>CM029485.1:56664328-57141234 GCA_017140395.1 Eucalyptus lansdowneana | reverse complement strand
AATCCGCAGGAAGCGGCCCCAATCATCGCCCGACACCTGTCGGTCCCCCCCCGCCCCCCGGGCCGACACGAAAAGGAAAATCCCAACGGGTCGAATCTAATCCAGTGCGCGGAACCAGCTCGAGTTCAGTGTCGCTCTCGTAAATATCGGGAACTCCGGTGGCGAGGCGGGTAATTTCGCGGGCCCCGGTCCAGGAGGACTCCTCCGCGCATCCCGTTTAAATGCTTAAGACTTATAACAAGGAGATATAGAGAGAGAGAGAGAGAAAAATACAAAAGATGAATTGGTGGGGGTGACCAGGACGGAGAGCGACATGCAACGATCTCACGCGCATCCACACAAACCATAAATGCAAAGACAAAAAAAAAAAAGAGGAAGAAAAAGAGAGAGAGAGAGAGTGGGTTATGGAGAGAGGGAGAGGAGCAGGCCCCACGCATTCTCCCCGTCCTGGCGTTTGCGGTGTCCAGCTGCGAGCGCAACGACGCACTCCCTCCCCCCGGGCCGTTGCGGTCGTGCGCTGGTTGCTGGCGGTGACCCGAGGGCGACCGCTAAATGTGGGGCGGATGCCTCTGCGTGCGCGTCGCGCGTCTCGGGAAAGGAGATGGTCGCGGGGGCGCGCTCGGGGGTCGTGGATCCAAATTTAGGCCCGTGATTTCCTCGCCTTTGCCCTCCCACTCCCGATGCCACCACCTCTGATGCGGTTTTTAGTTTTCTTTTTGGCCTTTTTCCTCCGTGGGTGGTCTCTTCTGCTCCCCTTTTCTTGATTAGTATATTCTGCGCGTCCGGGCTTTTTCCTGCGAGCCGAGGTATAACAAGACGCGGGCTTTACTGGGTTTTTCTTCCTTTCTTTCTCGGTTGGGGGGGCGTTTCTAATTTCGCGTCGTTTGCTATTTTTGGGGAGGTGGGATTTTCTCTTACTTCCTGGCGTGGCCGTGGCGTGTTCAGCGAGATCCTAAAGGCTGAAAGAGCTTTCGCGGACGGCGATTCCCTTTTAAGGGCTTCGCGTCTCGATCTCTCTCCTTTTCCGTGGAGGGGGAGGAGGGGAGGGTGGTGGGGAACGGAGCTTTCTGCTTCAAGTTTGCAGCTTGGGGGCGTTGCTCGGTTCCTTTCGCTTTTTGCCCGGAATTCCGGTGGGTTACTTTCCTCTGTAAAAATCGCATTTTGGGTTCGTTGCGAGGCCCTGTTGCCGTCCAGGATGATCCTCGTTTCGGACTAGCGATTCGTGGTCTTCGGTGGCGGCGTGCGTTCCGTGTCGTTACGGTTTGTTTATAGCGGGGTTTGGGCCTGTGGAAAGAGATGAGCTGCTTCTCCTGTATCAGCTCACGCCGTAAGGAGGGTAGCCGGATTGAAGTCGATAATGGCGTTCGATCCAGCTCTCGCTACTCGGCGGATACCTCAGGTTTTGCTCTAGTTTGTTTTCGTTTCTCATTTATGTCTTGTACCTTCCGGATGTGATTGAAACGTAAATGGCCCGAGTGGATTTGCTTTCTCATGTTGAATTCGAATGGTCGCTGATTTGCAGCCAGCGGGAAGCGCCAGGCTTATTATGATGATAATGATGGTATGATTTGGATACCCATTTGAGAAAATTTGATACCTTTTGCTTTTAAATCGTTCAAGATCTTATTTTTGTGTTTTGCTGTTAATTATGTGGATATATGCAGTGAGCGAAAGGAGAAAAGGATCTAGAAATGGGAAGAACAAGGATGGTAGTGTTCGAAGGGCAATCCAGCACGGAGCTTCACGTTTCGTGAATTGGCGTCAGCGACGAGAAATTTTAAGGAAGTTAACTTAATTGGTGAAGGAGGGTTTGGAAAGGTTTACAAGGGACGATTGGAAACAGGCGAGGCAAGTTGCATCACATTATATGTCTCTTTGATCTCAAAATCTTTGATTGTGTTGCGCTTGAGGTTTGTGTCCACTGCAGCTTGCTGAGGCTGCAGGAACACTCTTGCTGCCATTCGAAAGTTGAAATGGTTCTTCTAGTGTCACTTATTAATTCACTGTATCAGGTCAACCTGGATTAAATTGGTATCATCATTGGTTGACACAGATCCTTTATTTCTTGGGAGCAGGTGGTTGCAATAAAACAACTCAATCATGATGGTCTTCAGGGATTTCAGGAGTTCATTGTGGAGGTTCTTATGTTGAGTCTATTGCACCATTCCAATCTGGTGACTCTGTTTGGATATTGTACTGACGGAGATCAAAGACTATTGGTTTACGAGTACATGCCAATGGGTAGCTTGGAAGATCATCTATTCGGTAAAGTTCTGCCTGGCATTTCCGTGTGCTTCTTCCATTATCTGCAATTTTCTGTAAAATCTACATTGAATCCAACCCCGTGTTTCAGCAAAAAGTATTGTCTCTGCTGTATAATGCTACTCTTCTTTTCCACTCCTATTGAAAAATTCTGTTCTAAAATGTCCATAAGAAGGGGAAGATGTAGAAAATCTGCCTGCTTGTTTGAGCGATGGAATGACTTCAGTTCACCTTCAAAAGCTCGGATTCTAAGAAAAATCTTCTCTTTGGGCATTTTATGTTACTAGTTGATGGCTGGAGTTTTACACACAGACATAGATTTAATTAACACCAGTAGACAATTGCAAATAAGTCTTAAGGACGTTATGTGTTGCCGTTGCTGGATGACTGGGAATACAACTCTATATTTCTTCTACTCCTTTAAGTTACACATCATCCATTTGGTAACTGGATGAAATGCTATCGCAATAAAAAGTTCCCAGAGTTCAGGTGTGTCCCACTAACTTAACGAACTTATTTGATCTAAACATTCAGCATGCTTGGCAAAATGAATATGTTGAGGTTAGTGCCTTAGTACCCGTGTATCAAAACTCTAAAATTAATTATACGTTCTATTCAACATAGCTGGAAGAAGCATGGGAATAGGCAAATTCTTGCTGTAAATTGAAGAGCAATGTTGTGGCAATGTGACGAGCTGGTCCTAGTGAATTAACAGCTATATGCTTTCCACCTAAGTAGAAAAGTCTGATTATGGCAACTAAAAAGAATGATGATCCTGTAACCCGTGTATGTCCCCAGACTTGGCCAGACTTGGTAGGCCCTGTTTCAAAACTGTAAATTGTGGTAGGCTAATGTATACTGCATAAAAAGTTAGCAAGAGTGTATACTGTGTTCGAAATTTACAGCACTATACAGTCAAATTAGTTGAGTATTTAATGCATGGGCTGCATATTGATATACTGCTTTACCACCTAGTGTATCATGTGAACTTGATCTATTTCTGTTTAATAACCATACTGAGTCAGATAATGTATGTTTTTTTTTTTTTGTAGATCTCGATCCTGGTAAGGCACCTCTTGATTGGGGCACAAGGATGAAGATTGCTGTAGGTGCAGCAAGGGGCCTTGAGTACCTACACTGCAAAGCAAATCCACCTGTCATTTACAGGGACTTGAAGTCAGCAAATATCTTACTTGACAATGATTTTAATCCAAAGTTGTCAGATTTTGGGCTGGCTAAATTAGGTCCTGTTGGTGATAATACTCATGTTTCGACAAGAGTGATGGGAACATATGGGTATTGTGCCCCGAGTACGCTATGAGCGGCAAATTGACTCTCAAATCTGATATTTATAGCTTTGGTGTGGTTCTTTTGGAGCTCATTAGTGGACGAAAAGCCATAGATGGCACCAAGAAGCCGGGAGAACAAAATTTGATTGCCTGGGTGAGTGCTTAGTGCTTTCATTTTCTTTTCTCCAGTTTGCCGGTGATATTTTAGCTGCTGCTAATCAAAGGTGTGTCTATACTAGTCAATGGTTACTTGTGAAGTATCCATGCAGTCATGTTTTTGATTTACCAAAGCATGTCGAGTAAAGAATGTACTCTTGTCTGTTTATCAATTTTTAGTACTCTGTATTCTGTGCCATTGACCCCTATTCTGTTAACTGGACATAAAAGTGTGTTGAGAGATCAAATTATGTCTGATTATTTGCTCCATTGTCATAATCTGTTGTGGCAAGTGAGATTTTTGTGCGTTTCTGTGACAGTAGCAGTGACATAGGAAGTGTGATGTGTCGTCTTGTTTGGATAAACATGGAATTGTTTTGTTGTCAGCTGTCTTGCCTTATTCTTTAGTTCATCTGTTTCATAGATTGTGTCCATGACTTTTGTATTTGATAATTGAGGATGATTCCATTCCTCTACCTTGTTATCAAATTGATGGAAGGCAGTTTGTGTAATTGGCCATAGAAATACACAGAAAAGGACAATTCAGCTCAAATAGGCCTCGAATTTTTAGACGTAACAGAACATCTGGCTGCTCGCTGCTCGCTGCTCTACCGTTGATTAGTTTTTCCCTTTTCTTCATTTTGCAGTCTAGGCCATATCTGAAGGACCGAAGGAAGTTTGCCCATTTGGCCGATCCTCTACTGCAAGGACACTTTCCTGTACGCTGTCTTCATCATGCGATTGCCATCACCGCAATGTGTCTCCAGGAACAGCCTAATTTCCGTCCACTTATTGGCGACATTGTCGTCGCACTTGAGTACCTGGCAACTCAAAATGGTGGTGGCATGGCTCGCAGTCCATCCTCTCAATCGCCTGGTAGAAGATTGGATTCCAGAGCTAGTTCGATCTCGGTTTGACAGGTCACAAGCTGTGGTCGTGTGTGACAACTACATGTACATCTGTTTCATATTTTGTCTTCCTCTTGGGCTTGATAATGCTCGCTCGCTCGCTCGCTGCCAACAGAGGGAATGGAGTTAGTGGAGCACCGTCTTCGACGGTTGTCGAAGCATGTGGCATAGGGGCTTCCTGATGTGTTATTGTATGGAAAAAGATGTGTGGAGAAGATGGGGCGAAAGATGGGTCGTTCATATCCCTTTTGATTTTTCAATATATGTTTATATAGTGGCCTTCAGTGATATGGAATACTTGTGAATTCTTGCTCTTATGTCTTCTCATTAGTAACATTTAGGTTGAGTTCTTGCATTGACTTTTTCAAGAACCGGGCGTATAGAGAGAGAGAGAGAGAGAGCAAACGAGCAGCTGTGAACTACAAAAGCAAGCGATGACTTTGGGACATGGGTGACATTTCTATGGCGCTGGAGCCGTGCCATAAAGCATCATGAACGTACCACGCATCGTCTAACAACGCGTCGTCATAATTAAATACAAAAGTACTCCGCAACGGCGAGTCAATGAAGTAAGGTTAGGGTAAGGCGAAGGATAGACGTTTCTCCGGTGGAGGGCCTCGTCTGTCGCTGTCTCTTTGTCTGAACTTTTGGGAAAGAGTCGTCTCGATCAGCAGCGTCCGTTTCTGCCGGTGGATGAGAAAGTCGTCAGGAATTCATGTGGGCATCAAGAACTATGTTTGTCGTGGATATGCACTGTCACTGTGGGGGAAGTCGCGACTTTGGAGGTTCTCATTAGTGGGGTTGCTTTTCTCTCTCTTGCCTCTCTTGCCTGACGTATTTGGATTTTATTGGCCGGTGCCACGGGCTCCTCCAATCCCTAAAAATTGCCGGCACTTTCACTCCCACTTAAGGTCATTAAAGGCTCTATATCTAGAAATAATTTATGATCAAAAATATTTTTTTATTATATTTCTGAGAATAATTTATGAGTAAAAAAATGAATTTTAGATGACAAAATTTATATTCCTGGAATAAATACGTTTAGTAGGATTGTTAAGTTTTTTTCTTTTAACTTTTTAATAGTTTATTTTAATTTTTTTATTTCTCTTTTTCTCTTTTCTTCTTTTTTTTTTTTTTTTCATTTTTCCTTTCTTCTTCTTCTCTTCGATGGCGATCGTCGGCAGAAGGTTTGCAAGCTCACTGAAGGCTCACAGCTAGCCACTATTCGGGGCCAAGAATGCCCGATGAGGTTGCTAGCCAAAAGAAAAAAGAAGAATAAGAAAAAGGAAAGAGAAGAAAAGAGAACGAAAAACACTTAGACTTGATTCTAAAAATTGTTTTAAGAACGCAAACAACTTTTTTCTACTTATTGTTTTGTTTTAAATCTATTCTCGAGAATAAAAAAAATATTTTTGTTCTAATAAAAATTTTACCAAATGGATTTTTATTCTTTTTTGTTTCAGAACGAAAAATAGAATCACGTTGTTTAGCAAATAGTTATTAAAAAAGGCCCAAGAAATCACATAGAACAGGTTCAAAAATTCCTTCTTTTTACTAAGGCTGGAGACTCAGCTCTCCTGATGAGAAGGAGCTTGAATTCCAACCTAAACAATCAGCATATTATTTTTTCATCGTCGACGGAAAAATTATCAAAAAGTCTTTAACTTATTATACGATGCATAATTCAATCCTAAATCTTTCAATTATGCAATTTATTTCCAATTTTTCAATTTGTCAATTTAGTCTCGGTGAGTTGGTGAGGTCGAGCCTTGTTAGCCATTGACAAATCATCAAAAAATTTAAAATTAAATTGATAATATTTCGAAAAGTTCAAAACTAAATTTGTACAATTAAAACTTCTAGGAATAAACGTTTAGTAAGTTTGAAAACTTTTTGAATAATTTTCCTACTCCAAGCTATTTTGACTCTTGGTCTCGCCTTCATACAATGATCTTTTATATGAGTAGTTAGGCCAACCGTTGATCTGATGAAGACATTACATTATCCCATGAGCGTTTTAAATACAAATAATTCGAGTATTAAGATTGCATGTTTGAGTTTCCTCGCCAGCAAATATTCGATCGACTCGTGCCCAGTTCACTCGCCGAGATGCACTTCTTGCCTTTTCGGCACGGCAGCAATGATGAGCTTGTCAACTTGGCACTTTCTTCGACTCCCACGACTTATATCGTGCAAGACTCCTGCAGCAATGCACGCGGCTAAATATCCGCGTTCCACGCATCTTCCCGAGACGTGGCTAAGACAAAAGATTTGTCCAAAGTAGGGCAAGATTTCCTACTCGTCACTTTTGTTCCTCAGCCACTTTAATGGCCATTCCAACCCACTTTCTGGGGCGGGACGCTCTTGGCCTGTACTTGGGTCATATCAACCGGCCGGAAAGGTACCTTCTTTGCAATTAATTGTTGGGTCTAAAGTAACAAAAATTTGTCTTTTACTTGCATGTCCTCGCCTCTAAATTAATGGTGCCTTGGGGTCGCCTTTCGTGGAGAAGGGGAGCACGTGCTTGCCCTTTTCTGACCTAGTCGACCAGTCATCTTTCGGGAGTTTTAAGAATCTTTTAGGCGAACCAATCCCGAGCCTCTCGATGACCATTGGATAGAGAAAAGGAGTAAGTCCCGCACATTGATCACAAAGACTTCGAATTCTTTTATGCGGTATGGCATTTTATATTGGAGTTATGAAGAAAATGTGAGGAATTATGACGAATTATGGTAGGAGAAACCGTAATTTGCACCTGTAATATGTTCTTGAATGAGTACAAGTATAGATTATAGAAGTTTGCTTATATTCAAAGAGCCGAAGGAGACCCGGTCAAGGATTCCGAGTACCAGCTCATCCCTTTGCCTAAAATGATTAGGAAATTAGATGTGGCCTTTGACCTGCATCTCTTGAATTGAACGTATCCGTGCGTGCAAATAAGTGTGAGCCATAAGCATATCGAGGTTAGTCAAGTTTTCATCAAAGTCAAACCATCATTAGAGACTGATTAAGGTATCATGCGGTGATTGAGTACTTGACCAAGGCGATGTCGGAAGAAGAATATTCGATAAATTGCCAAGATTATTTAGGATCAACATCTCGTTTTTTCTTTTACCACACCATATCCGCCTTACTTTGTATTTCTACAATGGCGGAACTATTATGCCGTGAAATAGGTCAACTTTCGAGTCACTGACGGTATGAGGTTGAGGCCAGACTCATAAGCTCCGGCGGCAAAAGCAGGCGGCTTAGAAAGAGAGTCGAGCGCGGTGGAATAGAGTAGGGAACGGTCGACTAATGTCACGGCACCGGCGACAACACGGGAGAGAGAAGCGGGGGGGAGGTGTTTCTTGTGACGTGGTTAGATCTTTGACTTTGATTGCGTTTCCACTAGCATTGTCATTGATCCCGGAAGCCAGACAGGAGTTCTCAAGGCCTCGTGCGTTCACCTTGAACTTTGAGTTATTTAAGGACATATGAATTTCTAAAACTTGGAGTCTATTCCTAGGTCAAAACCCTCCTATCTCGAAATTCCGGCGGTGTGAACATTATCTAGGGATTCTCTTTTCTTTTAAGCGAAAGTCAACCAAACTTGCTCATTTAGAATTCAATTTTAAGTAAAAAGCATTTTTTTCCTTACTTTATCACCGAAATTCAAACGGCGACCTAAATTTCCAAGAAGTTATGGAAAAAAGAATCTAATTAGGCAAAAACTGAAAAAATAAAATTTATTTATTTAAAGAAAAAATGGAAGAATGCGTGGAATTTAGTTGAAAGGAGAGGTAGGGAGGATGGAGGTCAGGTTAGGCGAGGCGAGGCTATTCCACTGATCAACGTGCGGCGGGTGGATCGGGACCGTCCGTTTTCGCCGTGGACCGGGTACGCCGGCCCCACCGCCGTCGGTCGGGGGCGGGGTGGAATGTGGGGGAAGGAGGGGGACCCACGTCGGTGTCCAGCTCGGCTTACGCGGGCGTTGACTTTCTCCATCTCCCTCTGCCCTGCAAGAAGAGCTTTTCCGCTTCAAACGACAAGTTCAGCTCGACTCGTGGTATTAACAACTTCAGAATCATAAAAAAAGAGAACAAAAATAGCAAACCTCGATTTCGGCAAGAAGACGACGAAGGAGGAGAAGAAGTCTACGCGCCTGGTCTGGTCTTCCACCTTCTCTTCGCCGCGCTTTCGTCCCCCGAGGGTTTGCTGTCAAAAGCTCTCCAAGCTTCGTGCATGGAACGACTCCTCGATCCCTCGCTTAAGTCTCCCTCCCTCCCTCTCTCTCTCTCTCTCAGCTCGCTAAAGACTAGAAACCCAGAAGCCCAGAGAGAGAGAGAGAGAGGCCGTCTGGAGCGACGATGGGGAACTGCTGGGGAGATCCGTCGGCCGCCACGCATTCATCGGACGCCGGCGACAAACGGCCTCCGCCCCTTTCAGGTAATTTTCGAAATCGGTCCGTGGGTCGTGTTCGAGCTCCGCTGTTGTTCAGAGTTCCTTTCGGATCTTCTGAAGTCGCGTTCGCGTCGCGTTTCCTTTCGGCGATCGCGTGTGAAACTGCGGGAAAGTCGACGCTTGGCATCATGATGTTGATGATGATGATTGCACGAAACCCTAAGTCACACGCCCGTCTGTTTTAGCTGCAATGATTAAACGAATCGCGTCGAGTTGGAAATGGACGCTATTCAAGTTGCTTCGAAAGAACTCATCTTTCTTCCTCATCGTCGAGCTTTGAATTCGTTCGACCTCATTCGATGCGCGAACGTTGCAGAAAAGTGGGACAACCATGAACACAACAAGCAAGGCGGACTGCCGAGGAAAAAAGTCGGCGACGGCGGCAACAGCACCCGAAACGGCCCGCTCAAGAATGGCGATGGCAGCGGCGGCGGCGGCGGCGTGGAGAACGAGAAGAATGCCCCATTGCCGGCCCCCACCTCGAAGGCCCTGCTGCCCAACTTGAAGATGTTCACGTTCGCGGAGCTGAAGAGCGCGACCCGGAACTTCCGGCCCGACACGGTGCTCGGGGAGGGCGGCTTCGGGAGGGTGTTCAAGGGCTGGGTCGAGGAGGTGACGTACAAGCCGTCGCGGGTCGGGGTCGGGATACCGGTCGCCGTCAAGAAGTCGAGCCCCGATAGCACCCAGGGATTGCAGGAATGGCAGGTAGTACATTTATCTCCATCTTTGAATTATCAAACACGACGAACACATTTTCAAGCATGGCGGGCGCCGATTTGCGCAAATTCGCGCAAATTCAACCGCAGAGCTAGAGGGAGATTGATGGCTGTTCTTGGATTTTTCAAGAGTCAAAAACGTTAATCAAATTTTTGACATTTCTCGGTGAATTTTTCGTAGGCAGAAGTGAAGTTCTTGGGCAAATATTCACACCCGAACCTGGTCAGATTAATCGGCTACTGTTGGGAAGACGCGCAGTTCCTCCTCGTGTATGAATACATGCAAAAGGCAGCTTGGAAGACCACCTCTTCAAAAGTAAGACATCCTTTAACTTTCCATTTTTTTATATTTTTCTCCCATTTTATTAATACTTCTCATTATGATTATACCCATGAAATATTTTCACTCAAATATATGGATCGCTATGTGCTTCGTTTGCAGAGCGCGCGGACCCGTTGCCCTGGGACATCCGGCTGAAGATTGCTATAGGAGCGGCGCGGGGCTCGCCTTCCTCCACACCTCGGAGAAATCCGTGATCTACCGCGATTTCAAGGCCTCCAACATTTTGCTAGATGGGGTAAACATTTTTATCTACCGTTATGTTACGTGTACAAATGGCTTGAGAGCAATCCTCTTTTTCTATTTTAAAAAATTGAACCGGTTTAGTTTGTTAATTTAATCCGGGTGCTAATTAGGACCTTGATTTTTTATTTTCCAGGAATTCAATGCAAAGCTTTCGGATTTTGGGCTTGCAAAGTTGGGCCCAACCGATGGCAACACCCACGTCTCCACTCGTATAATGGGCACCTACGGTTATGCGGCCCCTGAATATATCGCCACAGGTAAGCCAGCGGCCCCGGCTCCGATCGGTCGAGCCGTCGTGCAATCCATCAGATTCGACGGTCGTATCGGATTTTTCCGTTATCGGATGCTGACGATGTTCGACGCCTGTGATTTCCGGTCTTTTTGGTCCAGGACATCTCTACATAAACAGCGACGTGTATGGCTTCGGAGTGGTGCTCCTGGAATTGCTGACGGGCCTACAGGCCCTGGACTCGAAGCGGCCCAGCAGCCAGCACAATCTGCTGGAATGGGCCAAGCCGTCCTTGTCCGAGAAGAGGAAGCTCAAGAAGATCGTCGACCCGAGGCTCAACAACGAGTACCCGTCGAAAGCCGTGGCCCGGGTGGCCGCGCTCATCCTCAAGTGCCTCGAGGGCGACCAGCGGAAACGGCCCTCCATGGAGCACGTCTTGGCGACCCTGGAGATAATCAGCACGATCAAGTTGAAGCCCAAGGAAGCCCGGCCTCGGTCGGAGGACCTCACGACGAGACCCAGCAACCCACGGTCGCCGTCGCACGACCGCCACCGCCACCGCCACCGCCCAGACCACCACCACCACCACCAACGATCTCCGATGCACCGCCGGGAAGGCCGAGAGGGTGGGCTCTCATCGATGAGATCTCTCTAGATGTGGAGAGAGCGAAAGCAAATGTACTAATTTTTGGCGTCACTTGTATTCGATCTCTGTAGAGGTGTAGTTTAGCGCGTGTCGAGTCATGTCAGCCGTGCAATACAGTGATCCGACGTATACTTACATGTATAGCGAAACAATTGGCGGCTCCTGTCTCTCCCTAGCAAGAAAAGGCTCGGCCCTCTTAAATAGAAACTTCGGATCTACGCGGAGCAATCGAGCTCATTTTTTATCCTACTTTGCTAGAGCGGTTCGATCGCAACCAAATCATATCAAATGCCTGTCGTCGAGCTCTGAGAGTACCTATTGATGGAAGAGCTAGAATTCGAGCAGAACATACATTTTAAATTTGAAAAGGAGGGTTTGAAAGCATGTTTATTTTGAATCAAATGGAGAAATGCACCGGAGTACCGATGCGGGTCATGCACCTGAATTTACATGTAGTAGTGTCCATCTTTTATTTAAAAAAACAAGCCATTTGTGGATATTATCCAGCGGAGTTTCGTGCATCTAGTGGAGTCCCTATTTCACTTTACAAGATCAAAGACCAAACGAATATCATTCTCTTTCTGTCGAACGAATATCGATGTTTCTATTTATGCAATTCAATCATTCGACTTAATGAATTCGTCCCTTCCCCGCCCTCCCTATGAAATAGAAGCCATGCCAAGTACCCTCTTGGCGTGTCTTCGAATTACAGTGGGCTACCATGGCCAGCCGGTCCGCCCGGCTGATGTCCGGACCGGCTTTGGGCTTGCTCTCAAGCCCATGTTCGCCTTCAAGAATGGCTCTCCCATGTACTCGCGCACGTTCCCAATTTGGTGTGCTGAGGAATAGGACTTTGATTCTTCAGCGCTTCATCACGACCGAAATCCCTACTCAAAAAACCGTGGGCGAACAGCAATTCCCATCGGATCTTCTCGAACTTCGATTCGACCCTCGGCAGACAATCTTGTCTTGGGCCCGTCCAAAGATTAGAATACCCTCCTCGCCCATACTTGAAAAATCATTATCGCGCACGCTTAGCCGTTCATAGGTTCCGAAGCAACCGAACTGAGCGCCCGATTATTCAATCGAGTCCTAAACTCGATTAAACTTCGAAAAAGTAAAGGAAGAACAAAAAAGCGCGGCATGGCACGGCATGCCTCCTCCGGCGCCGTCCCCTTTCTTTTCTTTTTCGGTTTAATTAGTAGGCGAAGAGCATGTTGTCGAGTGCATAATCCAGGTGCTCCTACACGTGAAGCATCTACTCATGTAAGAACCTTATTTAAAAAAAAAAAAAAAAAAGGAAAATTATAAAAATTGGAAACGCAATAATAAAAATGATAATAATAATAATTTATTTAATCAATTGCGGTCATCTCTCAGACAGGATAGGAATATATGTAAGTAAAAGGACGCAATATGATTCCATATGCGGCACGCTGTCAGCGTGTCGTGTTTGCTTTTTTCCCTTTCGTGTCGCTTTTTCTCTCGAGTGATCATCATTGCTAATATCATCGATCAAACGGTCTTCCCTCATGCCCGGCATTATAAATTAGATTAATTATGATTAGATTAATTGAAATTGAAAAAGGTTTTTATGGTCTTCATTAGATTCTCCATTTGACCCATGAGCTTTTTTGCTTTTTCCCCTTCTAATTCCATCATTATTTTCGCTTTTTTTTTTTTTTTTTTATTTTTTATAGTCTGGTTAAAATGTAGAATTTTTTTCCAATTTTATTTTTAATTATGATAATATGTGGGGAGGTGATTGGGTTCGGAATTTTAGGTTGGGTGAGTGTGGTGTGACTTCCATGAATGGAAACCATCATGGCACTCTCAACAAAGAACGAATGCGAGGAAGGATCGAACTCTATTTATTTATTTGTTGATTTATTTTTGGGTTGAGGAAATAATTTGTGTCTCTTGCTATTCTTTGTTTTAACCTTTTGTTGGAAGCTAATAAAACATTAGTCGGCAAGTAAACATGACTTTGAGGTTCTAGATAAAGCATTCTTTTTTCCGGAGAAAGAAAAACGACTCGGAAATCCGAAGGATTTGGATGTACTCGTGCAATTTGATTGGATAGGTTTGTATATATTCCAAATAATGATATTGTAACTTAAATATATAATGTAGTTCCTAGACTTTTTAACCGCATTTAATGTGACCGCGAATTATTAATAAATATTTAATGTAACCGTTCCATTTATTAAACAAAAAATCAAACCTTATTTGATGGTGTTGATTGTTATATGTTGGATTGGACTTTCGAAAATGGCGAGTCTACATGTCCATATTTTTATTCTTCTAATTTAGAAAAGGAAAAAAATAAATTAAGATATTAACATGTTTACGCTTATTTGATTATGTGAATTATTATTCCTATTTCATATGAAATACTATTTGGACAAGTCATGTACAACATCATTTGGTTTTGCCATTTCAAATTTAATATATAAGAAGTCATATCAACATATTCTATTAACTTGAATTAAATGAATGGCGATCTTTTGAACATTTATAAATACTTTAACGATGGGTTACATAGGAAAAATAAACTTTCGGGAATGCTATTACATATTGAAATTATTTGTGTCATTTTCTCAAGAGTCGAGTGGTATTGTCAATCACACTAACCTTAGGAATTGTTCTTGCAATTTCAGTTGAATTTAGACTAGCGTTCGAGATGGGAGGGCAATGGGACAAAACGCAATCTGCAAAGGAAAACAAAAATTTTCTTTTGCCAGCTCGCAAAAGACGACAAGCAAAAACTCAGTCGGGGTAATAATTGCTTCAACGAAAGAGACCCCGAGGCCCCCTTAATTCGCTAAATAATTATGATAAATCACCTAATTAATAATCATAATCATGGAAAAGTGAAGCCTTTTCTCTTTTCCTCCGGAGGCAACGACTTCCTTTTTTCCATGGGAACCTGAGTGGTAAACAAAAGCTGAAGAGGATAGAGCCTATCGGTAATCCTAGGAGCTCTAGTTCCTTGGATCTCTCAAAAGATAAAAGCTTTTTCAGTCTCTGTCTTTCTGGAGCTCTTATCACCCAAGAACAAAAAAACAGTAATAATAATAATAAAACTTCCAATAAATTAATCGTAGGTGGACCCCACTAATTCTCCACAATTTATATGTACATTATATACGCGCAATTAATAAGCTAAGGGCGCGTATTACAATGCTCCTATTATTTTGTTTTTCTGTTTTTTAACTCCCCGTGATTGAAAAAGAACAGTTTTACCAATGAAAAAAAAAAGAACAGAAAATTCATTTAATAATGTAAATTATTTTTTGTATTATTCGAAATAAGAAAAGTGGCCGGAGAGTAGATATAAGACATAAATAAAAAAGTAGAAAAAAAGTAAATTCTTATTTTTTGAAATAATTTCTAGAAGTAAGTCATTTTTTTCTTTTCTTATTTTTTCTTCTTCCTCACTACTCGCTGCCCGCCACCTAGAGCTAGAAGAGGAGAAAAAGAGAGGAAAAAGAGGAGAAAAAAGAAAAAAAAAGTATTAAAAAGTATTAAAAAATTAAAAGAAATTTTATGACATAAAAAATTTTGTGAGTTGTACTAAACGCATTTTTGTTCTTTTTTTATTCTATAATAGAAATTCATATAATTACCAAATGCATTATTTTACTTAAAAATTATTTTAAAAAAGGAAATAGAATAAGATATTTCTGAAAATAAATTGTTTTCTCGAGAACATAAATATTACCAAACGCATTCTAATTTGTTATATGGATTAGTTACATTTAATAAATGAGTTCTACGAATAGATTTGCAATGGTAAAGCTTAAAATAGTATAAATATTAAATGAGTGTGCAACTTACTTAAATACAACTAATTTCTGCATGAGTTTTCCTCAATTGGGTCAAATATTGAGGTATATTAGTAATATGGATCGAGTCGAGTATGTGTTGACTATGAATTGGATGGGGTATAAGTCACTAAATTTGTATTGCGTGGGAAATTGGTTGAAACTAGTTAAATGAATCGATTTAAGTCATATCATTTTTACTTCGACTAGCTTGTTTTATGGGTTTACACGTGACCCCTCTCCATAAGCTTAAGTTTTCAGGTTTGACTTATAAATAGGATGTCATAATCAGGCTCTGCCCCAATTTCTTTCCTATGCACGCATCCGTATTCCTAAACTTACCATTCCTAATATCATTTTAGGTATCCTGCATAACTTGTCTATAAAGTTTATGTGCCCTTTATGTATACTCGATTTCCCTTCGTCTATAAACTTACCAGGTCAAACTGCCACTTTCCATTTCATCCGCATCAACAATTTTAAAAAGCTGTAATTAAAAAAAAAAAAAAAGGAATGGGGACTTTTTATTCAATGGTGAGCTCCATGCGGACTTGAAGGCTTATGATTGAACAAATTTGTCGCATGCTCCGTTCATCATAGGCACAATCAAGTAACACGTCACGTAATATCACATTAGAACATTAGATAAGTGTCGTGCATGGAAGTTTATGATTTATCCCCTTATAATTTAACAATAATATCTTTTTATTCTTTCTACATTAAAATATGCATATAATTTTAAATATATGAAAAAAATTGATTTCTCTCGGTCATCCCAACTGATTGTTGCTTTGTCAAACTCTTGTAGGAGGAAGAAAAACCATGGATTGCAAGGTTTCATTACGAGTCGACTGGCAGCACGTTGGAGAAGTAATTAATGAAGTTTGGGGGAAAATTTTTCTATTTTGTAGGGTGTTTGGAATAGGCAAGATTCAACCAGCACGGGGGTTTGCCCAGGTGTACTCCTTCCAACGTGAAAGGGAGAGGTGGGGGTTCGAATTTCCACATTCTCAGGAGTTGGGGTCGGGGTGGGGACGATTTAGTTTTAGGAGTGGATTTAACTCCTACGCCCGCAAGGAGCACGGCAGCAAAGTCTAAGAATGAAAGTTAGAGAATGAATAGAATAAAATTGACAAAAACAAAAAAAAGAATAGGCAAGATTCCAAAAAACAACAATTTTAGATCATGAGAAAATGATTTCCCATTCTGACAGTAAGGTAATCATTTTTTCCCTAATCAGCAAAATAAATGAAAAATAATTATTTTAGAAAACAATAAATTTAGATCGGAGGAAAAGATTTCCCCTTTCAACAACAAGGTAATCACTTTCCTTAAACTACACAAACAAATTAGAAATAACCATTTTTTTGGGAAAAAAATTCTTGGTAGATATTTTCCTTCATCAATGACATTTTCAATAAAACAAATGAAGCTATGTATTGTTTTTGGTGAAAGAATTTTTTCCATGAACTATTTTCTAGATTCTCACACATTTGATTTGCTAAAAATGATCAATCAATAGAAAATCATTTACAGTTAAATAAAACATACATTTTTTAAATTAGGATAATGAATTCTTTAACTTGAAAAGGGAAATACATTTTCTTGAAAATGATTTCCCAAAAGCTTTTTCCTTTATCATGAAATATTCCCCAAAACTAATATACCCTCCATTTCTTTGGTAGAAAATAAATAATTTGGAATAAATTTTCTTAAGCGATCCCCATATCATGTATAAAAATGATAAACGAAAATTATTTTGATCATTCATACAAATATTTAGACATAATTTGTTGTCAGTGATGATACACTTTACATTAACCAATTATTTCAAGTGCTATAATGGATCGTTTTTTGTAAAATATTTTTCAAAGAATAGAAAGAAAGTTAGCATTATAACTTTTCTTACGATGCATATTATCAATGTTTTGAAAGTTTGAAAATTGATATAAAGCATTGGTTTTGATGGGAAAAAAGTACTAAAAAGTCTTAAACCTATTGTATTTATAACAAATCAATCTTAAACTTTTAATTTGACGATTCACTCCAGATCCTTTTTCGTATTTGTACAAATTCATTCCATCACTGCGATTTTGGCAATAAAGCGTACTAACGTGAACAGTAACATTTTTTTAAACGAATTGTTATTTTTATATTTTTCTTTTAATCTTTTATTTTTCCTTTCCTTTTCTTTCTTCTTCCTTCTTGAACTTTCCTTGCGGTGGGCCACCTTCGCCCACGACAAGGACAAGGCAAGGCTTGGGAGGGCCACGATTCTCATTGAAGCCTTGCCAACCACTACAGGGAAAGTCAGAGGGGAAAGAAGAGAGAAGAAAAAAATAACAAAATTTTTAAAAAATTGAAATATAAAATTTATTAAAAAAATTGTCATGTCACCATTAGTCGGACGGCGATACTTGATTAGTGTCTATGCCAGTCAGCTGGCCAAATTAATTTGAATAGATTGAAGTTATGCGAATATAAAAATGTTTATGATTGAATTGATATAATTGAAAAGTTTATGATTAAACCAAGATCTTAATGTAATAGGTTTAAGATTTTTTAATCTTTTAAAATGAGCTAATCTTCTCATGGGCTTGGGATCGAGTCTCAATAGAATCACTCCACGAATATCATCTCGAATCTAGGGCAATGCAGATGAGTGCGCAAAATCACTTGAAGAGGTGGATTTAATTAAGGTACAGGAAAGTTGGCTAGAACACCGGAAAATCGAAGACTTTGGTTTTTGTAATGCCCCAGTAAGTATTTTTTTAGAGTATTTGTTTATCAATGAGAAAATAACAATGATGATAGTACCAAGCCTAAAGTTGGCGCCGCCCGTCTAACTCATCGATCCCTCTGGTATGTCGCCATAAATTCTTTTTGACAAAAATCGACCCACCGCTTGGACTTCATTAAAGAGTATCTCGAGCCACTCATTAAAACATCAATTAAAGAAAATTTTACAACTTTCCATGCTCTGTCATCCTGGATCATATTTACATGAATAGTCTTCGTCACATCAATGATGCCCCAAAACGATAAGTCAGAAGGACAATAAGTACAATCGAGATGCACTCGATTCGATGTGCATTGATGTGCTTGGCATTCTAGATGCGGTGGTTGAGCTGCTTTAAAAGCAGTTCATAGTTTTTCACCTAGAAAAAAAATGGTAAAGTTCGTTTTTGTGCTCTGGGAAAAGTAAGTTCAACATGCTTAATGACATATATTTCACATTTTGAAAAAAAATATTGAGCATGTATAATAGGAAAAAATTATTAAATTAGTGAAAAATTAAAAGAGCAGTTGATAACATGTTTTGCTGACTTATTTATGTAAATTTCGCTTTTACACCCAATCATGTCCCTACTCATATATAGATTCCGTGCAGCTAGCTGTCTAATGTGTCTTCAACTGATAATTACAGTGCAAAACCGAATTATAAATTATCCTTTTTCCGACATTCGACCTTTTTCTTTGCTAAAATATTGTGTTAGGAAACCCTCTTTTTTTACTGTTTGGTTCATTTTAGATTCTCAGTAGAAATAATTTTTTTAATAACTTTCCTGCGATTCAAAATATTATTTGAAGTTAATAGAATATAGAACCATGTGAACAAATCTACATGTCAGCCCTTGTATGTTGTGAAAATTTAGGTATTCCAAAATTATAAAAAAGAAAATGACAAAGTGCGTGAGCCGTATGACATTTCAATTGTATAGGAAATTTCAAAAGGAAAAGTCAATTAAAACGCACGCAATTGTTGTTGACAGAAAGGGAATCCTAAAGCATTAACCAATTGAGAATTTATTTTTCTTGGGTAAACTTGGATTGGATCTCCTTTTGGATGAACGACTAGTTTCTTCAATTAAGAAAGGAAAATTAGCCACTTTGATGGGTGATCTAAATTATCATACTAATTGATTGGAATCTACGGTCTCTCTCTCACGGTTAACCATCTTAATCACTTTACTTTCGATATCACGCCACGGTTAAGCATCTTAATCACTTTACTCGATATCACGCTTTGAAAAATTGAGTACAATAGAAAGGAAAAAATTTCTATTCCTTCCGTGGGAGTTAGGTTTGAGAAGTGACACTCGTTTCAATGACAACATAGGCAAATTGCAATTTTCAATTGTCCTAATTTTTATCGTGATATCTATCAGTCAAATGCAACAAAAGAGAAGGCATGAGCTTATTCCCTTGGAACATAAGTAGTTTAACTTTTCGAGCGATCCAAAAAGCATACTTTTGTTCGAGGGACAAAAATATCCATTGGATCAATCATGTTGAAAAAAGACCGAACTATCAAAAAAAAGCCGGAACAAAGCCGGAACTATCGAAAAATGATCAATCATTTTTGCTTTAGGATCAATTAACTTTATCCTCCAAAAAGTTTAGTTTTAAATGACAAGGCTAAAACTAATTACATGTACTATACAATTGTCGTATGAGTAAAGATAATGTCGTTTTGGTTCAATTATAACGGATGATTTACAAGTTTTGCTCCATAATCGATGAATTGAAACCCTAATTTGTGAACTCCACGCCTAAACTAAGCGTCATGATATGCTCGGACTACAAAAAAATTGCCCGAAAACAACAAGAACAAACATGATTTGGGGGCAAGCCCTAGCCATCCAACTTGCCAATTTGGAGCCAACCTCCTTCTCCCTTGGTTATCTGTAAAGAATAGCCAAAAACTCCACTCGAACAACATCACTTTTGTTTGAAATAACATGCCGTCGGTTGGGTTTAGCAGACGTTTTCCATTGAGCTCGTCATCACTGTTATCCATGTCAAGGGTCACATAAACTTCTATGCTTGGAAAAGTACAGCGATATTTTTGTGAATTGGGCAAAACTTTTTTTGGAAAAGTGAGATCGTTTTTATCTGGAGCATGTAAAATAGCGTTCCTCCTCCTCCTCCTTTTCCTCCCTTTGGCTGGTACATTGCCATCAATAGTTTAGAAATCAAATATTTCCTTCTTTTAAGGTCACTTCCGCCGATGGTGGTGATCCACCGGTACGGGTTGGATCACGATTCACGAGGTAAACGATGCCTTTGCGAAAGCAGCGCATGATGTACTTATTACTAGCCTTTGCGTCAATGGTTTTCTAGACGCCTAGCATCATCCTGTTTAGGTCCGCACCGACAGCCGATCGTAAATTCTCTGGCCGATCGTAAATTCTCTGGTCACATGCGGTGCTGAGTCATCGCTGGCTCAAATTTAACGTTATTCAACGAGTGTGAAGAAACCTCGCCGATGACACTTAGGTATGGTTGACTGTAAAATCAACGATTTGAAAATATTTTTCTACAAATAATTTATTTATATCGCTTGAAGTAAATAATCAGTACAAAAAACATTCTCTATCAAAAATAATTTATGTCTGGACCTTTTTTTAGGATACTGAAAATATATTTCGTTCTTTAATTTTATAAGCGATATTTTTGAAAAGAATTAATATCACAAAAAATCTCAAACTGATATACTTATGATAAATTTTCTTAAAAATAATTTTTTATCACGAAAAATCTCAAACTAATATGTCTATGATAAATTTACTTTAAATTAATTTTTTGACTACAAAAAACCCCAAAACTAAGTACATTTATAATAAATTTATTCTCTATTAATTTCCGCGAAGTTAAATACGAAAAATTATAAAGTGATTTATCTCAACAAATAGTGGGTAAAATTCTAACCAAGAATACCCGTTAGCATTCAACAGTTTGACATAGAAATTAACGAAGGTAAATTTGTTACGGGTGTATTAATATAAGTTTTTTATCCTAAAAAATTAATTTTGAGTAAATTTATTACGGATCTATTAGTTTTGAGTTTTTATTAATTAAATCATTTTAAAAATATTTTCAGATTATTTATTTTTTGTGAAATATAAATTACAGATTAATTTACTTATAAAGCAATCAAGGAGCTTCATTCGTTCGGGCATGAGGTTCCAAACAATGATTGGTGTTCCTCGTTAAATCCTTTTTTCAATGTAAACGGGCGGAAATTGACCTGGATTAGATCCGCAGCCGCATCCTGAGCGAGGCACAGGAAAAAGCTCGTTTTTTTTTTCACGAGCCTCAATGATTAGACGAACAGTCCAAAGCATATTATTTCAATCACATTCAAACGTCGCACTTTTCGCTAATCCCACCACCCTATGTTCTCCTGTAGATTCACATTACGTAGATCTAATTTTATTTTAATTAATATTTACTAAGAGTAAATTCCACAGGGAAAAGAAGAACGCAGAAAAATGGAGAACTGTAGAGGTTAATTGAGATTATGCCCACTAAGTAAGGTTAAGAGCACCCCGTTGGATTTATTAAAGTTTAACTCGAGGTGCAATTGCTTCACTGAAAACTCCATAATAAATGAAGGTCTTTTATGCCAAAATTATTTTTAAATAAAATGGTTAGTTTTCATTTTGTTTTTGATGAGTTATGGAGAGTGATTTCTTTTTTACAGTCCATGGAAAACATTTTTATGTCATCCAAAACTGGAAAATTTTCTAAAAATAGTTTTTCATTAGTTTTAGTCCATCTTAGTCAAAATGCATTGATTAAAGAATAGGGATTTGTATTTATTAGTTTTTATTTAGCTTGTGATGATATTTTTCTACTTGTGATTACCTATGTTTTTGTACTTAACTCGCTTTGAATTTTTTTATGTTTCCTTATGTTGTTTTTTAGGGTGTTAATGATTCGATTTGAGTTGAGCATTCACAATTCCCGAACCGAACCATACACAGAGGCCACTAATTTTGCAGAAATTAGGCATATCAAGCATCCATCTCTCCCTTCTATCTTCATTAGTCAATCACAAATTCCAATTCTTTGCACAAATTGATAGACGATTTCCAGCTTATCTTCCACGTCCCCAGACCCAAATCCAGGTCCGATTGCTTTAATTTACTGAGAAAGCCGCAGTTTGAAGAAAAAAAAAAATCTAAAAATCTTCTACGGTAAAATGTTAGAGAGACTATTGTGTTTCGATTGAGGTCGGATTTATGACCCTAACTAAATCCAACAGTCACGAGATCTGAAATTTTTTTATATGTGGCTCTCTAATCGTGAGAGACTGGATCTCAAAAGACTTTGGATTTTTATTTGTTTAAACACCCTCATCTGTTTCTGATTTCGTACAAGGAAATCTTAATTAGCGAGATCTGAGGAAATCCGGTCGACTGGGACTTTTGCGCTTTTAAATCCTTTTTCAAAGAAACCTGGAAAAGAACATTTGAACCGGAGAAGTGAGCGATACTTTCTAGGATAGACTTTTGGGTGTGTGAAAGCCACCCCTGTCGTCCTGTCTCCATCCGTATCCGTCGTTCCCCAAACACGAAAGTCGGCCACGTGGGTATACAGAAGCCATGTGAAACATCCGCCCGGCGCTGCACCATTGGTTACTCAACCATCTGGCTTATCGATAAGTATCCGACCAGAAAAAGACTTATATAATAGGGTTAATATAAAAAAAAAAAACCTAAACTAATAAATTTGTTATATTTTAAAAATAATATCGGATAAAATTAAATTAATAAATTTATGATGCATTTATCCCAAATTATGCTTGTACAATAGCTTTCATTAAATGTAATTAATAATATGAAAAATAAAAAATCAATAAACCTATAACAAACTAAGGTAAAACCTTAAATTGATCGTTTCAAACTCAAGCATGTATCTTCTAACTTCATAATTTGATAATAAAATTTAATAAAAATTAATGAATGGTGAATTTATTATAAATGTCTTAGGTTTGGGATTAGAGTACTTAAGAATTTGATAATAAAATTTAAAAAAATTAATAAATGATAAATTTATCATAGATGTACCAATTGAGATTAGAGTAAATTTATCACAAATATATCAGTTTGAAATTTTTCATTATATTGACCATATAGCGAGTGTGGAAATTCTTTTAAATTTACATGTTACACCTAATTTATGTTTAATGAAATTTATTTATTTATTTTTATACGTAATAGAGCCTATCGTTTTTATAAAATATTTTTTAAATTATTATTATTTTTTTTTTGTGAAATACACACATTTCAAATAAGTAAAATTTTCTAAACGATATAGGGAAGGAAAGAGAATGGAAATAGGCGTAAAAACAACAATCGACAGTTTTCCCTATTTACCAACGGTGAGATTGAAGGGTTGCTCAGATCGGCTTTTTCTTAAATTTATTCATTTAAGCTTTTTTTAACATATTCAAAGACCTTCCAAGGGGAACCTAATGTGGGGATGATTTGAAGTTAGACGTTATCAATGTTCACCACCTCTTTAATCAATAGTATTCCCCAATAAGGTGATAGCGAGGAAGAAAAATATTCACTGCTAATAAGAGTGATGAAATTTGCAAGCACCGATAAGTAAAAATAAAAAACACAATCCAACTGGGCACTTCGTTAGGAGATTACTGAAGATTGCCCTCATTAATGGGAACAAGTAAAAATAAAAAACACAATCCAACTGGGCACTTCGTTAGGAGATTACTGAAGATTGCCCTCATTAATGGGAACACCCCTTGACTGCCGGGAGTTCAAGGCCCCTGGTCATGTAGGCCGCCGCATGCTGAATTTTAATCTTGCGAATTACCATGAACTTTACGCCTACAGATTTACATAAATATTCCGAGTTTCGGCCGGAAAAAAGGAAAAGAGAAAGCGGAGGGTCCTGCCACGTGGGCCTATAAAAAGGGAAAAACGGGAATGAAAAAACATGGGATGGATGGGGGGCAAGGGGGAGTCGGACCGAGCGGGGGAACGAGGGAATCTGCTTTTAGCACGAGGAGGGGAGAGAGAGATATGATTACGTCAGAGGATCGGCAATAATGACGCTCACTGCTCCCCCCCCTCCCCCTCCCCCCTCCCCCTTCTCTCTCTCTCTCTTCCTGATCGGAAATTTTTGCCTTTCACTAATTAATCTCTCCCCTGGCTGGTGGGCCCCCACCCCCATCACTCCTCCCATCATTACTCCCACTCACCCCCCCGCCCCCCTTCTTCCGTCCTTTCCCCACACCAAAACGCTCTGTCTCCGCCATCACAAGTTCACAACCAGCATTTAATCCACTCCCCACGTTCTTTTACTATTTTGCCCCTGCTCTCCAAATCATTTTCTCATTAAATTAAATTCACGAGAATGAAACTATCTTTTTTTTTTTTTTTTTTTGAAAATTATCGTTCTCATTTTTTATGAAGATGAAATGGACGGAACATGCTTTCGCCATTTACGAAAATTATCTGAGTGCGCAACGTTATTGATAATCTAAATATTATTTTGTTGGCTGATTGTATCGAGCGATGTGATCAATTTTTTGCCTTAGAAAATGTTTTTCAAATGGTTCGTTTCCCCACAAAACAAGCAGACCTTAAATTTCACCTGGAGTCTTGCTAAAAAAGCTGATTTTGAAATTTTTTTGATGATGGTTAAAAATATATATTTTTTTTAAAACCTTAAGGACGTGTCCAGCGTTTATTTTTTTTTTTACTGTCCTAATCTCACAATCATTGAGATCTTAACCTTTTTTTTTTTTAACATTGTGATAGCTGATTTGGACGTGTATATTTTATTTTATTTTTATCAAATAAAACAGAGGACATAGAAAAGAAATCCCCATCAAGAACTTTTGGGTATAAGACATCAAGAGTCCCCATCAATCATCTAGCAACACAAGTATGGGTCTCCTCCCTTTATGTTTTGGATTGATATCGTCCATAATGGCCTGTCCTTTCTGATCGCACCCAAAGGGTAAAAGACAGTATCATATGTCTGATATTTATGGGACTTTAAAAATATTTAACATCAGATATGAAAAAACATTTTCCATTAAATTGGCAAATTAATGAGACAAAATATTTTCTTTTAAAAAATAATTTTTGTTTGTACCCACTTAGTAAAAGATAAAACAATGGAACATAAGCTTTCACTATTTATAAAAATTATTTAGGCATAAATCATTACCAAGATGTAATTATCTTTTTGTTGGCTGGCTACTTTGGATGATATAACCAATCCTTTTTTTGTTGAAAGATATTTTTCAAATTATTTAATCTCCCCACAAGATAAAGCATACCCTAAATTTCACCTCAACTCTTGCTTAAAAAGCTCATTTGGAAACTTTCTTGCCATAGTAAAAAATAATTAAAACATATTAAAAATCTTAGGCATGTCTAGTCTTTATCTTTTTTTTTTTTTTTTTAATCATCCAAATCATACAATCACTGTGATCTCGACTTTTTCTTTACGTTGCAACACCTGAATTTGACACGTATAACGCTTTTTTATCATATCAAGCGGATTTGAACGACATAGAAAAGATGATCACATCAAGAAATTTCAAAAGTATACAAGTCCCCATCAATCATTCACAAGACATATGGAGTCTCCTCATTTAAGTTTTGGATTGAAATTGTCGCCAATTGCCAGCCGCTTTCAATCACACTTGAGGAGTAAAGATCCAAAAGATCGATCACACCGAGTAAAGATGCATATGCGATGCCCGATGGTTGTGGGACTGGAAATTACCGTACATGGACACAAACATTATACGGAAAAATCGACACAACACCATGATTCTAAGTATATTATCCATTTTACACCATTTTGAAAGATTAGAACCGCCAATCTCACGATTTCAAAAGAAATTTTGAAGAAAAAAAATCTTGAAAAATTTGAATGCCAAGCGCACGCCAAAATACCCACGCTTTGAAAAGGGTTGACTATTCTTCCAAGGATTTGACCTTGAATTTGACTTTCGGGCATCATACCAAGGGGTCCCAATCGTGACAATAAATACAATCGAGTCAAAGCAGATGGGGGCAGATTGCATCGTATCGCGTAACGAGGAAGTAAAAATAATTTTTTTCCTTTCTTTTGAAGGGGGACAATCATGTTTTTCTGGGGGCCTTTCGCTTGCTAAATTGCCAATGAGTACAAACTTCGTGCATGCGAAATCATGCAAAAACACATAGATAAAAAAATGAGACGCTTTTTGGCACGACCATCACTAACAATGCAAGGCCTCATGCAAATTCAAATTTGCCGGGGCACGCCTCCGCTTTTCTTTAGCTAAGCTAAGTCTTACACACATGTACGATTCATGTGTAACCTACTCAAACGCCTAGGTAGATAGGCGATCACCACTCGACACTTGCTCGAATTCAAGTCGCTTCATTGAAGGAGGGATAAGGATGAGCGTTCGATTCTAGAACGCTACAAGGTGGATTCCAAGGTTAAAAAAACTTTGGGAACCTATTGTTAACTATATACCCTAAAATAACTATGTAATAGTTACATGTTACTAATTGTTTAATAGAAAATATATATTCATTTGTCGTTTGTATATGAATAAGTCCATAAAATCAGTTATGATTGACCATATTCTTAAGGTGTTAAGATAATGTGTGTGGGTTTACGATTATGCTGAATCTTTAAACAATTCCCGGTCAATGGATTATTATTGTGTTCTCGGCATCATTATTCAAACATTAGATACATGAGTCATAAGTCATTAGTATTTTTAGATATCTAAGCTAGAACAAGGGTATTTATCTTGAATAAGTTCGAATGAGACATGCATATAACGATTGACAACATGGAAGCTTTTAGCGGGGTTAATGTATAATGGCTTCATGTTGACTTGTATGTCAAATAGCTGTGGTTCTGAAATGCATAGTGATACTTTGTTGAATTATATCTGTACTTAATGGTCATAATTTATTCACATACTAAGACACATGCATGGCGTAATATGGAATCTGTCTTTTTGTTATATATAGATACACAAGATTGATGTCTTCTATAATCTAATTGTGATGTTGTATTGAAATCATGCAAGCCATAGTTATATATACAAGATTCATGTCTCGTAGAATATATGCCAATTAGATTTGGGCATATGATTGAATTGAGTGGCTTGACCATGACCTTTGTTCAATCGGAAATGGTGAAATAGAAGGATTAACTCACATGGTTGCCAAAGCTAACAGGTTTCATTATATTCTTGAAATATTTCACATTATCTAGGTAGCCATAATATATTACTAAATATCACTCATAATTTGTAGGAACAAGAGATTGATTTGGATAAGCGGTTCTCTTGGTTGTGCTAATATGTTAGTACAAGTCTTACGTTAGGCTTAGTGATGAACCTATGATTGTCGCACCATAACAAATTAGATGATGTCCGGAACTATAAAAAGAGAATGTTGCAAATATGTTTGTAGTTGAGTCAATTAGATTGAGTTGGGCTAAAATAAAACATCGATAAAGAGGCTTGAGACTTTACAAAGTTTGAAGTGGGTTTTAGACTTTATGGCGAATGAAAGATTTGAAGGTCGTTCAAATTCAATGACTGAATTAATAATCTAAAGTGAGTTCATAATTAATAGTTATAGTAATGATCAGAAGTGAGTTCATAATCAATGGCATTATTAATGATTTGAGGTGAGTTCAAAATTAATAACAAAATTAACGATTTGAAATGATTTCAGACTTAATAGCTAAAGTAAAAAGATCGAAACGTTTCATATTAATGGTCACGTTAATATTTTGAAACTTGATTTTGACCGACAACCACATTAATGATATGAAATGATTTTAGAATTGGTGCATTTTGATGAATTGAAATGGTTTCATGTTTAAATCACCAATTAATGTTCTGAAATGGTTTAGATGTAATGATCAAATTAATATTTATAACGTTGCAAAGTTAATGCATAGAATGAAGACTTGTAAAGGGTTACAATTAATGCTTGGAATAATGCTCCAGAACGATTATAGAGTTATGTCCAAATTAGTGTCTAAAACAGTATAAGAACTTATGCCAAACGTTACGATTGAATTAATCTGAAATGGTTTTAGAGTTAATGAGCTGATTCAAACGTGATATGGACTGCTGGTGTTAGTCTGTGGAGTAGATTACGATTATCAACAATCACCATACGTTCATAGTGATCAATCAAGCATTATTCATATGTCACGGGCCGAAAGATGAACGACCCTTGAGGCTCCTAGTCAAATCTAACTCGCCTATGGGACCTCCCCTCGCTTCTCCCCTTTGATTCCCTCCAGTTTCCTCTTTCCACTTGGTGTGACGGCGAATATGTCATTTAGCCAGGATTAGTGTATTCCGTTCCGAATATTTATGTTGGTAGACGGTAGTTGGCACTTATGCCGGTAGTTGAGGCGGTACGATCTCGTCCGCCCATAGAATACTAGATCGATGGATGTAATCCGAGGCCCTCAACTATAAAAGGGTGTCCTCCTTCACTTGTAATCATCCACTACTTCCGCAATACAAAGCAAGTCTTCTTTCCCGAGCTCCTCTCTCTAGATTCTTTCTCTCTCTACGATCCGGTAAGGCGAGCGAGTGAGCGCTCGATCGTGAAAGGCTTGGCTTAGTGCTTCGGATCCATCCCGATCCTAAAGTGCCCGTCGCCGCACGGGGTCACGATCCCAATCGATCGGCCCGGATAAGTGGTATTTTTCAGCTAAAGAGAGATCGTTTCCAAGAGATTGAAGAGCACCAACTGCTCGAAGAATGTCGAGCCACGATGCACCGTGGTTGGAGAGAATGCGCTGGGGTATAGACACGCGCAAAGCAAAGCAAAGAAGAGATCGGTCGGTGGGACGCCGCGGCTACGTTCGATGAAAAGATCGCGAAGGTCCGGACTGCGATTCGAGCTCATGGAAGGTCTTGACGACGTGCGAGACCCGAATCATGGAGGTTGAAGGCTCAATCCGTGAAGACTTCCGACCGGCATCAACCAAGCCACGGCTCCATTGTTCGACAGACGAAGCTCTCGAAGCATCGATCGATGGTTTGAACGAGCGAGTCCAAATGGCTCCGAGGAGGTAAGCCGTGTAGGGACGTAGGTCGAAAACCATGAAGGCCGAGATCCAAGAGCTCAAGACCGAGCTCGCCCTATGCAAGTTAAGCATCACGAATGGTGCGGCGCCTGCTCAAACGGTGACCAAGATCGAGGTCCCGAAGCCAAAGGAGTTCAAAGGCAACCGATCGCCCAAGAGGTGGACAACTTCGTGTGGAGCATGGAGCAGTACTTCTCGGCGAACATACAAGACGCCGATCAAGGTACAAACGGCTTCCATGTTCCCGTCCGATACGGCGATATCGTGGTGGCGAAATAGGTGTGACGAGAGTAGACGCGGGTGCCGATCCGTGAACACGTGGGACGACTTCGTGAGGAATTCCGCGACTACTTCTTCCCCGAGTTCGCTCAACAAGAGGCTCGTAGCATGCTCCATCGCCTCGGAGCAAAGAGGTACGGTCCGAGAGTACGTGAAGGAGTTCACGGAGCTCAAACCCAGATTAAGCAACCTCGAGCGAAGAGGAGGCTTTCGGAGCATTCATGGATGGACTCAAGCCATGGGCACAACTTGAGCCGGTTGGCGGGACGTGAGTAGTCCGGCGCGTGCGCCGAGCATGGCCGAGTCACTCGTCGACCTCACCGGTTGGAACCAGAAACAACCGAGGCAAGAGAATGGAGGTCGGATCGACCCGGCAGACGAAGGTAGAAACACTCCCCGAGGTGTGCCCGATCAAGTCGGCTGAGCCAAGACGGGGGAGAAGGGCCTTCCAAGCCGTCTCCAAAGAGGTCGACCACCGATCGACTACACGAGTAAGTGCGATCAACCTCCACCCTCTCCTTGCTTTCTCGCAAAGGTCCGCACTGGACCCAAAAGTGCCCGAAGAGGAACTGTCTCAACGCTCTCTTGCCATTGAGGAAGAGAAAGAGGCACAAAAGAAGACAAAACGGGTGATCCGGATTAGTCACTGTGAAGATGATCAACTCGGCCCGAGCCCGATCGCCGACCAGCGAGAAGGAATCGCTCCAAACACCGACATGTTCTTTGTGGAGGTCAAGTGGGCGGCCTAACGCTTACGCTTTGGTCGACACCGGCGATCCAACATGTTCATGTCAACCGAGGTTGCGAAAACCTTGAGGCTTCCCGTTGGAGCCATCCGAGAAGTCGTATGCGATCAATTCGGGCGATCGGCGTAGGATCAACACCCGACGTGGACGTCAAGATTGGTGGATGGAAGGGCCGAATGGCGTTCGAGGTAATCCCTCTTGATGATTATGATCTCATCCTTGGAATGCAGTTTTTCCATAGTGTGGGGCCATGATCGACATGAGGACCAAGTGTTTGATGATCCTCGATCAAAATGCCCGTCCATGATCCCCATGATCAAAGGAGTGGTCGACACCAAAACCATCGCGTCGATCCGTCGCCTCGAAGAGCTTGAAGGCCGTCATGCATCAACAAGCTGTCCGAGGTAAAGCCGAAGGTTGAGTTGGATCCGCACTCAACAAGCGCTATGCCCATCCAAGCGCTCTTCCCGAGGTTGAGTGCGCTGCGTGTTCCGTCCAAGCCCGAAGACCGAATCAGCGTGCGTCCGACTTCATCATCGAAGGTTGTGGTCCTTCGCTCATGAGCGTCCGAGCGAAGCAAAACAAGAACAAGAAAGCGTGCCAAAGCCCGCAAGGCTGCCCGACGAGTCGAGAACGACGAGGACGTCGGCTCAATGAGTGGGGGGAGAAATGTCACGGGCCGAAAGATGAACGACCGAGAGGTTCCCAGTCGACCCCAACTCGCCGTGGACCTCCCCGCTCTCCCTTGGATTCCTCCAAGCCTTCTCTTCACTTGCAAGGACGGGCGAATATGTCATTTAGCTAGATTACGTATTCCGTTCCGATTATTTATGTTGGTAGACGGTAGTTGGCACTTATGCCGTAGTGAGGCGTGTACGATTCGTCCGGCCCGTAGAATACTAGATCGATGGATGTAATCCGAGGCCCTCAACCATAAAAAAGGGTGTCCTTCACTTGTAATCATCCACTACTCTCGCAATACAAAGCAAGTCTTCTTTCCGAGCTCCTCTCTCTAGATTCTTTCTCTCCTACGATCCGGGTAAGTGCGAGCTGAACAGTGAGCGTTCGACCGTGAAAGGCTTGGCTTAGGTGCTTCGGCGATCCATCCCGATCCTAAAGTGCTTGCGAAATCGCGCACGGTCACGATCCTAATCGACGGCCTGATACATACGTTAGAGAGGTAATTAGCACAATTGTAGTTGTGGGATTTTTTCAATTAATCTTTTCTATTTAATGTGAAATTGGTAGTCTTGCGCCTTGAAACTAGAGGCTCGAACTTATGAGGTTGGTTTGAAGAACGTCATAACTTACATTACGATGAGATCAAACGTTCTACATCTCAAGAAAGTTAGAATTATTATTACCAGTAAGATATTAGACATTCAAGGTTAAAATTCCAAGAGCGCAAAGTCGATGTTACTAGAAGATCAACATTTGTATTGGAATCTAAAGAACGCCATAAACCACTGCTGCAAGGATGTTAGATTTTCATGCTCATAATTTGAAGAACGTTAAAACCAAATTCTTGAGCAAGGATCAAGGGTAATGTACTTAGTCTACTTCTCATTTCTATGTGTTTTTATTAAAATGTATGAAAATGTTTCGACAATATGTGTATAAGCATTTTTACTTCGGGCTACAATCACACTTTAATCTTTATTTACTTGCGCATACCTATTCCTCGACGGTAATCGAGTCTTTGTGTTTTTTTTTTTTTTATGCTATGCCTCACTGCGATTTTGTGATATTCCATGACATTTAATGGTGTGTAATCTAGAATCATTGGTTTAAGTTTCAAATTCCAAAGATAACTATGATTGAGACTTTCACTTTATTAATAGTTTATGGCTTTTCCTATATCTAAATAAGAGTTGTGATCAATGCATTGTAACAAATGATGGTTATTAGAGGTGATGATTTACTCAAATCATTTAATTAAGAATATATATGGAATTTGAGTAGATCTCGGAACTAGTGACAAGTTAGGTTCAAAGTTCAAAAAATTAAAAAACTTATTCCAACGGACAGGTTTCATGTTCTATACGAAATCTGAAATTGCTCACTCTCAAGGAGGAGGGAAAGTTGACCCGTGAGCATGAGGGATCTCACCGAGTTGGTTCCATGTTTTTTCTCGTGTGCTTGTACGAGGTGCGCAAGGGACTCCCGTATAACAGATGAATCCATTTCTCAATTTATGGGGAGCAAAGAGTCCAAACCGCATAAGAATCTATCCACTTTTTCTTTCTTCTTCTTCTTTTTCCCTTTTTTTCTGACCATGAACAATATTTTAAACTACCATCCGCTGTATGGGCTGCAAGAAAGACCCCACTTCCAACAAAGAGGTACTAATCTTTCGAAGCTCCTGCAACTGCATTGCGGAAGGCTTAACTGAGCCTTTAGCGACTTACCTGTGGCACGTGTGTGGTGGGTAAGACGTGTCGCGTGGTTTATCTCGGAAATATCTCTCATTAGCCGATCTTGGGTTCTTCGCCACCAATATATATATATTAAACTAAACCTTTGTTATGAAAATAACTCTAAACGCCATGAAATTTGTCGCTTTCATTTAGGGCGAAGTGATACGAGATCGCCGGGCAGATATTGTATTATACATGCATGCTTTTTGTTAGCGTTTGATGTGCGTATCTTTTTGCCACATCAGTCTTTTTTTTGTTTGAACAAATTAGGCTGAGACCGTCATGCATTTTGCATTTTAGGGGGAGGCGTGTCAGGTCAAGAGCACTACACGCCATCCTTGCCGTATCCAAGTTGAGAATTGTCCTTCCTCTCAATTCGGTTAGAGGCGTGATCTCATCAAAAGCCGCTCGCCCATCTTCTTTCCCTCGTCCTCTTCTCCAGCAATCATCGAGTAGCCGCCGGTCGCCGGTCTTTGAATGATCCCGTCAAGTGGAAACGCATGGCCCCCAAAACAAGTAATTGTTGAAATGTAGGGTGCCCTTACTTTGCCAAAAATGAATAACTTATAAAAATATTTTCTTTAAAAAAGAACATTCCTAATTTTTACGAGAAATTGATGAGCTTAGTGATATTCTCATCACCTGTGAAAATATTTAGATATAAATTATTTCTGATAATAAAAGCATTTTGCATTTACTAATTACGCCAAGCAATGCAAGATATCATTTTTAGAAGAAAAATGTTTTCCAATTCGTTCATTTTCGTTAGAAAAAAAAAAAAATGAATGAATTGGAAGACATTTTTTTCAAAAAATAATCATTTGTATTTCTAATAGAAATAAATGGGTGAAATTATTTTCATTGGATAACTTGAAAACATATTTTTCCAAAAATATTTCGTAAGATCAATTTTTTTCTTAAAAAAAAATGAATGGACAAAAATATTTTCATATCACACTTTACGAAAATATTTAGATGTTAACAATTTTCAATAATATTTTTCTTATATTGACTAATTATTGCTAGTTATATTTAAATCATTCATTTTTGCCACGGAGCAGTAGCCCCATCACGCGTATCTAGCATTGATACTATTCCACGAAAAATGATGTGAAATCGAGTGGCAATAAATAGAGTGGTTAATGCGATCCCTTCCGATTTAAAACGATCGCGACGATGAACCGTGACCACCCACGTAACCAGCTCGTCAGCTGGCGCGTTTCCCTTGCGTTGCGGCGCAGTGGGCACAAAGCTGTGCGCTGGTCCGATCCGATTTTATTCAATCGCTTTAATGATCGCTCTCCAACAGAAACGACAATGCAAATGCTCGATCGCCACGATTGCTCCTCGCACTCTTATCGATTGAACGTTTCTTATCGCGAATCCTCCGATTTGGTATCGGCGCTGTGCGTCCGCCCGGGCGGTAGATTGTTCAATGAACTCAATGTGAACGTTCAGGAGGAGGAGATCCGCGTGTCGGCCCACGTCGTTTTCGTCTACAAACTCTGATCCCCTGCACTTAAAGGCCACATCGACTCCCCCACATTCTGCGAATCAAGGGTCCGATTTCGTGCACCAACCTCGGCGGCACTAAATTATTCTAGAAAGGGTGGGAAGTAAGTCAATAACACGATCTCGCACTGAGTTTTTGTCAAAACAACCGCACCAGTCACGAGAGATACAGCGATAAATTATTTAGGGTTTCAGTGAGGTGTCCACTAACAATTTGGCACAAGAGTTTCAATCCAAAATGACTTTTATATGTTTAGAGGGTTGATACCATTATTAAATCTTGAAATAGTGTCAAATTAATTTCGTTTTATTAAAATCACAAAATCAATACCCTTATGACGTATTTACCTCTAAATTACTTTTTCGCTGTAAAATATGCATATGCTAGTAATTGTTGCATTACGACACGAGACAAATTTGGCTTGAGAATGACAGATCCAATGTGGAGAAGTCACTTTTATTGATACGTTCACATTGTAATGGAGGATTGAGTTGGATTGGGGAGACCGGTGTGAGATTTTCTATCGAGAGGAAAATTAGTTTGTGATAGATGTAAATAGAAATGGGAATGCATAAAAACAAAAGAAGAAGTGAAAATTGTATATTTTGATTTCGAATCACGCGGTTACAATCAACGATTTACTTTCAAAATATAAAAACATATACATTTAGAAAGAATAATAATTATCGACACGAATTGGTAACTAGTCAATCTCGGATTGCTTATCATATGAAAATTTCCATTGTCTTCTTTGATCTTAAACCAATAATCGACAAATCTAAATGAGTTAACGGATGTGTCATAATAAAGATATTTGAGATTTTTGAGCTACGTAAATTAAGTCTCGGATAAAATGTGACAGAGGGTAGTGATTTTGGAATTTGTGGCGAAAATTAGTTTGGTAACGAATGTGTCCTGGAGTACCGTACTGATTTGAGATTTTTTTAGTAGCGTTAAATTTTTTTCTTTGGCGAGTGTATTGCAAATTATTCAAGTCCGAGCCCCGCCGGCTGACAAAAAATCGAAACGAGGACCAAAAAATCGCACCCGACAAACCAACCGAAAGCAAGGCATACATAAATAAACGCCGAAATCGGCGCGTACGACTTTACGAATATATAAATCCTTCGCCCCTTGGATCGGGTAGTCTCGCTCCTCCTCGACGAGCTTCCGGCTCCTGCCCAGTGCCAGTGAGTCCAACTGGTTTCCGTAACTATAAATACCCGCTTTGACTCACAGTCTTTCTCTCCTTTCTCTCTCTCTCTCTCTCTCTCTATCTATTCTCTCCTCTCCCTGAAGGAGCTGGTGCGTACGGTTTCGCGTCCGTCCGAGATGCGGGAAGAAGCTCGCGGCGCAGCGCAATGGCGGCTTCCCCAGGCTCCTCGCGCTCGTCGCTCTGCTGTTTCAGGAAAATCTCTCTCTCTCTCTCTCTCTCTCTCTCTCTCGTTCCGCTCCTCCTCGTCCTTGCTTTTTCGTACTTTTCTCTTCGCGAGCTTTCCGTTCGGGTTGCTTTTTCTTCGGGGAGGGAATACGCACCGGATACGGTCGTGCGATGTTGCGCTGTTCGTCGGTCGTGGCGGATTCGCTTTCTGAATCCGGAAACCGATTGTGGACTGCCGGTTCGCTTGAAGCTCACTGTCTCGCGGTCTCGCGCGGGCGAGAAGTAGTCGAACTGAGTGCAGATTTTCGCCCTGAAATGACGAGCGGGCGGCGAGGCGCCGGCGTTTGGTTTCTTTTTTCTCTTTTTTTTATATATTATTGTCGAAGTCAGAGGAAGGCTTGGAATTCAGTGGCTGCGAGTTAGATTTGGGAGAACCTGTTTGCGGGAGGTTAGGAATTTCGAGGGGAGCGTTGTTTGCATGGCTTGGGGAGGTTATGGAGCGTTATTGTGTCTGGATTTCAAGTTGGCTCCCACTTCCGTGGGCCATGGCCTTCACGATTCTGAGTTACGGGAGTGGAGAGAATTAGATCACGTCAGTGTGAGTTTGACTGAATTCGCTCTGTTTTGTTCAAGTGCAGGTTTTATTTGCTGTATGTGCAATCGGCGCGGATAGGCCCAAGACGCGGTCGCTTGCGACATCGGATGCGACATCTGGGTGAGACTTCGTGATCGTTTGCTGTCTGGGAAAAAGGCTTTGACGCGGCTCGGTTGACTTGTAAAAATAATCAGCGAGCTGCTTTGGCATTTAATAATGATCGGAATTTGATCTCTTCAATTCTCGATGTGTAGAAATTTTTTGTCTATCAGTTGTCCACTGCTCATGATGCAATTGTTCTTCGCCTTGTAATTTCGAGGATGAACAATTGATTTCGATTCTCAGTCAATGCAGTCCAGTTTAAATTTTCTGTCTGAAGTTCAAGTAATCTATGTTATCGATTCATGATGCCTGGTGTTCAAACACATGGCATTTTCCTTCTTATTGTGGGCGTCACAGAGGAGGGCAGCTCCTCAACACAGCGCAGCCATCTAAACGTTTCTTCACTCTTTTCTGCTGTATTTTGCGTGGTTGCGACGGCCCATTTTGCCTTGGTTCACTCCAGAGCGGAACTTCTTGTTAACCCATGCACTTGTTCAGGGAACGACACTCTGAAGAATATTGTGCTATGTATGACATCTGTGGAGCTCGATCGGATGGAAAAGTTCTCAACTGCCCTCGTGGCTCTCCATCTGTGAAGGTATATTTAATAATGTTGAAGCTGAATTTCTGAATCAATTTGGCATTTTCACAAATTAAAATTTTGTATTTATTGATGATTTCATTCATAATCCTTGCTGATATTTTTGTCACTTTAGTTTGCATTAACCGTTCATATTCACTTCATGGTCTTATATCTTGCTCATGTACTGGGTTAGTTGATTATGATTACGCAGGCAATCAGGCATATCTTTAGGTTCTGGTTCAATTAAATAGCAAGGTCATCCATTAGTTAGGATCTCACCTTATCTGTTTGGAGCAGTAACTTAGCTTCACTGGTTTTAATGCCTCCAATGACTTAAATGCATTTCATTTCAGCCAGATGATCTGCTTTCATCAAAGATACAAAGTCTCTGTCCAACAATTACTGGGAACGTTTGTTGCACAGAAGCTCAGTTTAACACACTACGGGCACAAGTCCAACAAGTAAGAGCCATTGTTCTTCATAAGGAACTCAGACTATCGTCTGAGAAATGAGAGTTGTATCTCAATTCTCTATCTCTTCTTTGTTCGAATACTTGAAAAGCATTAATTATGGCCACAATGTCTGTTTCCAGCAAAAAAAAAAGACTACAATTACTGCTGCTCCAATTGACATTATTCAACTATCTTAACTTCTTTATTTTGATATTTGTTATCCTTTGGATAAGGATGGGAAGTATGCATATATGTTAATTCTTCAATGCTACTTGGCAGGCGATTCCTTTTCTTGTAGGCTGCCCTGCATGCTTGAGGAACTTTCTGAATCTCTTCTGTGAACTTACCTGCTCTCCAAATCAAAGCCGTTTCATCAATGTAACTTCTATTTCAAAGGTGAGGAAATCCTACTCACTCTTCTGATTGTATCTTAGGCGTGGTCTACTCCCTGCCCTGGTTTTGTTTTCCATGGCCAGGGACTGGTCTTTCTCTAAGTTCAGTTATATTTATGGGGAAGACATGGAATATATCGTTTTTCAAGTTTCTTAGAAGGTTTTTGGTTTATGTCGAATTCCCACAACAACAACACTTGGATCGTGGACACTTATCAAGGGTGGCTGCGTCATGAATGCACTGCTTGATGGTTTTCTCCATGTGTATAAGTGCAGAGAGGGTGGTGGACAGTAGGTCCCATACTAAATATGGTTTATGTTTCATCTTCTTTTCCTACTCTTTAACTTTTGGTCTGTCTGTTTAAAAGTCAAAACTCCAAGTCGCTATTTTAAAGTAAAAATTCTAGGTACTCAGAAATCCTCAGTGTGATTGTCGGTGTCATACAAATAATTGCAATATGTAGGGAGTAAACATTCAAGTTCTAATTTTCAATTTTTTTCAGGTTAAGAACAATTTGACCGTGGATGGGATTGACTTTTATAAACTGACGCTTTTGGTGAAGGGTTATATGACTCTTGTAAGGAAGTGAAATTTGGTACGATGAACACTCGAGCTTTAGAGTTTATTGGTGCTGGCGCTCAGAATTTTAAAGGTACGCTATGTCAAGAAGTCATGCCTAAGCCTGTGCGCATGCGCGTGGTTGTGTTCATTACATATATCCTAAAGCTAAATGTTTCAAAGTAGAGTAAAAGAGCAAGATGTTGGCACATGAAATTTGCTTGATAAAAAATTAGGCAGAAAAGGAGTTAGTTTGTCAGTGAACAAGCTGCCTCAACTGCATCAAAAAACTTTTCCACTCATGGATATTGGCTTGCCTCTTTAGGAGAACATTATATTGGTGTACTTTTCTCTCAGGCATGACAGATGCTTCTGGAACTTGTGCCATGTACTTCACTATGTTAGCTATTGATAATTAATTTTGCTTCTTAATGACTTCGTCAAATGTCGGGGGTTAATTTGATGCGTTTGATAATTGAGATGAATAGCACATCATCAAATTAGTGCGTGCTAATTATTATTGCAAGAAATGTCTCTTCGTACCATCAACTAATTGACAAGATCTAGTCAAGGGGCAATTTTTAGGAGGGTTACCACGGCAAGGACTTCATCTTTGCTGGGAGGCAGAGGGTTGGTATATGGCACCTATCTTGATGTTGAAAGTGTCTTTAGGGGATGGAGTTCCTTCTATATTGTATGAAAATGGTGTTTAAGAAGGATACTGATGAAGATAATATGCTGTTGAACATGATTGCCTACATCCTAATGCAATGTGAAAATTTGCTTTTGGCTGCTGATCACGTGCTCCTTTACTTTTATCTGATCAGACTTAACTTTGACTGGCGTTGAGGGCAATGCTTGTCTGCTTTTGGTATATAAATTGCATGATGCCAATTTTCTGAAGGATTTACAAGTGCTATGCTTTTCTCCTCAAATTCTAGTGCTTATATGCAGTTAATTTTGGCAGAATGGTTTGCTTTTATTGGAAGACAAGCAGGCCTTAATGTTCCTGGTTCACCTTATGCCATTACGTTCAGGCCAAATGTGACAGAAGATTCTGGAATGGTGCCTATGAATGTATCTACTTATTCTTGCAGTGATATCTCACTTGGCTGTTCTTGCGGTGATTGCCCCTCTTCGACTGTCTGCTCAAATTCAGCTCCTCCTCCCTCACCTAAAGAAGGATCTTGTTCAGTGAGAATTGGATCTCTTAAGGTGAGAGAATGACACACACATGTTATCACTTTTGTGCGTAAGACTTCAATTGCAAGAAACTTACTTTCATGTATCCAACAATACAGGCCAAATGTATTGACGTATCCTTGACAGTACTGTACATCATTTTATTCTCTGGGTTTTTTGGTTGGGGATATTTCCATCGAAGAAGAGAAAGGAAAACAGCTATGAGCAAAGCATCATCAAATGTCACTGATGACCAGTATCAAAATATAGGTCGGCAAAAGAATGAGAACCTTCCCATGGAGGTAAGTCACTCTGCATTCCACTAAATGTTGAATTTTTATTACATTGCGATAGTACAATTTAGTTTTTGTTTTGCAGCACTAGTTCCTATGATCAGTTGAGGCAATTCATTCTCTCCTGTGCTTTGCCACTTGCTTTGCTCTTTCCTTTGTACTACTGACTATTTATTAGTGAACATGTTTTCAATTGGCCAGCTTTGGTATTTTCAGATATTTCCGTAATCTAACCATTGAAGGTGGTTCGACCGACAGATTATATGCTTAGCTTTTCTTGTAGTTTGTTAAGAAGAGCACGGCCTATAAGATTCAAGTAAAATGCTTTGAACCTCTATGTTCTAGTGAGGATAGTAAACAAGGGAAGTAGGGTCCACAATGCAGAGCTAATCCATCAGCCATTCAATTCCTTGATGTCCGGTCCACTATGCCGTTTTTCCATTGTGAGAGTTTTTCATGACTGGTTTTCTAAATTGTTGCGAGTTTGATATAGTTTCTTGTGGGTATTGTGATGAGAGTGAAATTCGCACAGGTTATTGTATATTACTGGGTGTATTGGGAAGACGGAGCCATTTGATATCGCTAAAAAATGGCCATTGGAAACCTTGCACAATCCAATAAAAATGAGACCTCCAACTGCTGAATTAGCTATTTTATGTTAAGGGTGAAAGATGGAGATTGTTAAGCTAGAAAATAGCGTAGCACCTTGAAGTATAGGGTGGTCTTTGAATATTCTGTTGTGGTTCTTCCTATTTGTTCTCATTTAGACTTGGAGATTGTGCATATCAATTTGCAATTCTTCTGAAAACCCTGCTTGCTTGTACTTGTTGACATTAGATCTGTTTGTGAAAATTCAAGTATCTCCCTGGCATGATGAAACTTAAATTAGGCTAAGAAACCCAGGGTCAATGTTCAGCCTCAATGTGCACTAGGGAAGCTCACCAATGCTACAGCCATTTTAGTTGCTTCTCTTGTTTCAAAGATGTTACTATTCTATAAATAATTGTTTGATAGCTGGTTGATGACTAAGGTGGGTTGGTTTGTTTGTGTGGCTGTTCCCTTATGATGTTTAAAGTCTTCCGGTGTACTAATGCATAAATTTGACGCTAGTTCCAATTTCTGATGTACATCATCAGTTCTTGTTCAATAATGTTTCTTTGTGTCTTGATGTACTTTGCAATCTTATTGAGTTGTGCTTGTATGTAATCGTTTTATCCATGTGGTCCTGTAGGATCGGCTTCTGTGCTTTTTGGAAGATCCTGTTATTGCTATCCTGTCTTTCATTCTAGGCAAATTTAAGAATGGCATTAATGCTTTATTGTTTATTGTCAGATGCTTGAGGATGCTCCCCCACATAAGAAATGGGGTACAACTTTCATTCGTGCAAGGATACTTGTCAAAGTTTTACAGGTCTTTTTCTATGCCACTAATGCATTTAGGCTTCTGCATTCAATGACTTTGAATTTCTGAGTGAGTGTTCAATTTCAGGAAATACGGAACATGGGTTGCTAGAAATCCCATCTTTGTATTATTTACATCACTGGCTGCAGTCCTTCTACTTTGTTTAGGTCTAATACGATTCAAGGTGGAGACGAGGCCCGAGAAGGTGTGTATTAAGAATTTTCTGGTTCTTATTAATAAGATTCTGATTGTCAATTGTTTGTTCTTTTATTGTAACTTTTGCTGCTTCCTTTGGTTGCTATGATACTCTCCTTATTTTCACGTTTATCTTCCTAATGCTTGCTTCTATCAGCTATGGGTAGGGCCTGGAAGCAGAGCTGCAGCAGAGAAACAGTTCTTTGACAACCATTTAGCTCCATTTTACAGGATTGAACAGGTTCACTACTATTTAGACTGAGGATTCTGCCTTCGAGCTTTCTATTCAGTTTCTGTGAAGTGACTATATCGGCTGCCCCTGATTGGCCAAAACTGCTTCTTGTAAATTGATGTCTTGTAGTTTTGTTATTACATAGATATAAAACAAGCTTTAATAAGTGTTATGCTGCTGTCTTTCTATATTAGTTCTGATGAAACAATAGCTTACACTGTCATATTCTCAGAGATTTACATTCAGTTTGCAATTTTTATCATCTGGTTCTTTGATTTGACTAGCCTGGCGTAAAACTGGTCTTTTATTTAGCCTAACTATGTTTGAGTCTGAAGGAACTAATTGTCCTGTATTTTTTTGCCCAGCTCATCTTAGCAACTGTTCCAGATGGCATGCATGAAAAGTCTCCAAGTATCCTGACGGATGATAACATTAAGTTACTTTTTGAAATACAAAAGAAGGTAATTTATTTCATTCAAGAGTGCATTTGTCTCTTGCCAGTTAGTTGATCTTGTCTGTAGTTTTTTATTTGCTTCTCCCTGAGAATTTTCATTTTCGTTGTTGACCTATCCAGATTGATGGTATTCGTGCAATTATTCCGGATCCATGATATCCTTGACTGATATCTGCATGAAGCCACTAGGCCAAGATTGCGCCACTCAAAGTGTTCTGCAGGTATCTGACAAAAAAAGTGTCCTTCAGATATACTTGGTTATTGGTGTACTCAAGGGAATTTCTCCTATTTCGATTCCTGTCACACTGTATCAAAAGAAAAAAAAAAAAATATCGAATAGAGTTCATCCCAATAATTTGGTAAATTAACTATAATTGACCAATTGGGATTAAATCCAGCAAAACATCAGTAAGGATTACTGACTTCTTTAGGAAATGATTTAAAAGCTTTGATGCTTCCAAACTGGAAGCAAACAACTTCGCATCATTTATTGAACTAGCAATATTTGACTTGCTATTGCTTGCTGTATCCTCTGTGTGGTAATGGATTGATTCTCTGTGTTCTCAATTATTGGTTCTCTCATACTATCTGATGTTTGTATATTGGTGTGTATCGTATATATGTTGAGGATGTAATCAGGTGTATGTATGTGAAAAACAGGTTAGTTTGTTGAATTTTGTTGTTGTTGATGCAATGTAAATTTAAATCAATTACATAATGCACTCCAATTGTGAAACTGTTGACATTTGATGGGCTCAATGCTGCTTGAAGGCCCCCTGGATCTGGGTCAAATCATTAAATTCAATGAGCTGGGTACTCTTTCAAAGATTTTGTCCAAAAAACCATGTGGTCCTCCCTCAGGATTTGGGAGTTCAATTTTTTGAAAATCTTGCAGGTTTCTTTATAGAAAATGTACATGACCGACCATTTGGGTGGTTAAATTTGCTGAATTGCATCTTTCACAATGCTTGTGCTACTTTTCTGACCACCTTTTGCCTTAAAGCTGAAACTTCAATTCAGCCTCGCAATTGGTGGACATACTTAACTTGAATCGACAAGTTGTTATGGGTGTCATCATTGTTGTAGCACTGACAAATAGCGACTATACTAACCATTAATGTCAACTTAATGGAATTTGTTGTTCTCATCAGTACTTACCACTCATGACACCTGCTGATGGTGGCAACTTGATTAAAACTGTTCCCTTTAGTGTTTCTTACTTGCCTTGTGGTCTTGATGATATATTGATGAAAGTTCGTATTTATTTTTTTACTGGCATACAGTATTTCAAGATGGATCCAACAAATTATGATAATAATGGAGGAGTCGATCATGTTAGCTACTGTTTTCAGGTACTTTCACTTGTTTTCAGGTCCTTTTGTTGAAGCTAAAGAAATTGTTTTTAAACCCTTAATCATAAGGATTGGTGAATTATACTGAGATATTCTTGAGGTTTCCTTTGCTTCCTTTGTGGGAATTTGGGGGTAATTATATCATTCCCAAATATTGAAAGTTTTGGATTTTCTGCACAAGTTTACTGAACTTGATGAACTATTCATGTCGACAAGTGATGTGGACTTTTTTTTTGTTCTTTTCCTTTTTGATGTAATTCTAGTTAGTACAAGCGGTACTGATCAGGCATATGAAGTTGACAAAAAGTAATGAAATAATGATTGCACTCGTTGGAACTTGACTGAACAGTTGGTTCAAATGGCATGAACAAAAACCTGAGCCAGGCTGGTTATTGTGGATAATCATTAATTGGAATTCGTGAGATAGGTATATACCATGGAGAAATATTATGCCATCTCAGCATTAAAATTAAATGTTTTGATTCCTGCAATGGCTCTTTATACTTGGATTGTACACTCGTTTCTGATCTTATAGCAGGCATAGATTTGAAGTGTGCTCATAGTTTTCTATGCTTAGTCACATCATTTGAGTATTCTGGCATATGCAGACCATTTAACTTAAAGCATGACATATATATTTTTATAGGTATTATTGATCATTGAATGCAGAATTTGGATACCCATTGACATCTGTCTTTCAGCATTTTTTACATCTGCAGACGCATGCATGAGTGCTTTTAAAGCTCCCCTGGATCCAAGCACTGCTTTAGGTGGTTTCTCTGGGAATAACTATTCAGAGGTAAGATTTTATTCTTTAAATGAGTTGAGCACCTTAGTCATTGGTCAGGGAAAATGAAGGAAAAAATAGAAATAAATGTAACACTTTAACAATTTCTTTGCAACAGGCCTCTGCATTTATAGTAACTTATCCAGTGAACAATGCACTCGATAAAGAAGGTAATGAAACTGGAAAAGCAGTAGCTTGGGAGAAGGCCTTCATCCAGCTTGCACGGGTACTCTTGCACCTTATGAAAACTGAAAGGAAACTTATTCCCTATTTTGTCTTGGACGTGCGTTTCGACATTGCAAGCTCTGATTAATACTATCATGTCAGAAGATATGTTATGATGGTGAATCTTGATATGAGCTATTTGTTATTTCTCTTAGAAAATGTGCGCATGGCTTATATTAGTACTGAACCTCAGTGGAGTAACAAGGTTCACTAGTTTTTGCTGAAATTTTCTATCACTCTGGTACTCTTGGTGTATCAAATAGAACAGCACAGAAATTCACTTGAAAGTTTCTAAGCATCTTAACATCTGTAAGCACTCAACTAGTATGTGGAATGTGGGTTATGGTAAAGTCATCAGAGATCTGACAGTTCTAGTAACAAAACTTTCCCTTTATTATGCATCTGGAGAAATTCGCTATGAAAAGGCCATCCTTTTTACCCAGTTGGATAACTGATAAATTTATGTCATTTTCATTTTGACTGCCACTAGGATTTTAGAACCGTCTTCATATTTTGCCTCTTCTTTTCTGTTGCTTGGCAGGATGAGTTGTTGCAGATGGTGCAGTCCAAAAATCTGACCCTCTCTTTTTCATCTGAAAGCTCCATAGAAGAAGAATTAAAAGAGAGAAAGTACAGCAGATGCCATAACTATACTGGTAAAGTCCTTTCTCCTAATGGAAACAAAACTGAACGCGATAATTAATCCTTTTCTTTTGTACTATGTGGATCAGACGGCTTATTTTCACTTAATTTTGTCACTGCCTTTGAAAATAGTTCATTCTTGAATCAAGCTTTTGAATTTATGCTTCACTAATTTTTTTTGTGCACCTTTTGTGTCAGATAAGCTATCTTGTTATGTTTGCATACATATCTCTGACTCTCGGAGATACACCTCGGTTGTCCTCTTTCTACATCTCATCGAAGGTATATCTTGTTTGTTGTACTGATTATTGTTATAAACTGCGACATTAGCAGCATCTAATTTTAGTTTTGATGGTACTGAGTTACACCTAATAACTTGTAATTTTTGATATTATTTGTTGGATCAGGTATTACTTGGTCTTTCTGGGGTGGTTCTTGTGATGCTCTCTGTTCTTGGATCAGTGGGATTTTTAGTATATTAGGGGTGAAATCAACATTGATCATCATGGAAGTCATTCCTTTCTTGGTTCTAGCTGTAAGTGCCATTCTTCATATCCTTTTTAATTTCATGACGCTTCTGAATTGAACTCAACATTTGGAATGAAAAATGTATTTTTAACTTAAGCATTAAGGTGAATCTCTGAGTGAAAAAGAACAAGTGCACTGACTCGGCATTTTAAGTACAATTGTACTCGTTAAGGCTGATATTTGCTAACATTAGCTACTGCATTAAGGCAGATATTTTTAGCATCAAAATGTGTCAGTACAAGGACCTCTTTGCATGCATGCATATCTAGACAATGTGATCGCTTCATCTTTCTGAATTTCCAATATTTGTTTATATTGCTGAACATTGTAGTAGAGCATCCTGGCACCCTCTTCACTGGCTTCTGAAACTTTTGTCATTGACATGCTTGTTTTGAGTCTGCATGAGGCTGCCCAGCTCCATAATGCATGGTTTGGAAGCTGAATTTTGTTTCCTCTGTTTCCTTCACTGAAAATTTCTACGCCCAGATATGTCCTGCTTTAACAAACCCCAAGAAATTTTGACCAAACAAAAAATACCAAGAAAAGATTTAACATTCTCAAAATGCCTAACAGTTCAAAGGTTTCTGGACTGTTAAATTTTTTGATCACTACAACTGGCAAGAGGCGTGTCATCCCACATCATAAGGTTTCAATGGATATGAATGTAGTCATCCTCCACCTAATGGTATTAGCATTTGGTTCAGACTTCTTATCATGTTATCAAAGCATATTTTCGCATCTTTCATAATCCATTTAAGTTTACTCTGCTTGGGTTCCCTGTTCTTCAACACATGTTTTTCATATGATTTCAGTTTGGTTTGCACATGAGATGGGATGTTAAAGTGTTATCTCACATCGTCTGAATACAAGTTTCAATGAGCCTTATATGCACATAGTCTTCCTTCGTATGAATTAAGCTTTTGATTTAGACTTTCTAACGATCAAATTTTCGTAGGGGCAATTTCTTCAAGTTCCATGACATTTTTTACTTACATAACCATATAGCAAGCTCTTTTGTTGTATAGGCTATTTGCAGATTGTTGATTTTATTTTTCTGGTATGATACAGTAATTTTTCCCTAATAAGTTGACATAAAACTTGCCTATTGAATGAGATCCTATTCATCCATCTATCATGTACGGATTCATTTCTTACCTACTATTGACTCTGTAGGTCATAAGAAGGGAAACACTATTATCTCAATAAGACTTTGCTATTCTTGACATTTGGGGTGTGTTTGTTTCACGGAAGATCAATGATTAGAAAAGACTTCCCGAAAATGATGGTTTGTATTGCTCAGAAAAAGTATTCAATGAAAAATTCTTCCATTATCAACAACTATCTCTGCCTAATCATTTTCAATGACGATGATAATAATTTTTGTTTATTAATACAGTGATCGTTTTTAAGAAACATTTTCCATATCATTGATTTTGCCCAAAACAAACACCCCTTGGTTCTACTTAACTAACTGAAATAAAAGAAAGTATTATGAAAATTGAGGGAATGCAACATATATTTGAAAGGAATTTAAGAAAAAGACCGCTTTCTTTTCTTTTCCCCCTCATTATAACTCAACATAGTTATCACTGATGGGACCAGTGACTTGGCATTGCTGAAGCTCATCCTTATTCTATTTCAGGTGGGGGTGGATAATATGTGCATTTTGGTTCATGCTGTGAAGCGGCAGCCACTGGAATTGCCATTAGAAGGACGAATCAGCAATGCACTTGTTGAAGTTGGCCCTTCAATAACGCTGGCTAGTCTGTCTGAGGTGCTAGCATTTGCTGTTGGAAGCTTTATCCCAATGCCAGCATGCCGTGTGTTTTCCATGTTTGCAGGTTCTCTTCAATCTATATCCTATATTGAGTTGCACTAGACAAGAGTGACTTTTCTCCAAATACTATACTAGATTAGCTTTTCTCCACTTGTGTAGACCTAAAGCAGTTCAATGTCCAAAATATGTTCTTTTTGCAGCATTGGCGGTTCTCTTGGACTTTCTCTTGCAAGTTACTGCCTTTGTTGCATTGATAGTTTTTGATTTTTTGAGAGCCGAGGACAAGAGGGTTGATTGTTTTCCATGTATAAAGGTTTCTTCATCATATGCTGACTCTGATAAAGGTATCGTCTGTTCCATTTATTCTTATTGGATATTTGGGTGCTAAAATTGAAACGCACCTGTGAGTTTTCACTTACCTTCGTAAGCACTAGTTATGTTTCTTTTTATTTATTTATTTATTTATTTATTTATTTTTTGCTCTGAAAGTATAGCTTAAAGTTTGATTGAATCAATATTGTGGAAGTGTAGGAATTGGGAGAAAAAAAGATTGGATTGCTGGCTAGATACATGAAGGTAAATATCTGTTTAATCATGGTATCTATTTTTCTAGAATGCTGCAGAAGTTATTATTGTAACTGTGTGAATTTTTTATTTACTTCCCCTGACCGTTAATTAGGGGTAAATAACTTTTGGAGTAAACATTGACTTTTGAAGTTTCACCAATATGAGATTGAGAGTTGGAGGGGTAATCCTATTACCATTAAGGGGATTGCTGTGAAATGTGTACTGTAACTTAATTTTCATCAGCCACGAGATGCTTACTATTACACAATATTCATCCTTGTCTGCTGATTCTTGTCTTAGAACAGCTCTTAAATTATTTCTTCACTTAGTAGATCAACTATTTTTTGTCCCTTAGAACATATAGTCTACGTTTAGTGGGTCCATATTCATCCTTGTCTGCTCATTCTTGTCTTAGAAAAGCTTTTAAATTATTTATTCACTTAGTAGATCAACTTATTTGTCCCATAGTACATGTTGTCTATGTTTAGTGGTCCTCTCCTAAAGGGTGCATTATTTATTAAAACGAATTTCTGGTTCTCTCAACGGCAATGGTATATGTGGTCAGCAACGTGAACACAACCACAGACTACATCTCTGAAATCTGAACATGTCTTCAGTATGGGGAGGAAGTTAAAATTTTTCCAATTATTAGCTAGGCATATTTTCAAATATGTAAATGTCAGTTATGACTTGCCTGGCCATTATTAATATAGCCATGATGAGTATTTACTAGAAGTTCCTATTGCATCTTGCATGAAGACGAATATAGTGCGAGAACTTTTCTATGATGATTGATGAGCCATACATTGCCTACACTAGATATCTGAATAGTTTCATGTTTACCTCAGCAGTCTTTCATAAGCTAAACTGAGATAGATTTTTCACTAGTGTACCTTCATGTCAAACATAAATCTTTTAGGCAAGATATGTCAAGCATAACTTGCCAAAGCTCTTTGCTTCTTTTTTGCACAAACATATGTAGTTCACAGAAGGTCCTCTCTCCTGTTTATGAATCTGGAATGTCTCAGAGTGATAATACTTTGGGGCCCTCGAGGCCCTTGAGACCTCGAGGCAGAGTTTTGAGCAGAGAGGACAATCCTCCCAGCAACTGTGCTACTCTACTGACAAGTTACTGTCAGATTTCACCTATCTAGATCCTTCAAGATCATTCTGTGCTTTTTCTTAATTGATTGGAATTTTCACAAGACATTAAATGGATAGTTTACACCTGTCAATGGTTGTGCTCCCTTGCAAGTCCTTTGTTCAATTCTATGTTGCAAATGATACTCTTAATTGTTCTATATGCAGTGTCGATGTCTTTCTCAATCTCTTCATGGGGAGGAAATGGTTTTTCTTTAATGCAAAATGTGGATACAATGATTTACTTGTTAACAGGATTTGGCCTCGGCAATGTTTGTATTTGTGTTTACTTATTTGAATGAGCAATTTACGAGCTCCATAGGCATTGGATAAAGCTAGTCATGCTTCAGAAATTTCTCTTCATACCTGCTATGCCATGTTTCTCTGATAACTATTAAATTATTCTGCAGGAGGTCCATGCACCTATTCTCAGTCTTTGGGAGTTAAATTTCTGGTTGTCTCAGTTTTCGTTGCTTTTGCAGTAGCTAGTATTGTGAGTAGCTCTGTTCTATCATGCAACTCTTTTTCGTACTTCTGATTTTTGCCTTTGCATATGCAATGTTGTCTTACCTGTATAGCATCTAACTTTTTCCTCCTCCACAGGCTTTGTGTACCAGGATTGAACCTGGTTTGGAACAGAAGATTGTTCTTCCCCGAGATTCATACCTTCAGGTTTGACTTGTCAAAAAACATTTATGCAGAGAACTTATAATAATGTGGTGTCTGGTACCTCAATCTTTTTTTATGCTCCACAGGGATACTTCAATAATGTCTCGGAGTATTTAAGGATTGGTGCACCTCTATATTTTGTTGTAAAGAACTACAATTACAGGTATCTTGACAAGCACTGACAATTTGCACAGGCATTACGAATAACTACCTTGCAATTCTTAATATGTGGGTCAATTGATGTTGCATCCCAAAAATTGATGGATATTATACTTAATACAAACCTTAGTTCTCAGCTTTTCTGGACTAGATTATCATCATTTACTTTATGTGTGCACCAATACTTATGTTAAGGCTGTTATTGAATGCGCATTTTGCACGTCAACATACTTTTAACAAATTTTGGATGTTTCTTGTCGGAGATCAATCCTTTTTTTATTTTGCTCAACTTCTCAGCTCAGAGTCAAGACAAACAAATCAGTTGTGCTCCATCAGCCAATGTGATTCTAACTCTCTTTTAAATCAGGTAAAGGTTTTTTTTCTTCCGCTATACGATACTTTGTTAGGTGCTGACTATCCTTCGCTTTACATATTATGGTGCTCCCTTCATCCTTAGTCCATGCTGGTCTCTTTCCTAATGCACAAAATCAACTCCAAATTATCTTATGGCTGCAAGAGCTCCATGTACTTTCACAAGGGAGTTTCTTGTCTTCCTTTTCTTATTCTCATTTTAGGTTTTCCTGTTCTTCTTGTCACACAATCCTTTGTTGGTTTTTCTTCCCACCATTGGAGATCAGGTGGCTTTATAATCTCATATAGTCTTTTGGTGCCCATGTCCTTTCAACTGTCATTTTGTGTCGCATACAACAAGAAAAAAATTAAGGTTTATCCTTCAAGTGGGTTTGGCTAGAGGAATGATTTTATCCCATAGCATGTGATTCAAGTCTCCTGTAAGCTCCAAGTGCTCCATATATCTTTTCTTTATCAATTCCTTCCATGTCCTTTTAGGTCTTCCTCATCTTGCCCATGATTGGAGACGCATCTACTTTTTCATGGATAGATTCATTTCCAGTACCTATTTTTCTACTGTGTCTGTTTATCCTATGAAACATTATCTACGCAACACCCATTTTGTACACACAGTGGTGTTTAGCTCCCAACATTCTGCGCCACAAGGCATGGTCTTATTGCGATGCTATAGAATTTTCCCTTAAGCTTAAGTGCCTTTGACTATCGCACAGACACAAGATGCACTTCTCACTTTATCAGTCTGCTTGTTGTACTTCAATGGGTGAGATCTTTATTGATTTCTCCATCTCGTCCTAAAACTGAGCCAAGATATCGAAGCGTTCACTTTTAGGAAGTTTTGACTCTTTAATTTTCACTAAGGTGTCATTTGAACTTCTATTCTTCCTGAACTTACGACTCCAGATATCTGTCTTTGCTAACTTAATAAAAATCCTTACATGTTGTCACCGTATGATGTAGTGTACTGTATATCATATAATGTTCCTGTTTTTTCTTCACTTGCATTTGAAGAAAGAAAGTTTATTGGGAAGTTTTCTAGTTATTATTTCATTATAGACATGATATGCTAAAAGGTGCATGCATGGACTTCCATATACGACCTTGCATATGCTCATAGGCATGCGTGGAGGAAATTTTTTATCCCTGAAGTTCAAAACATTTCATTAGACTGCTAATTGCATTGATTACCACAATTCAAATCTTTCTTTAGTTTGATTTCACTGTTGCCATCATAATTTTGTCAAAAAGTCATGGAAAAGGGTTGCTATGTGGGATAAGAGATGTTCAAGGGAAAATCTATGTGCTGCATGGAATTCAGATTTTCAGGACACATAAGAGATATTTTGCAAACTGTGTAATTGGCAGACAAAATTTTCTCTAGCAAGCTCAAATCTTCCATAAGTCTTTTGGACACTCCAGATTTATGGCATTTCTTCGGTTTCAAAATTTAATTCTCTGTGGTTTTCTGCTGTGATTGCTAGGGGCATCCTTAGTACCAGAATCAAGCTACATTGCAAAGCCAGCTGCTTCATGGCTTGATGATTTTCTTGTTTGGATATCACCAGAAGCTTTTGGTTTAACTGTCGGAAGTTTACAAATGGGAGCTATTGTCCCCCAGATGATCAGGTTTTTGACTATAACAAGCATGATTTGACTAGCTCGGCAATGGATATTTAATGTGTAAAGGTGTCTTATGAGTAGTTTACTGTATAATGTAGGGTTTTGATTTCCATGAGTTGGGCAATTTATAGGAAGCCTATGTTCTTCTGTTTATGGGACCATAGTCAGCTACTATGAATGATCATCTATGTAACGGAAGTCCTTTGGAGATGCAATGTGGAGTTTCATACCGAGAGTTGAATAAACGGTCTGATCTAAGTTTTGATTTAGACTTGGTGGTAGTTTGTGTTGGTTGAAAAAGATGATTTGTCTTATATTCATCTACACTTTTGTAGCATTAAAGTACTGTAGATTGCTAGATATAGCTCTATTTACACGAAGTACTTTTTTTTTTCCTTCTCCAGCCACCTTGCTGTCCCTCTGGTCAAGCTTCCTGTTCTGCAGTTGGATTATGCAGAGACTGTACAACGGTAATGTAGGCCAGATCTTGTAATTTGTTTTGACATTTTTAATGACGCCATAATGTGATAGGCAATTGGCATATCATACTCAAAATAAATGAAGGGCATTTATGTGTTTGATGTGTAACTGATAGCTATCTCTTGATGCTTTCAGTGCTTCCGTCACTCAGATCTTCAGAATGACCGGCCATCAACGTCACAATTTAAAGAGAAGCTTCCTTGGTTCCTTAGTGCATTACCTTCAGCTGATTGTTCAAAGGAGGACATGGAGCCTATACTACCAGTGTGGATTTATCAGGTCTGTACTCTGTAAAGCTATACATGGCCTTCAAGATAAACAATTAAGCATGGCTGCGGAGTGAAACCATCAATAGATATTTAGTGAAAATAACTGTCTATTAACATGTCTCTTTTAGGATACGAGAATGGAGTTATCCAAGCATCTTCATTCCGCACATACCACACCCCCCTCAATAAGCAGGTTTTAATTTGCCACAACAGTTTCTAGTGCAGGATCTTTCCAGTTGTCTTTGCATTTATAATGGAATCTGAATTTGAATTATTATCTATTGCAGGTCGACTATGTCAATTCACTGAGAGCTGCAAGGGATTTCAGTTCAAGAGTTTCTGACTCTTTAAAGGTAACAGCATGCACAGCAACAAAAAGTTTTTCCTTTACTTTGTTTGATGCTAACTTCACAATTAGCATTTTTGTTGAGGCTATATATGATTTACCAAATGCAGCCATAGTTATTTATCATAGACTAGAAGAATTGAACAGAGTTGCATACTAGCAGCTCTAATTTGATCTGTTATGACTAAAATTCTTTCACTGTGCAGATCGAGATTTTCCATATTCCAGTCTTCTATATGTTTTTCGAGCAGTACCTTGACATTTGGAAGACACTGATTAACCTCACTATTGCTGTTGGTCAGTATATTCAATGAACTCTACAATCAAAGCTTCTATAGGCATGCCTTCTTTCATGTGTAACTTTGTATGGTCTTAATGACAAAGTCCTTTTTATTTGTTATTGAAGCATTTTATCTGATCAGTTTTCACACTTACCCTTACTTTGATGCTTGTTTAATTTGGGTTTAAATGTTGGTGCCTCTAGATATATCTGATTCTTGCGCAATCTGGAATGGGTCAAGATGGTGATAACCAAATATTCAGCATTATATTTTTCGGAAATGAATTAGACCCCGAAAAAATCAACACTCTTGAGATTTCCCTTGTGCTGTTTTAGACATAGTTATATTACCTCTAATTATCTCTGCTTTGAACCTAATACTGATCAAATCTGCAATTCTTTTAACAGGTGCAGTATTCGTAGTCTCTTTAGTTATAACTTGCAGGTACATTATCAGCTCTTTGTTAAATGGTTTCCTTTGTCCACTAGGTTTAAAAAGGAGGGTCATGACCAAACCATAGTTGTAGACTTGTGATTCTTCAAAACAAACTGCTAAATCTGACTCTATGTGCAGTTTATGGAGGTTCAGCGATCATCCTACTGGGTGCTAGCAATGATTGTAGTTGATCTTTGGTACTCTCTCTCTCTAATATAAATTTCTTTATCTGTGCCAGACAGTGATAACCAATTAAGCATAGTGGTTGTGTTTATCATATTTTTGTTACAAGCACTTATGAGATGGAAATCTGCAGGGTGATGGCAATTCTGAAAATCCAGTTGAATGCTGTTTCTGTTGTTAATTTGATAATGTCAGTTGGCATTGCTGTCGAGTTCTCGTGCATGTGCTCATGCTTTCGGTTAGCATCTTCCTTCTCCATCTGTACATCACTAATCAATTACTGACGGTTACTTCTCTGTCTTAGAGAAGGATTTGCACTGCCTCTGCTAGGCAAGTTAAATTTCTCTGAACAATTTGATTACAGACGGAGCCCTTGTGTTGCAGGTGAGCAGTGGGGATAGAGACCAACGCATGAAGGAGGCTCTAATTACAATGGGAGCTTCTGTTTTTAGGTTCTCTTTCTTTTCTCTCCAAATTAATCCACCTAAATTTAAACCAATCCCCCCTCCCAATAAGCTGCTTTTGCTGAATCCTGAACCTGACTGCAAAAAGAAAAGATCATTGATGTACTGGTTCTGAATGTTCATACACTTGCTTGGAGCCTTATACTGGAATGTAGATGAATTTATCCATGTGCAGAAGCCTGGAGAGAGGGTGTGAACTGTATTATACCCCTGTGACAGTGGAAAGCCCTCAAGAATTGATAATTTCCTATGGCAGGAGGAGGGAAAAAAAGATGCATAAGGAGGAAGAAATGATTAAGTTGCAACTTCTTGGATATGTGATGCCTCTTTAGATTGTTAAATAGGACATCCTTTCTATAGTTGCTTTTCATAATTGATCCTGGTTTGGGGCAATTTTCCGACTTATATCGTGAACCAGAGATTAATATGCAGTCCTTCAGTGGCATGGTTTGCATTAAAGTGAAGCATTACACCTTATATGTGAAACGTTTATTTGCAGTGGAATCAATTAACAAAACTGGCTGGGGTCCTTGTACTCTGCTTCTCAAGGACTGAAGTTTTTGTGGTCAGTAGATGTCGTTGCGTTTTCCAATGTGACTGTCCGGTCAAGATTTTCAAGTATTTTCTCATCTTAGCTACCATCTTTACAGGTATACTACTTCCAGATGTACCTTGCACTGGTCCTCCTGGGTTTCCTGCATGGGCTTGTATTCCTACCTGTGAGTTTTTTCATTGGTTTATATGCTTCATGCATTTCTTATCGACATCCTTTTTCATGGTTGCTGGGGCTTATACGTATGGCTTGCTAAGGAAAAAGAGCAATTTATGCCCTCATTTAGAAATTTCCAAGTAGTTTTGCAGCAAACAGTAAGAAATTCTCTGTTTCTCTTGCACACTATCGATCTGAGCTTAAAATGTCTCCCAATGGCGAGTATAGTCCCTACGGTTCTGCGAAATGACGGCTGTTCTTATACCATTTACCTTGCAGGTGGTTTTGAGCATATTCGGTCCTCCTTCTAGATGTGTGCTTGTGGAGAAGCAAGAAGGTCAGCCCTCAATTCAATCCCTGTTCAGAACTTGATACAATTAGTTGGGACTGCCACTTCCTTTTTGTCTTTTTTTTTCAGCGATTACGTCATTCTTTTTCTTTCAATACATTGAGTTTTACTGTGTATCATTAGCGATGAAAAGTTGGATAACTTCCAAAAATGTAAATTATGTTGTTAAAGAAAATGTTCTCACATGAAAAAGAAGAGAGAAATGTATAGTCCGCTGATAGTACTTTAAAGTCTCGGTTAATGCATTGTGCAACGCAAGCCTCCCTTTCCTTCTCTGGTAGCGTCATCGGTTGTACCGTCTCTTCCAGGAGAAACGAAAAATGTATGCAGCAAAGACACGAAAGTATCCCTCAAGTTTAGGAAACAGCCGGTTCGGAACTTTTTGCTGCAAGGGAATGTCGGAAAGAAGTGTACTCGTGGTAATTCGCACGTTTAAACGGACGCTTCCCACATGAAAGATTTTATTGCCGGTTGTATAAAAAGCGTTGGATTTAGGTGGCATAGGAATCCAACGGTTGGCAGGAACCGATTAGACACGGTCTGAATTTGGTCATGTGAACATGGCTACGGTCTATTTTTAAGTGAAGAATAGGAATCACCGTTCTTTGCCGGCTGTAAAAATGCCAACATCTTTATTTGACTCGAAGGCAGCTGAAAAAACGTACAGTTCGAAACAAAAGGAAAACCGTATTTAGGATAAATGTAACTGAAAGGTCTGTCCTAAAAATATCCCCTACGCACATTCAAAATAAGAAGCCGCCTCTAGCTGATTGTCCCGTACGCCAACCCCTCAGTGTACAAACTTTACAATTCTTCTCCCGCCAAGATCTCGCGAATGCACGTGGAAGGAGGCCAAAATATAACTAAACCGGCCGGCGGCAACCCCGACCACGGGCTCATGAAGCACCATGCATCCGTGGAGGGCCGCTGCTACCCAAAGAACTCCCTAGACGACGGTGATGGGACTTTCGACGGACCGAGTTTGACCGTGCTACCTGGGGATGATCTGCTGACATGGATGCACTCGTCCAAGTCGGCATCGCACGTCAGCAGCACCCACTGGAGTCGTCGTCCAAGTACTTGAGGTCGAACTCGCTTGTGTCCTCTATGCAGAACCGCCTCGCGATTTCTCCCCACAAGTCCTTTAGATCCCAATCCTTCTGCATGCGGAGGCGGATATTCCGTCCGCATACGCCACTTTTACTCTCAGGATCCCCTTCTCGCGATGCCTGGCAATTATATTGCGGGGCGGCCGCGGCGGATTCTCCATATTTGGGTTGAAAGATCTACGGCTCTGCGATCTCGGCAAGAGCTTTTGCTCTTCCTGGCTCGAGCCTTGTAATTCCACATGACTTTGGACCATTTTTAAAGGGGTAATATCCACGCTGTTCTCTGAAACTAAATGATCTTCTTCGGCGACAAGGTCCACTATGGACGGATGCTGCTTTGTCCACTGGAACAGCACTGACTGGAACTGGAGCTGTGACTGCGCGACGATGACGTTGACCGACACAGCAGCACAGGGATCAAAGTTCAGGGCTCCAGGTTGCATGCCCAGTGGTTGCAGATGATCCCCGTGGTTTGAAGCCGATAGGGGACTGGTAATAGAAAGGTTTGGAGAGGCCAGCTCTGGGAAGTTTGTGTAGAAAGAATCGATTTGCAAGGGACCCGGCGCACCTTGGACAGTGTCCATTACGAGTTGAAGTTTCTGTGGAGTGACCGACCTTCTTGATTTTTCGAGATGGCCAACGTTTGATCCCGTGTTGCCTGCATATCCTTTTCAAGGTCGTGGGGCAAACTGAAATCCAGAAAGAGAGAGCAGGCAAAAACGTCAGCCAACAGCAAAATCGAATGCTAAGTAAGGATGGAACGCATATTCATGAATGACAATGGCTCGAGTTTACGGCTACTGGAATCAATACAATGAGTGAATTGTTCTGTTGAAACTCACTTAATACAAGCGCAAATGCCAAAAGAAAGTCCCCAAACATGTGAAAAAGGAATTATCACAATGCTCATATTTTCATTCAGGAAGCGACGAGCTGATCCTGAATCAAGACACGAATCTCGAGTGATGGCATTGATAGTTTCCATCTTTTCCCAAGTGCAAGCAAACAACGACTGTAATTTGCAGAAAAGGGAAGCGTGTATAAAGCAGAGAAACAGTGCCAGTTAATTAAACAGATAGTCTCCCATCATATTCACATAAATCTTGAGAGAAGGCGATCCCTAGTGCTTATGTAGTTTCTAAGCCTAGAAAATTATATTTTATGAAGCTTATGGTGGCAGTCTTACCACCGAGACTTTTGCAGCATCTTTAAGACTTCCGGCAAAGTACTGACGAAGGACTTGCAAGGTGATGGCTTTCTCTGCCTTCGTACGTTTCTTATCTCCTGTTTTTCCCTGGCCACATCAGAGCAGCTTCCTTCACCATAGAAAGAGGAATCCTCGCATGCGTTCAGTACTGAGTCTTGGAATTGCCCGAAATCAACAGATTTCTCGACAAATGATTCCCCTGCTCTGGCCTTTTGGGTGGCTGAGGCAACTGTATCACTCTGTCGAACTTTTTCAACATGAGCGCTCCAGGACAAATCATCTTCAGAGCACCTCTCCAAATAATTATTTCCACCTCCAGTGACCATTCTCCCTGGGGCCCGCCTTCTGAAGGCACTGGAATTTCTGGCGAGACAGTTTCCTCCTCCAGTTCCTCATTGGTAATGACCCGCAAACTCTGACAAACCTGTTGAATAATGATGGACAGCGAACCTAACATCTTTTTCTGTTTGTTGTGATCCTTACAGTCCATAGGTAAGAAGAACTCCAGCACAAAATCAGCTGTACCAGTGTGGATGCTCCTTAGACGGATAGCGACAGCAGCACACAACCCAAACATTCTTGCATGGTGAGAGAGAGGGTATTCAGTTCTTCCTGAAGAAGTTATGTCCGATGAAAAGCATGGTTGGTTAGTTTGAAATGCCCTCCCAACAACCCCCTGACCTTTCAGCAAGTGATGCTCAGAACAAGCCTCATGAAATGGTTGGAGGAGAGGATCAGCCACATGACAAGCATGGTCGATGGTAGAAACGCAGTGAACATAGTTCTCATCAGAGTGCCTACAGCCTCCTTTACCTTGTTGGCTACATGGGACCCCGTCTGGGCTAGCGGTAATCCATGTGTCTACTTGCAGCGGATCTTAAGACTTCACGAATCTCGGGTATTGCAGCTTCATATGATTTCCAGTGTGACTGAATGGAGAACAAAAGGTGTTCAACCACGGTGTCAAAAGAAAACTGTATTGTCTCATCAAGAAGATTACTATGCTCGAAGTCATCCAATTACACTCTTCACTGAGATTGCCAGATATTCCAGAGCTTCTAAGATCAAAAGCCTGAGGTGGAAACAATTATTTCAGTAAAGAAAGGTTAAGCAAGGAAAAGATCGTAGTTCTGGAATGACTCCGATTACAAGTATAATTTCGCAAAGTGGATAGAGTTCTGGAACAATCTAACTAATGGAATAAGAAACCGGACAATCGTGGAAAAGAGGATTTGCTCTTATACTCTTGTATGAGATGATGCAAATCAAAACACAAACCAAGTAAGATTGCCGTTGCAAAGGAAACTGGTAAGGTAATGACAGCTGAAATATCCTGCTTTTTCTCTGAATATATAAAACTGAACTCATGTCTCACAACTTATGAAAGCCAAGACTTTCCAAAACGGAATACTGAATTTCAAGGTCCAGAATGTCTGCAGTTATTAATTTAAATAGCCATTAGTACAGAGATCAGAAAGGGAAATATTCATTATCATCAATGAACTACAACTCCCTTTTGAGAAATGAAAATCTTCTCAACATAACAATTGTGTATCGTGAGAATTCCAAAAAGGCACCATCCCACGAGTGAGTTAATACTTTAATAACAATAAGATTATGTAACAATATTGTGAATATGTCCTAAAACTGTCTTATAATTAGAATCTAACGACACTGACAGAAGACAGTTCTTTTTCTAAATAGAGTGCAGCTTCCTTTAATTGATCTGTGATCTCAAATAGCACTGTATTATTCGATAAGCATATAAAGCATCACTCAATGCAACGTAGTTAAAAAATATAAGCAAACATGACAGAAGATTCCTACCTATGGATTCATATATCAAGACAGGGATCTTTCTTATCTGAAAAGCCTCTTCAAATTCATTATGAAACAAGTGGCTTTGAATCAGTGCAGAAAGCTACTAGGAAAGGTACCCTTTGAGCGTTCTTCATTTAATCAGTACGCAATGAAGTAACTTAGCTAAGGTAAGGGAAAGAGATTCGACAAACCTCTAGGGTGCCTTGCAAACGCTTTGCATTTCAGGCCGATACTGGATTTTCTGGGTCGTCATCACAATCAATAACACCCAAGCAAGTCCTGCTTCTTTGTTCAAAGACAGGAAGGCAAGAGTTCCCCGGACATCGAAATGCTGAGCATGATCAACCCTGGCATACTTTCGTCACTTCTGAAGAAGCGACATCGAGTCCATTCAGAATCTTCTCCAAAAATACCCGACTTGGGTAATCCCATCAATTCCTTGGAATCCTCCTCGACGGCCCACTGATAATTCACGATGTTTCCCTGTACTTTGAAAGTCTCTCTTGCTGCTAGGATTAAGTGAAAAGTGGCTGGTCATTGGTTTTGTGAGAAAATGTCTGTCGCCTCTATTTACAGGCACCCATATCTGGATGAGGACATCATATCTTTTGTCAAATCTCGAATGTGATCAAGAGAATGGATCAACCTGTTCATCCCAGAACTTTGAACCCGAACTCACCCTTGGCCCAATCCAATTACCTTCTTCTTAAATCAGATCCTTCATTGACATGTTTATCCTGACCGTAGAATGCTCCAACAACACTCAGAGACTGAGGGTCTATCGAGAGGTTTTGTTTGGCCTTCTTCCATGGAGAATCTCCAGGATGCAATGGCATTTGCATCAACTCTTGGTTGTTCTTTTGAAGCTGGTTGGGGCTGGAATTTACTCAATATTCTCTAGAGCAGACCATTGGCAGAGAGTCAAAGAAGGCACCAAAACTGGGAGGGCTCTGTTGGAATTCAGATCATTCACAGTCTCCAACCAGCATCCTTCAGCAACAGTTCATCCATGTAGTCAACATCCATGGCAGATTCCGGGGCTGTGCTGGGCATTGGGATTGGTGAGAAGACAGTGTCCTCCATTTTCTTTTTCTGTGACACTGGAGATATCTGGATGCTATTCCATCTGAAATGAGCAGGAAATGGCCTTTCATAAGATAAGCCCAAGAACATTCAGCTGTCAACAGATTGTAGCTCGAATTTACCAGCCAAACGAAGATAAATGCTTCTATCTTATGCATATGCTGCAGGAGCCAGAGTTAGGGAGAATCTTGAATAAATGAAGCTGTTATCGATGAGAGAAAAACTTGGGTTCATAAAGTGTTTGGTCTGTCACAACGTTCAAGCGGCGAATCACAAGGATTGAAACAAACAGGAAGATAAGGCCATTTTTCCACATATTCTCCGGAAGTAATGTGATTACTATCATTGATTGCAAGCTCTATTAATACCAACAAGAGATTCTAATTTTCCTGCTCTCCACAAACATAATCGAGGACTCAAACCACCGAAAGCAGACACGTCACCAACCATCCAAAACAGACTAGCCTATGAATCACAACATAAACAGAATTGACAGCTCAAACAGAACGAAATTAAACAGAAGAAGCAACTCACACTATGAAGAAAGATTCCTGGAGATTCTTGCCAGGGCAACCGAAAATTTTTTCTTCGGTTTTCTTTTTTTCTTTTTACCTGGTCTCCTCAAGGACTCTCAACCAAGAAACTCTTGCAAAATCAAGATCCCATCTGATGAAAAGGAGGAAAAAGAGAGGGAGTTGTAAGAGAGCCTGCACGTGTCAAGCTGCGATATGCCCTGCAATGAAAGAGCCTCCCTTTGGGGCATAGTAATCATCTGCATCTCGAAAAGCTCGACGAATTCTTGGCTTATTGTGTGAGCCCAAGATTTCTCCAACTTTCTGATGCGACCCCACATAAGAAGCAAGCCCTCTTTGGACTTTGGATTACCCGCTATAACTTAGTCAACTCACAGCCCCACCACAGAGAGAGAGAGAGAGGATGAACATCACCTTGTTGATGCTGGTGATGTGCTATTTTTATACCGGTGGAATCAGAATGCCCCAAAAGGGAATGACTTTATTGGCGTGCTAGTTTAGATCCCCATTTCCAAAGCAACCAAACGCAAAACCTTTATATACGGGGAGAGAGAGAGAGAGAGACAGAGAGAGTGACAAGGGACATGTACTAGTTACACAGGTGCTTTCTTTAAACAGGATCCCGTGTTCTTTTCTCAAATTCTTGTCTTCCCCCCGGTTTCACTGTTTCAGAATCCTTCTTCCAGCAGATGGATAAAGATTAAGAAAAGAGCCTACAGAGCAGACCCACCTTTTCCCCCCCACCTGTTTTCTACGAAGATGGAATCTGTATCGTTGGTCAGCCATCATCGGATCCTTCCACTCCGTTCAACTTAGAATTAGAAATTCAATACTATTACGGCACCATCTCTTTATATCTGAGTGCGACTTCATGATTACCAACTATATTTTCTTAATGAAAATGCAATTAAATATCTGACTCCACATCGGTGTGGTTCGATTTCGATTTCGATCGCTCTACCGTTGACCTTTTGAAAATTAAATATGTGGAAATGATGAATCTTACCCTTTAGAGAAACAATGAAAAGCAAATCATTGACCGGAAATCAGATCGATAACGGGACTTTGGCAAAAGATTGAGGAAGAAATTTGATCATTGATGGACTCTTTTTGGCAGAACGATCCTTCAAGTGGGCCTTTGTGTTTCTTGATTGTGTTAGTGAAAATTGAAAAATGAAAGGCAAAATGGAGAGGTGTTTGATTTTCAATGCGCATCACATTCTATTTCTAGGTGGGTAGGGTAGGTCTAAAGCAACCCTCTTTGCTTGGGGCCTCTGCATTTCTAAATCTCATCGTTTCTTTCAGGGTTGATGGTGCAATGATGCTCCTTTTTCAGTGCCTTTTTCACGACGATGGGACAACACCGGGGAATCAATCCCAGGACCAGACAAACACGAAGGCACCACTTGAGTTCCGGAGTGATCCCTCAGACGGCGAGCAATTTCGATTTATCCGTTGTTTTCCCTAAAAAAAAGCAAAAAAATTCGGCCGGTTTTTGTGTTTTTGGCCTATCACAATCATTGATTAGACGGGTTCCACGAAGATATGTACGCTGCCACTAACCAGGAGGCAATGACAATTTTCGCTCTTGATATGATAAGACGGCATGAAATTAACGGATTTTGATAGGTTAACTATGTTCAGATTATGAAATGATTAGTAACGGTGTCATATTCGTATTCAATCATTCAGACGTGAAATTTACCTACATAACTCAATTTAAATTGACAGGTTAATGTTACATGCGATTTGTGTAGATACAACTTGTTAAAAATACTATTTTTTTCCATGGTTGTCACTATTAATATTAAATTGATGAATATGTTCAATTTGATTTGGTAATATTTTTTTTTTTTTACAAATTATTGCAACTTGTAGATAAATTATATGGAAAAATTAGGATATTTCAGATCGGGTTTGTATAAGTGAACTGATTTTGTGTTGGCTGATTGATTTTTTTATCATAGTAGGTCATGTGACCGTGTCGATCCGTTAGTCAACGGTGTTATACATATATATTGTGTCAATTCATTAACCTTCAAAGCGTATTGAACTGATCTATTTTTATAGTATACCCATACATTGACATGGCACGAGCACGATTAGTGAATACCAATCCGCTTGCAGAATTGAAGAGAGTGCATAGCAATTAAAGTGAGCCGTCACCGAAATTAACATTTCAATGCATGAGAATTTTTCTGCTAAGCCTTAGATATAATATAGATTTTTATTTTTTGTTTATTATGATTTCTTACCCTCACACGAAAGAAAGGAGGGGGGGAGGATTACGTGCTAAAGAGGCAGAGAAGAGGAACGGTTCAGCCCCAACCATAGAGTATGATCCAATTTTGTGCTTAAAGAAAGCTGCCCGTCGCTAACATGACTGTTTCTCTTTTTTTCTTCTTCTTCCTCCTCTTCGTTTATTAATAAGTGAAGTATCATTTTATATTTAAAGATTCTAGGATCTTCTCAGCATGCACGAAATATCTTGATTCCCCACTTAGAAAGCCCATATCAAATAATAATAATATCGAAGATTCAACAATTTCCCTTCTAAATTGACAGATTAATGAAGTAAAAGAGGGAGAGACATGCTGCAGTGATATCGAAGTTCATAAGCAAATAAGCTAAGCAAGTTCTCATCTAGTATTACAATAATAGCACAGCAAACGAACATGCCAATACTCAGCTTATATGCTCCTTCATAAGTGTTGGGAAAATATGATTTTGAATTGTAGCAACAAGTCGGATCTTTAGAGTAATTGGGTAGAACAAAATTGCAAAGTGAACAAACATATAAATCGCGACTACACGCGAATATGATGGGGTCTAACTCATACCCAATAATAGCACAGCAAACGAACATGCCAATACTCAGCTTATATGCTCCTTCATAAGTGTTGGGAAAATATGATTTTGAATTTGGTGTAAGTGAAGTCGGATCTTTAGAGTAATTGGGTAGAACAAAATTGCAAAGTGAACAAACATATAAATCGCGCACCCGACGCGAATATGATGGGGGTCTAACTCATACCCAATCATTCTAATACATAAAAGAAACCCCACACTAATTAATTGGTCCACTTTCTCCCACTTTTCCTATGGGATAAGGAAATATAATTTCAGTTTGTTTTACAACAAACTTCCAACAACACAGCAACAGGTTTCGACGTCTACAGCTTCCCGCTTGGAGTCACCCTCCCTTCGCTTTCGACACTTGGCTGCAATATTACTGGAGACGAGAGAAGCCAGCTTCTGACCAAGCAATTTGTCAGCCTGTAGCAAAGATGCATCATTAGGCCATCGTATATCATTATTTGAGGTGTTCGTATGACGTTCTCAATTTCCTGCAGATAGCTAAAAACTAAACGTAGTTCGGTGGCATCGAGAAATTTTGCCCATTCATAGCCAGATGCAATTTTCCATTTTTCAAGGCTGCAACAGAACTTCCCTGAGCATTCTAGCCCAGATCTGCTCGAGTTTACTTATAAAACTCATCCAATGGGAAAACCAAAATCCAAGAAATTTGGTCAGGGTGCCTATCTCTTAGAAGAATGTTGGAACTAGGTATAGGAATACATTGAACACAGATACTTTCAGAAGCAAAAAATTCACAAAAAATCAGTTAAGTAGGCAGAAATCTCAAGGCACATTGCAAATAGGCCATGAGAAAAATCAAATAAGAGCCTGATAATAGTGAGCATGAGTTGAATGCTACAGCATACTTGCTATCAAATAGGGCTAAAACTTTCAAAATGAAATTCATGAGATGCAAGGACCACAAACTCACGTCTCCAAAAACCATCTATGTAACAGAGCTTTTGCCTCGAAAAACATTACAGGAGAAAGTACCAAGCAAACAACAATATTCCGCAAGGACATCCTCTCATGCAATTCCTTCTGCAAACAAAGGAAAGGTCTTTCCATCATTTCTTGCAGAATCTTGGAAATGTCATTGCTCAGAATCACTGGATCAAGGTACCAGAATAACAGCCTGGGAAAAAAAACAAAGATTGAGATAACAGGTCATCATACCTAAAGTTAAGACAGATATGGTCCTGAATAGGTTGACAGAATACAGACAAAATATAAGTGAAACTCCTTTGCTTCCTATATACCCAAAAACAGATCTGAAGAGAAGTTGAAAAGTTCTTATATTAAGGAAAGCATGCATGGGGTAACGCGGTTCTCAAAATCAATTAATGAACACGTGCACAGATGGCCAAGTCAAGAACAATAGGATGGTATCAACAAACGCACAAATCAATGTCCGTAGCAGCTTTGTTAGCGAAGTACCTTAATGGTGTATCATCGTTTTTAAGACAAAATCCTCGGGGTAGATAGTCAAGGAGCTTTGAAGCCGTAATTATTCTCCCGCTACCTGATTTCACGTCAATAATGCGAGTCGAAGGGAACAAAAACTGAGTGTGAGATGCTGAAACCGCCACGTGCAGGACAGCATGCAGTAGTAAATGAGAAAGTGTTCCTGCAATATTTCAATCAAACATCAGGTCTTAGCTCATACATTAAAGCCGCACCGCCCAATAGCAGATTTGCCAAATAAAACTAGAATAAAGATGTCACTTCTTCCATCTCTTCTGAAAAAATGGTTCTTCTTATGGAAAGGGCAACGGTATCAAACCGAGCGAACACCAAGCAAAGTTCACGATCTATTCAAAGTAAAACCCAAATATCAAACCGTGCATAGAGTAGTTTTTTCCCCATTTCCATTTCCCCCCTTTTTTTTTCTTTTAGCCCAGCATCTATCAAGGTTACTAATTACAAGACCAAGCAGAACAGGAAAAGACAAAAATCAACAGACCATCTCTCGGCAGTTTCGGGAGGATGTCGCCGCACGCGGCAACCACTTCGACACAATCGCGCCGCGAAATCGAGCTCCCGATCCGCAAAGCCTCTCCTTTTCGAAAGCCAACCGCCTCGCACCTAATCGACGATTGCAGAACCGCAGCAATCGTCTTCACCGCGTAATCGACCACCGAATCGAACACCTAAGAGCATCACCACCGCCTCTCAACACTCAGAACTAGAAAAAAAAAAGAGCGTAGAAACGCTCGATTTGTCCTGACCTGAGGAGCCTTGAAGCACATGAGGGACAAGGCCGTGTCCAGGAACCGAACCGCCGGATCCTCATCGTCGCCGCCGTCGCCGCCGCCGCCGCCGCCGCCGGGGAGGTTCAGCGACCGGTTCAGCTTCGAGATCGCGGCGTCCGGCGATCCCTCCGCGTCGTCGAGGGTCTCGAGGCGCGACGCGAGCGAGGCGAAGAGAGTCGTGATTTCTTGGACCGAGCTCCTCTCGTCCATGGCGAGCGAGAGAGGGAGTGAGATGGAGGGACTGACTGCGACGTTTCGCGCCAAAAGATGAGGGGCTTTAAAGCTGGTTTCGTGGGCTTTGAGACTGGGCCCATTCCGATGTTGCGACGGGCTGGGCTCGAGGCGGCCCAATGAGGTGACCAACACTTTGTTGCGGTTTTTTTTATGACTCCAGTTTGTATGACTATATACTTAAAGACTATAAAAACAGAAAAAAAAAAAAAAAAAAAAAAAGGGGGCGGTTAACATCCTGAAAACCACAAACTAGTACACATGTAATAAATTTATCTCAAATCAATTTTTTGACCACCAAAAACTCTAAAACTAATACACATTTTACAAATTTATCCCAAATAGGTATACATATGATAAATTAGTTTCTTAAATTTTACTATTAAATTATTAAGTTCAATAACACGTGATAGTTCATTGGTGTACTAATTTGCAATTTTATTATTTGTTAATTTTTGTAATTTTTTGTGGTATTAATCCAATTTAATGAATTTTATATTTGTCACAGGTTTTGATTTTTTGGCAATTTAATAAATTAATATTAGTTAAATTTGTTACAAGTATATTAGTTTAAGATTTTTTATTATCAATTAAGGTAAATTTGTTATGAGTGTATTAGTTTTAAGATTTTTCATGGTCAAAAAATTAGTTTAGGTAAATTTGTCATATATGTACCAATTTAGAGTTTTTCAAAATATTAATAAAAAATTAAAAAAATTAATGAAATTTGAAGACATTATTTTCTTGTTTGTTTTTAAAAAAGTGCTTGCTTGTTTTTTTTTATAAAGATAAATGAATAAAAAAATTCATCATACACCTAAAATGTTTAAATATAAATTATTATTGATGTTGAAAATAATTTTCGTTGATTAATTATTGTAAGTGTTATATAAATAATTATTTTTTGATAACTTATTATTCAGCTTGTACATCCAGAAATATTCACATAGGAAATAACGTTGACTTGGACTGAATTTTGTGGAATGCCGTCCCTACATTTATATCTTTTTCAGGAAATAAAATTTTGTCATTCAAATTTCCGAAAAAAAAAAAAAAAGCGCCATGAATTGTTCGGACGACACGTGGCGCAACACGGCTGGTGGGGCCAGCCGCATCCCAAAAAGGGCCGTACATCGAAATCACGTCGAGCGGGGCCCACCAATATAAGAAGAAAAAGAGTGCTAAATTATTCACTTGTTATCAACATCAAAAGATTTGAACAAAAGCAGAAAGAGAAAATCGAACATCAAAAGAGAAAGGGACAGGACCACCACCGTACACCTAAACATTATAAACCCCCAACATTATTCGACCCACCTATCATTCAGCTACATAATTCCTTTCTTTCCCATAATGATAAATTTTATTTACATCTCGAAAGACACCACCTAACTTCCGATCCACTAGTGATGTGTCGCATCATGTTATAGGATAATAAAAGTCGAAACGAGAACTCTCCATGTGTTAGGCAATGGTAGATAGGAAATCCGATTTAATCATAAATTCATGGCCAAAAACAACTTTAAGCCAAGATAATGCCAAACAAAAGGCACGATTTTTTTTCTTGTTCTTTTTAATGGGTTTTTGTAACTTCACTCTTCTAATTGATCTCCCCACTCCTCATCATCAATGCTCCTAAAATGAAGAGATGGGGAATTATTAATCAAGGAGTTGGAAGACTCTTGTATTAAACCCCAGCCAGCCCAAAACAACCAACCCCCCAAGAAGAGAGCAAGAGACAAAAACAGCATGGCAATGCAAATTTTGCCAAAACCAGCACAAAAGCTGCAGCAGAGCAAATCAACTTTACATATAAAAAAAGGCTTCAATTTGCACTTTCCATCTTCCCATCTTCCCATTTCTGTCCACCCTCTTTTCCCATACCACAAGTAAGACAAAACAAAAAGGGGAAGAAAAGTCTCTCTCTCCCCCTATTTCTCTCTCTACCTGCATCCCACCATTTCCCAAGAAGGAACCCCAAACGAATAAACCACAAAGTCTCCTCCTCCTCCTCCCCCTCCTTCCCACTTTCATCTGTATCCTAGTTTCTCTGTACTCTATACCACCTCTTCCTTCTCTATTCACAGTATTAAGACCCCTAGAGAGAAAAACCCTAAACAAGGAAAAGCCCACCCAGAAAAGAGAAACCCAAAACAGCCTAAACCCTAAAAAAGTCCACCATCCACTTGCATCCTGCATTTACTTCAGTCCAGTCAAAAGCATCTCCTCCTCACCACCCAGAAACCCTGCAACAACAACAGCAGCAGCATCATCATCACCATCACCGTCCGCACCAAACAGACAGCACCCACGCGCCTCCCCGGAGCCCTTCGCCGCCCACGCGCTTCTCTCTCCCTCCTCCTCCGACGGCCCCACCCGGGCCCGACCCACTTCGCCCCCCGCGGCCCGGAGCGCGCCGATGCCGCGCGTGTCGATGCTGGCCATCACCGTGGACTCCGACTCCGAGAAGGACGACCCGCAGCTCTCCTCGTTGCCGTTGATGGTCACGAACGACGACGACGACTGGAACACCAGCGGCGACGCGTAGGGGTCGTCGATGAACCTCACCTTGAACTTGAAGCCGTCGGCCCCCGCCGCCGCCGCCGCCGCCCACGCCGACGACGACGAGGGCGAGGACTCGGCGGGGTCGAGGAGGTCCAGGAGCTCGGAGACCGCGTCGTCGTCGAGCGCCAGCCACGCCGATATCCAGTCGTCGTCCTGGGGCTCCGCGCTTGCCTCGTCCGGCTTCAGCTTCTTCGCGGCGGAGCCCCCCTCCTCGCCGCAGTCCGCCGCCCGGTCGGCTCGCCTCTTGCGGGCCTCCTCCATGCGAGAACGTTAGAGAGAGAGAGAGAGAGAGAGAGAGCGATGGAGAGAGAAACTGTGCATGCGCTTTTTTGCAAATGGAGAGTGTATAAATATAGGGAGGGGAGGGAGAGGACGTCTGCAGGATTTGTCACGAGGGGTTGCAGGAAGAGAGAGAGAGAGAGAGAGAGAGAGAGAGGCTCTGCCGACCTGGGAAGACGATGCCACCTCAGACTGAGTGGGGCCCACCGCTAAGGACGAAAATAGGGGGATTTCGCACTTTTAGAAAATTAGGTGAAAAAATTTCAAAAAAAGGAAAAAATGATGAAGCCTGATATTTCTCACTTTTACAAGGTGAAAAAATTCAAAGAAAGGGAAAAATGTTGAAGCCTGATTTTTTTTGGCTTTTTTGTGTGAGTTTTTCGATTCTTCAGTTATTTTTCAGCAATTGAGCTAACTTGGATATGAACACAATGACTCGATGCCGCAAATTGCCCATGCCGGATTAGAAACTAATCCCTTTTGAAGGAAGATAAAAGGGGTCCGATTTTCATATATGTCAATCCTAGATTTTTAATGTGTGTTCAAGAAAAATAAAGTGGAAATAGACTGAGTTAAAGGAAAAGAGGAAATAAAGGTGGAATTTTGGAAACCACGTGTCGGACGGGGAGATGGGGAGGTGAGGTGGCTGCACTCCATATATGCTCATTACCAACCAATGCCGAATGGATTCTTTGGCATGCATGCGTCATTTCCCTTCTTTATCCTCTTCTTCTTTTTATTGCGTATTTTCCCCATTTTGTCATTGGATAGAGATGAATATAATAAGATCACTCCTTGGCCATCAAGCAAAGTGGTAACGCGAAAACGAATTTCCAATTAGATTCATGAATATACTAATAATAATTCAATGCATGTATCGATACCTAATAAATTTGTAAACAATTAACGAAATGTTCTAATCTATAAACTGTGCCAAATAAGGAAGCAAGGAGATGACAAGAAATTGTACTTACATTGTCAGCATCGTATGAGAAATTTTATGGCCGATATATTCGACCCGTGTCTATGCTTCGCCATAAAAGTAAATAAAGAGGCTTCTTCATGATAACTAAAAAAAAAAGATTTGGTGCACATGAAATGTATTTATTAGGTGAGCTGACGGTGCATATCTTTTTTTTGTTAATATATATAAAGATAGAGAAGTTGGGGAAATTGGGGTCTTCTCTAATGCGGTGAAGCATCATTTTCGTGCATTAGGAGGATTTGGTGTGAAGATCCCATTAAATTAAAAGGAAACATACGGGATAAAATACCATCGAAACTTTAAAAAATAACACGATCATCAATAGAAATTTTTATTCTTGTCGATATCTAGCCAGGTTTCTGTAATCGGTTGCATTCGAGTTGCAATTTCTGATTCGAACACACGACTCGAACTAGCACGCGGACATGAGGCGACACGGTATACTTTGACTGTGAGAACGGATCGATTTCCTTGCAAACAGGAGATTGATTGAACATGAAATCTTTGTAATCGAGCAAGAGAGACGGATGGCGAAATTGGTCCGGCAAATGCAGAGGCGAATCGGGTTTTTGCTTGCGCTGCTTTTTGCAAGTACTGACCGCGACATTGCCGCTTGCCTACATGGCTACCTCTCCGTCTACGGAAAAGTACCACAGTACACTGTTTCGCCAGAAGGAAGGCCATCTTTTTGTCCTATACGATTCGGCCGCGGTTATTTTAAGAACCGCCCTCCGGATTTACTTCGATAAAAATTTGAAACTTCTCCTTTCAGAATTTCAAGAAGCGAAAGATACTGTATAGATGCCAAAAACAATAATGAAAAGGGTTGCATTGAAAGACGTCGTATTAAGCAACAGTCACATCGCGGGGATCTCAAAAGTTGTTCCACCGTCGGCGAAGAGAGGCCGGCCGTCCTCGTCGTTCAAATCCAACATGGGAAGGACCACCGCCTACTCATCGAGCTCTTCCAACGACTGATGACGAGGAGCCGACCCGCCGACCGACGGAGGCAACGCCAGACGGCACGGGATGCATACACGACGTGCATTTCTATTCACCTTAGAACCTACACGGTCCCCAACCAGGAGCCGCGTCGAGATAAGTCCGTGATTACGCTTTTGGAGGGACAGGGATTTGGTGATCCACAAAAGCCGAAAGAGAGAGCGCAAAAGGACAGGCGGTGGCAGTCGTATCCCTGATCTTTCCATCTAAACGGGCAAAAAAGGACAGGCTCAGGAGGGTAGGGAAAAACGTGGCGTTGGGATTCGCAAGGTACGACCGTACGAATAGGCATGCAAGCTGGCACGTGACGCGCGTGCGGAATATGCCTCTCGAGTCGCCCCCTTGCTAGGACCTACCAACAGGCCATATGAATTCGTCTATAGCCCCTCCCAATTTGAATGGCGGGACTCTAGTCTTTTCCCTAAAATGAGCCGCTGTGGCTAGGGAAGAACGTTTCAATCCGTGCAGGAACTAACTCAAGCTCGAACCGGGAATCAGGCACCAAAATTACGCCCGCGGCTCATCACAGGAAAAGCGAGAGGAAAGAATCGCCGAGCTCTAAACATCTAGTTCCTTGTTTAGATGGAAAGAAGACCTGCGCGTGAAGCTAAGCGAAGGCTAAGACATGTGAAACAAAGTGGACGGAATGTCATGCATCTCGTAACCCCCTTAAAATTTATCTCTGTTTCTCACTGGAGAATGCGGACCTGCTAAGGTTCGGTCTATGCAATATCCACACCTCTACCACCTACATATGCCGATCCTGCGTAAGAGGGGAGTCCTGGCGCTCACGGATGAGTTTAAACCATGGCTAAGTCCCTACAGATTTTACAGCAGCAACAGCCAGCAAAAACCCGCTTTGTCTAGTTAGTGTTTGAGACCCGGAGGGCCTGTTCTCGAGACACTCATGCCTTCGAGCATTCCAGTACATGCGCCTTGAAATTCTCCAGCTCAGCCAAAACCTCTTCTTCCGGCCTGTAGATCAGATCGCTCATTCGCCATATCTGCAGAGATGGACGTGTCCACTGAGTACCTCCAATCGATAATACTTCTAAAACCAAATGTGTCTGATGAGATGATGGCCAAACAACAAGTGTACCTGCAATGTACCACCTCCTCCAGCAGTATCACAGTCATCAGATACGCTTACCATAGTCCAGGGATCAGCTGCGTTCCAGTGGAAGTCGACAATTTTGTCCCTGGATGACACAGCAGGAAGGCACTTGTGTTAATTACGAATGGCCCACTCAAGGCATTAGGTGAAAAGATGAGATAAACAAGAAGCTGGATAAAAGTTCATTTGTATTACAGAACATTTCCTTCTAACATCCCATAGTAGCTTTCATCAAACCACTCATTTATGTTACCCTCAAGTCGGATGACTTAACAATACTCCCAAAACTAAATCAACCGAGCCCCCACTTTAAATAGAATCTCATTCAAGCAAATGTGCCTTATTGACATCAGAACATACAGCTGACAGACAGATATAGATAGTGACGCAACTTGAAGCACCCTGATAATTAGACATCATCAGTGAAGGCAGGAGTCCAGGCAAAGAACGAAGCAAGAAACTACCCACAATATAGTATATTTTTCTTTAAACATCTCTTTTTACTATTGAGTTTTTCCCGCCACCTGATTATAAAGGGAGCTCCAACCCAAAAGAAAAACAAAAGAACAACATAAAAGCAAAGAAAGAAATGATTTATGGGTTAGACTAGACTTTCTGAATTGGGGAAAAATAAAACAAAAGAATGATAGCACACCAAGTACAAATCCTAAGTCAAAGCTTCAAAATCGGACAAGGAAATACTGCTTAGGTTGGACTTAGATCACACTATCATTTGACATTCTAAAGCTTAATTCACCTGTGACCAGCATGCTGGAAAAACAATCCAGAGGAGCATTTGGAGCCCTGTCAACCTTTTTATCAACCTGCAAGACAAAATTTCAGTACAAAAGCCCCACATATACTCCACACAAAAGTAAAGAATCGCTAAATTCAATTTTATATAAAGCCAATGGATCAAACTCTGCAAGAGGCACAAAAGCATGCAGATATTGCGAAGCTAGCCTGGCAAGACAAAAAGACAAATTGCCTTACCCTCTCATAATCCCAACAAACTAAGAGACCGGCTCTTCAGCAGAACTCCCAAAGACGGAAGACTTGTCTGGAGACCACTAGAATATGCATGAAAATCAAGCACAGTAAGCACTACAAAGCAATCTTTTACAGAGAATATATTTATATCAAAAAAGCTAATTCTATGACAATAGAAGTAAAGAAAATCCATGGCCACCTGCACACAAAGAACAGCTGCCTTATGCCCCTCAAACTTGTAGACTGGTGAACCAACTCCATTAGAAGTGAGATTTCGCCGATCAAACATGTTAACAGAGTTATCTGCCGACCTAAGAAAACGTACCATATATTTTAAAGAAAAAAACTATGTCATCATCAAATCAATACAAAGCATAAACTTGTCGACTTGATCCATAATTAGTTCTAGAAGTAAACCACATGATAATCAGAAACTTGACACAGGAGCATACCCGGTTAAGATTAGGTTGTTGTCATGGGGATTCCAATCCACACAATGGAGGTCACCATTATGTGCCTTCTCAACCTGATACAACAATAAATGAGGCAGCCAACATATAACATCAGAATCAGGGAAAAGAAAAGCATATATCCTCATAAGCAATAGCAATTGAATATTACAAAGAAATCTTCAATCCAGACAAAGGTCAACAAGAATGGAAATGCAGAGATGTACACAACGCCATCAACTGGATAATGAGGCAAAAAAAATATCTTAGCATAAATCCATTTGGATTCTGTTAATGTGCTGCATCACATACACAAACAAGAGGGAATTAGTTAGCACATACATCATGGCACAGTCCAGGACGTGGCATTTAACACAATTGACATGTCTAAACTTCTGAGTCCCTTCATTTATTAGCCTGTACGCTGGACCAAAGTGGGGAAAATAGCCTAATTCTTTTATCTAACTACCTTATATTACAGCTCTATCATCATATATTTATTGCGATGACTTAGTCAATGCTTGTAAGCTGGTTGGCTCATTTCCAAATCTAATGAGGTGATAAAGAGAATATAACTCATGTTCTTCACAAGCGCATGGGCACGTGCGGAGAGACTGGGGTGAAGGGGACAGATAGACTGAACGAGGAAGTTGGTTAAACATGCTGCATCACTCTAGTACAAGACAAAAGATGCGATATCATAATTACTGAAATCAAGCATAGATAAACGCAGGTAGGGAACACAAACAAAATAAAATCATAAGAATAGAGGGCAAGGATGAAGGGAGACATTATACACAAACCTTAGCAACGGGATTAGTGCCAACTCGTGCATCCCACAATATAAGGCATGAATCATCACCAACGCTACAAAATTCCTGTGCACTTTAGAAGACAGAAAATACCATCAGACAACGAAGACCTCATGTCCATCTATAGCAACTAAAATTTCAAATTCAAATCTCACAGTAAACATATCTATCAGGTCTGCCCCATATTTCCTCCTGTGCTACTTACGTGGATGGACAAAAAGCCACATCTTCAACAGTATCCTCATGTCCACAGTAGATTCCTCGTGGTCCAACAGAAGGGCCATTTCCAGTTTCCTCGTTACCTTCCCCAGTCTTCTTAATGATGGATCCTCCAGATCCTGGAGATTTATTTGTTGTTTGATCTGTTGCAGATCCTGTTATATGGTCTTGGATACTCCACAAAACCACCGTCTTATCCTTCCCTATGAAAAAGGCATTTATTATGTTCTTTGCAATTAACCAAATTAATGTAACTGCAGGTACATGAAATGCACTCATTCACGCAAATGATAACAAAAGTAATTACTTGAATATGTATTCCAAGTTTCAAATTAAGCAGATCATAAAATTACCAACAAAACAATATTAGGCAGCTTCCTGTAAATTATATGGAAAAAACAAAGAAAAAGAAAGAAAAGAAAAGGTAACAAGGAAATGCCATCCTACTATCCACAGCACCTTTTTTCCATGCAAATTCTGCTCTTTAAAACTGTTTCTTTGCCAATTGGTTCAGCATGCATAGTCATAGTCCTTCCTAAATGAATTTTCTCTTATTGACGGTCCACAAATACTGAAAACTCCAATCCTTGACTAACATTATCAAACCCATAATATCCTACCTCCAGAGAGAACAAAGGGTTCAGCTGGACACATTGCAAGGGCAAATTCAGCATTCTCTTGATGTCCAGTTAAAATCTGCCAAAAAAGCCAAAAGGGCAGATAATAAAAGAGATGCAAACATCTGGGTCAGCATGGAACTATAACCTTTGCGGAAGCCTGGAAAATCAGCTGGTGCAATATAACATTTCAAGAAATGTGAAGCTCAGGACATCTATCAAGTTACTATAAGTTCGTGAAGGCAGATGAGATCTTGCCTTCAGAAATTATTGCAACTCTGAGACATAAAGTGATTTTTTTTTTTGGGAAGATTGCAAAACACCTTCAACTTCAACTTGCTCTCCATATCGAATACCTCATCACATTTCAAAACTTTACATTTTGCAGCTCACCAACTTAAAAAGACCTATTTGTCATCATGCACACCCAAAATCTACACCCGCAAAATGAATCTAATGCTGAGGACAGGGGCAAGAAAATGGCAACTTAGTAAATTATATGTAGCTTGGAGATGCAACTTGAAATCCAACGCGAAACTGAAAATGGTGATTGAAGGTTTGGGAATACAAGGAGGATAACTGATATGGGAAGCTGAGGTGGATGCATTAAGGGATGGGATCCAAGCACAAGATAAGTTTCTTGTTAGTACAAACAAGATCAATTACATTACTGAATAAACAAGTGTTACTACAAGTTCTTAGTATCTTCATGACCTCTGAATTCAGCATCTCACAATCATCCTCTCTAACTGTGAAAATACTCTATCAGTTCTACATGCATAGACCAAATTACAAGTTTCAAATGTAACTTGCACAAAGGACCAATTGATTGACCTTACAACAGTAAGCAGCATGACTGTTTTCATTTTTCTTCCAAACACACCAAAGGAATTTTTTTCCAGGAGCTACTAACAATTGGCAAATGAACTAAAAAAAAAAAAAGAATCTAAAAATGTGTCAATACTGGAAGATGCATTGAGTCTGATCATGAACAAACCAGATTTGGACGAGAAGCTGTAGCTCCATAGACAGCATGCCGGTTAGGCTGAGATTCCACATCCCAAATGAGAACCTAAAATTCCAAATAACATCGGAAGTACTGAGCAGATTAAAGAGCCATGAAATTTTGTAGATCCCACGAATCCCAGTAAAAGCATGAGAAAAATCTCATAATTAACCTACATCTGGGCTGTCAGTGTGAGTTGCCACAATATTGGGATTCTGAGGAAGTTCCCTGATTCTGTTAACCTGAAGTACGATAATCCATGATCAACATAGATAAAAACCATGCACATCATAAAGTAAAAACTGATAATCAAACATTTTAAGATAGAGAAACAAAAGGTAAAGGTGAGTTGGCACATAATAATTTCATATATTTGCTCAAAAATAATAAATGAAAGAGAACTAGACATGATGAATCCTGCGATGTATTGGTGATGAGTATATAACGCAGCTTGAGTAGTAAAGTCTTGTGCTATGAACACATAAGCAGGTAAAGAGTGCATGTGTTGAGCTACCAAGGTGGATTAAAAACAAAGTAGAAAGATCATCAAGGTCTCAAATTAAAAAGAAAAAAAAAAGCAAAGATTTTGTGTAGTCTGATTGTGAATGTTTCTGTTTGATTAGGAGCTTGCCCAGCGAGAAATGAGAGTTACCTCTCCAGGATGTATAATTGTCTTGTACTTCCTTATGAAGGGAGAGCGAGCTTCCTCATTAAACTGAAAATCAAGTATGCAGAGATTAAACACCACATTGTTAAAGTCAACAAGGATAAGATACACAACAATAGATAAACAACAACTCCATTATGTGTCTGCAAATGACCTGGGACACGTGCTCTGCAGCCGCAACTCTAGGTTTCACAACTTCACAGTTTGCTATCACCAAAGTATTTGGAACACTGCCATCAGTCTGAGAACAAAAAGAAAGAGATTAATGAAGCAATAGAGAAAGCACAAATAAAGAACAACTCAAGTTTCATCTATTTGCCACCAAAGGAGCAACAAGATGTAGATAAAAAATTTAAGGTTGTTTTAACTTCAAAACAACTTCAAACCAAAAACAAGTAAGTCTCCTCTCTCAAGTCAATATTAGTGATGTACATCACCACTGAATTCGAAATAGTACTAAATTTTAAAATGCCAAATTCACATCAAAGTCATGAATAAAATCTTGTGTCAATTGTGGCAGCTGAGATTTTCAGTAGAAAAACTAATTAGCTCAACTTCAACCAAGAAAAATGCTTGTGCTTTCGACTCAACCTACTCATGCATCCAGCTTGTTGAACTCTAAATTTGATATGAGGGTTTGACAACAATTACTATCGTTCTCTAGATTTTCATGTAAACTTAATTTTCCCATAACAACAGAATTTGTCGGCTGCTGTACTACCAAGGTAAGTTGTTTTTACGAACATTAATCCAACATGTGCAGGCAGCAAGAAATGTTCAACTATTATAACACAACCATATAAAAGTCCTCACCAGTTTATTAACCGGTGAATTTTAGTTACAGGTCCTCCTTATTACTATTGAAACCACTAGATTAAGTACGTGACAAACGGCATCGCACAACTTTAGACTTCTACACTAGATCATCATTGCTCATTACCTGCTCAGAAATGTAGAGCCGCTGCCGATTCTTATAAGTCGCTTGCTCGAGTTGGCGGGCCCCACCTGCATGATGTCAGTCATTGCCAAATTCAAATCCACCTATAAAAAAAAAAAAACAATCCGCAAAATAAAGAACCTCGCCAAGCCAACGCATCAAGACAAATGAACAAAGCCTTTGATCAGTACCCACAAGCTTCTCCTTAACACTCAAAGGATCACCAACACCTTCCCCCAAAAACCTAGGAGGCCTGGCACAAACTAGCAGCCGCATATACCCTAGCACACCTCGACCCACCACAACGGACCTCCAAAATCCAGCATTTCCGAGACAACTCCTCCGAACCAAACCTACAAATCCACAGGCACCACCAAACTCGCACGAAACCAAAATGCAGTTCCGAACCGGCACAAAAGAGAAGGTCACGCGTACCAAAACCCTAAAACCCTAAATCAACCCAACACCTACCTAGACCTATCAACACGGCACTCGCAATAATTCAAAACCTCCGAAAATTCAACATCCGCGCCACTTTACCCGAGCAAAACCTCCCAAGAAAAAGAAAAGAAACCCTAGATTTCCGCCGGCGCTAACCGGAAACAGCTGACGGAGCGGGAGGCCTTTTCGAAGTTACCGGCAAGAGAGAGAAGGCCAGAGGAGGTTGTGGTTGGCGAGCCAGTCGTAGAGGACGGGGACGAGGGACTTCCACCGCGCGTACTTCTCGTCGACCGCGTGCTGCTGCTGCGGCCTCCGGTCCCGGCCCCCCGCCGACCCCGACGCCGACGACCTGGGGGCCGGCGCCGGCGCCGGAGCCGCCTGCTGCTGCTGCTGCGGTGGGGGCGGCGGCGGCGGCTGGTGGAGCTGCTCCTCCTTCTTGTCCTCCTTCGGCTTCGGCTTCCGCCCGCGCTTCTTCGGGGCCTGCGGCTGCGGCTCCATCGCCGGAGAGAGAGAGCGCTCGACCGGCACCGTGCGCTTCGGTTGCTCCCGGTCGGGTAGTAGTTAGGCAGTGAATCGGACTGGAAGAGTTAAAGAGAAAGTCTTCCCGTATTTGAATGGAGAAATCGAGGTCAAAAATGTAAAATTTAAAATAAAAAAATGAATCGTCCGTCTTTGTCTTTTTCTTTTTCTTTTTCGAAAATTCGGGTTAATTTGGACCGTCGAATTTAATAATTTTATTTCCTTTTAAATTGGTGTCGATTTGTGGACTTCGTTTCAAAATGCCCTCCAAAACTAGAGCGATTATGTCCCGATGAAACCCCCCGAGCTTGTTGGCGGTGAAAAGGTGGCCTGCCGTGTCACAATTTTTCTTGAATTAAGTTACAAATGAGCGCATATTTTTTGGGGAAAAGATGAAAATGATATGGCAAACCAAAAATATTTAATTTGCCGGTCGACGGCTGTTTAAGCTTTCTCCCCTATATTGGACTGCACGAGTAAATTTGAAAACATCTCTCGGCTTGGTCCATATAGATTATCTTGTGCACACCCACGTCATTGCATTTTGGGAATTTGAGTTCAAACTTCCCACCTTATAACGCACATCCGTCTAAAAGTTGAATCGAGCCGAATCAAACTTAAACTCGCTACCAGCTTCTTCGAGCCAAGCGCCGGTATTAGTATTAACTCATGCACGATGGAGTCCAGTCGAGTTTGCACATTAACATGTGAACCCAACTTGTCTGGAGACGATCCTAGCAAATTGGCGACCGCGGTTTTGCCAGATGGCCGGATCGTAACTGCATGACGCCGACTCACCAATCATGGAGCAAAATCATGGGAATCGTCGTTGCCATTAGATCAGAACATAAGAAACAGAATGCACCGCTTTACAGGCTTCTCTGCAGAAACCTTGCGCCAAGGCATTCCGGTCTTCCTGAGTTTTTCACATACGCAACGCTTGTTCGCGTAGCTTGTGTCGTAAGATTGTGTACCGACCACAAGATTGCAACAAGACTCAATTAAGTTCCATAAACCACGTCGAGCATTCAGATATATTTCGGTGACCATGGAAGATCATCGACTTGTAAGGGGCGAGGCATTAAATTATAGCAAGAATCTGTGAAACAACAAGAGGAAAACAGCATTGGATTCGAAAACCACTACCTCGTTCTACTAATAAAAACCTCCCTGATTAAGTCTGCCAAAATTGTTCCCAGCATTCTCGAGGACATTGTCCATTATACGTAACTATATCCAGTCAGGTAACAGCAAATAACTTGATCTAAGTAGCTTGAGAATCAAACATAAACGCCCGATGAGAGAAGAAGAAATAAGGACCCGAATCCCTGCACCAGAAAGGGGAAATCAGAAACAGAATGGTAAAGCTCAAATGCGCTCGTGTGCATGCAAATGTATTGATCTGAATCGAGGCTCGTGATCGTACAAGCATGTATGAGCATGTACAGGTGATAACAAAAGAAGCAAAATGTACCAGGAAGACAGATGCCACCGCCCCAGAGGTCACCTCCTTGACAAGGCTGAGGTTCCTTCTTGAGGAGGTTGTCTCATAACTGCAAAGAAGAAAGTGTATCAGGCTCGAGAAAGCAGTTGCAGGGGCAGAAACACAAAAATGGTCTGAGTGCTGCTACAAAACTGGACCATGTTCAACATTTATCAATTAATACAACGGCTATTCAATTGACATCAGAGCACCAATTATGTCACCAGTCATTTGGCTAATTAACATTTTGTCATGATGAAAATATCCAAAATCAGCCAAGAACTCAATAGCCCAGTTCAGTTTAGAAAAGTCTCCCACAATGGCCAGAACCCAATAAGTCCCCTAATGCTCATCTCTCTCCAAATCCAAATCCACAGAGTCAATAATGGACAATTCACAAGCTGACCTGGGGCCATCACTCCCTTGGTAACACATCAAAGAAAGTGAAAGAATTGGATTACTATTAACTGAAAAATCTCTTTCCTAGCGCATATCTAAGGCAGGACAACGAGGGAGAGATAGTCCGCTCTTAAAGGAAGATTCATTGTGCTAAAACTAAGAAAAGCACATCCTTAATTTCGATTGATGTTTCATATCCTTTCTTCAGTGAAAGTGAAGGTAAACAACAGCATAACTCGTGAGTCATGACTCTTTGAGTTCTAGAACAATGGAAGTTATTAGGCTGGAGGGAACAAAGTCGGAGATAAAGAAAAGAGACGAGACAACCATCCTAAGTATGCAGCAACCATACCAATCGAGATTTGCATCAATTCATCAATATCCTCTCGCCTTTCACATCACAACTCGCAACAAAATATAGAACCACGAACGTCCATGCCTACAATGCGCCTTTTAACAAAATGGACTATCATTTTTCTTTCTAACGCTGATTTTAAGAGCTTCCAAAGCGAATATCGAGTTCCAAGCATCACGGATATAACAATATCCCATCAAATAGCCCGCAAGCTTACATCTTTAACCTAAGAGCGCACGAAAAGCAGCAACAAAAATGCAACGCCGGCATGCAAGACAGAGAATCGGGGTTCCAGATCACCGAAACAACCGAACCAACCACGTCGTTCACATCCCTCCCCAATTGTTAACGAAATCCCTTCCGATAACATCAACAATCACTCTCCAGTCTTCCTAACCACGACACGAAATGCGCCAGCGATCTAAACCCCGATCCGATCCGATCCGCCGAAACACCGAGACCAGTCAACGAGTCCCAGACCTCTCGAAACCGCACTCCGAATTCTAATTCCTCGAGAACGCGACGCTCGGGCAGCCAAAAAGCTTCACCGAGCAAGCGAAGAGCAACATCTCCGAAGACTTAAGAACTCCAAACCGAGCCAAAAAAGGAAAAGACCAAAAAAAAAAAAAAGGACTGAAATTAGCATGCGGAGGCCAGATCGGGAGCTCACATGAAGAACGTGGCGGTGAAGACGAGGCCGATCGCGAGCATGAGGAAGGCCAGGGTCGGGTACAGCGAGTCCGGCACCGGGCTGGCGATTGCTCTCGGCGGCGCCTGCGAGATCGAGAAACGGAAGGAATCGCAAAAAAGAGAGGACGGAAATCAGCCGGGGCGAGCATCGGACGGAGACGGAGCTCTAGGGTTTCAAAGAAGCGAGCGAGCTAGAGAGAGAGACTCACCATCGTCGTCGCTGAAGCTCGGAGTCGTCGTCGGTCTGCGTCAAGCCGCTTCTCTTCGAGTTCGATTGCAGTGAATAAGCCGTCTTCCAGTCTTGGAGACGATGGACATAAAAAGCTGAGATGAAAGGTGGGCTTGGGCTCGATCCGTCTAATGGCCCACGCTTTTGGCATGGGCCTGAGCTCATTTACTGAAAATTTAATATATATTTAAAAGATATTTCATCAATACCCAAAAATTACATTTTTCGTTTTTAGAGAAATTAACTTTAACATATACTCTGCATTTTTTTTTCAAAAGACAAAAATTATTTGCTGACATTTTTATATGTTAAAAACATTAACCCTATATACCACATGATATTATCAACGATGGATAGAGCATCTGCTGCAAAGTTAACTACAATTTTTTAGCTTGGACTGGATGATCCAATCGAAAAAACTTTATGGTATTTCATTTAAATGAAAATATTTTAGGGCATGAACATGATCAACGATCAAGAGCATTGCCTAGTAAGACGTCAGTACCTCAATTGATCAAGCAAGTCACATAACTTGACTCTCCAATAGCGAGGTTCAAAGCTTGCCTATATTGCAACATGACTTATACCTTATACAGTGCTAGAGTTTCTAAAATTCGATCATCTCGAATCTTGTCGTGATTAAATCCTCTTGAAAATTTATTTTTATTTGATACTCGCAAACCTTCAACAAGATTAAACCCATCAATTGGGTGGGTCAAGTGAAGATGAAAATGGTCCAATCCAAATTGATCCCTTTAATCATTTTTAACCAATTTCCATACAATACAAATCTAGTAGTTTATTCTTGACCTGATCCGCATTGCTAAAAACACTTCTATATTTAACCCAATCTAGGAGAACATATACCCCAACTTAGGGGAGAGTTGTGGAACCAGCGACTACGAGCATGAAATTGAGTGAGGACGAGAAAGATTGAAATGGTTTATGACCCATTTAGATAGGTGCAACAAGATATCACACTGACTCAACATGACCTCTTTCCATTCAGGAGCTCATTGACAAGATGCGGTTAACGTTCTGTACATGTCAGCAGTTGGAGCTATTCATTCCAGCGATCTTTTCTCTCTCCAGTTACAAGTCAACAAAAGAAATTTACACTGAATCAAACAAGTCCTTCCCCTCCATAAGCACCATAACCCTGCATTCGCGGCCTCAGCGAAAAGCTTGATCTGTAGCAGCTCCTCCTTCGCATGGCTTATCACGGTCGGTCTGATGACATCCCGTCAGTGCCGAGCATTTACACCGGGCTGTCGGTTCGCACCGGCTGGTTCTCCTGTCTTGTGATCGCCAGCTGATGCGAGCCGTTGTTGAGAGTGGAGGACCGCCATGCTGGTTGATCCGCAAAATTTCCAAGAACAAAAAAATCGTAACAGGATGGAACTTGAGTCGATTCTTGTCGCCTAAGAAACCTCCCTCAGTTGGAACCTGGCCATAACCCCAGAAAGGAGCCGTGTTCACTCGCGCTGCCCCCGGACAATCTTCTCAGTCTCTCCCAAAAATGCCTTCCTCTTCCCACTCTCATAGGACCCGAGCTCGAATACCTCCGCAAGGGACCTGAGACGGGCCTTGTGTACCCTGCTGATGTGCTGAGAAAATCTGAAACCAACATTCCTCGCTCGCTATTACTGACAGAATCGTAGTCCGGATCCGAGTATCGGCCTTGCAAAGGATGATGCTCTAACTGTCCAGAGCCAGCACCAGCCCTGGGATCCAACTCAATGGACAAGTCTTCCCGGCTAGAGCTTCTGGAACCGGCCTCTCTAGACTCATCGCATTCGCACTCATTACATACTAGTTTTAGCGCCTGCACGACCTCGCCCATGAAAGGACGGTGTGATACCTCAGGCTGCACACACATCGAAGCGATCGCCGCCACTTTGGCCACGCTATCGAAGGGGACATTAGGTCCCAGAGATAGGTCTAGAATTGCTTCTAGCCCTTCTCTGCTAGTGAGTAGCGGACGAGCCCAGGCGACCAGGTTCTCTTGACCGGGTGGTTGTGACATGTCGACTGGCTTTCTTCCTGTCAGGAGCTCTAGGAGTACGACTCCGTAACTGTAGACGTCGCTTTTCACGAGAAGATGCCCTGTCATGGCATATTCGGGAGCAACATACCTGGATGCAATCCAAATGTGAAGAGGATTTTAGCATTGTTGTGGTTAGATATAATCTCAAAGCAGACGATTTAGAATCTCAGAGGGTCACATCTGAATGGCCAAACATTGGAGAATAAATTGCTTATAAGCTGACAGATACTTCTGCACAAGTTTTCATGAGACCATAATTCCAGTGAAAGTTAGCAAGAAAGAAGTTTGGTTTGAATTCAAACTTGTGATGTTAAGATGGATGTACCAGAGATTAGGTCCTAAGAAACCTCGAATTAGTGATGTTATGCTGCTTTAAACCCACATTTATGACGGACACAGATTAGAATTAACCAAAGAACATGAGATTGGAAATCAAAGGAACTATTTGAACAAGAGAGGAATTTCCTAACCCGAAGGTTCCCATGACACGTGTAGAGATGTGTCTATTTTCCTCATCCATAGCGGTGCGAGCCAAACCAAAATCCGACACTTTGGGCGTAAAATCATGTTCCAATAATATGTTGCTGGCCTTGAAGTCCCTATGTATAACACGCGGGCTCGAGTCCTCATGCAAATAGGCTAAACCACGAGCAGAACCAAGCGCTATCTTCATCCTAGCACCCCAATCTAGTGGGGCAGCTTCCTTGTCAACTCCTGAAAGCATGGGAAAATGGACACTGGCTTTACACCTCATGAAGAAGAATGCAGAGCGAGACAAAAATATGTCGAGTACTAGAGAGAAGTAGCACATTAATCTACACTATACCTACCATGCAAATGAGATTCCACACTGCCATTTGGAATAAGTTCGTACACAAGGCAGCGGACACGTTCCTCCGCACATATGCCAATCAGCTTGACAAGATTCCTGTGATGTAGGCGGCTAAGCATCTCGATTTCAGCTAAAAATTCCCGGCCGCCCTGTTGATCCTCCCTCTTCAGAACTTTCACAGCTACTTTGGTCCCATCTTCAAGAATGCCACTGTATACACGCCCAAAGCCACCTTCGCCAAGTACTCTTGACTCATTGAAATGATCAGTAGCTTTTTCAATGTCACTCACGCTGTAAGTTTTAGCTGACCCAGCATAAGTCGGTAAGCTAGATCCAAATGACAACGAGGCAGAGCTTGGGCCACTTCCAAGGATAGACCCTGGCATAACTGCAAGACATCGGCCTCCGTAGTGAGAATGGGGGAACTCCCCTCGACCCAATCTTGCAATACTTAATTGATATTCTAGGCTAAAGTTGCAACAAAATATTAACCAAGTTTATGTTCTTGTCAATTCTACTACTAAAATATGGGACATCTGATAAGACTCATCTTTCCTCAAATGGCACTAAATTGAAATTCCTATTGTTTTATTAATAGTCCTGTTATGTGCAAGTATTCGGCCAACTTCTTCTGGAGTTTTTGTTTTATGGACCACCTTTGAAAACCAATTTCTGCATGATCTGGTCCATGCATAAGTATCATGACAGCACATCTGATTAACTGTTGGCAATCAACTATTACCTGGTGACTTTGCGACAGATGGTAACAATGCCTGTGGAGCCGGTGCAGGTTGAACAACTCGATCTCTGTGTTTCATTATCCAAATCCAACCAGCAACAGAGCATAAAACAATAGCAACAAGGGCAGATAGGACAATAATAGCAACCGCACCACCACTTAACCCGTGATTATGCTGCCCCTTCTGCACATCTACCCCGAGAGGTTTATTTGTTCTTGCATTATTGTCATTGCCGGAGTAGGGCCCACCATCAATCATTGAAGCATCTGGGGGCAAAGGCGGTGATGCAGGTAATCCTGTAAACCCAATACAATACAAGTATACAGCAATGTCTCAAGATCAACTCGGTGTCATGAAGTGAAGGTAAAAAGTTACTGACAAGTGCCATGACTGACATAAAACATTACCAGGATATCGCACATACAGTACTTCATAATCACCGAAGTAGGAAGCATTTATGAAGATCTGCTTATGCCAAAATCTCTCGAAAGTCAAGAAAGCGGTGGTATTATCGAATTTGTTCCCTAGCGGTACCAAGTCGATTAGCACAACGGTTTTCTCAGGCTGCTCAGTGGCAGCGTTTGCCCCCATTATGCGGACTTGACTTTGCTTCATAAACACCCCTGAAGCAATTTCTTCAGCCAACTCTGAAACCAGGGGGAAGAAAGTATAAAGAGCAACATTGAGGCGCAGACCAACTTGCATAGGCCATACGCAGCCACAAGGAGACCCAGGAGGAGTATTTGTGTATGGCTCTGTGCATGTTGTTGTTGAACAATCTGCAGAAAAGAATGTACCAGTTTTACATCTTCAAAAAATAGCGAAGGCACAACATCTGGCTGTAAGCTCCAGAGAAACAAAAGCAGAACATGGCTCAACTGACCTTCATTTGGAGGTGGGGGCGGTAATGCCCGAATAGGAGGCGGAGGTGGCACTATGAGATTTGTTAGTGGAGGCTTAGAAGGAGAAACTTGATAAATTGCACCACATGCAATAAACAATGGCAACATAAGATAGAAAGAATAATCCTAATCGATCAAAAATTGAGAAATACCAGTTTTCTCTTACTTTTGGGATGGCCAGGCGCAGTTTTGGCAGATGGAGAAGGTGCCGGTGGTAAATCACTCTTCAAAGGAGGATTGGTGAAATGGGGTGGAGAAACCAAAGAGCCTGAGCAAGGACAGCATCGGATGTAAAAGTTTGGTTGGATGCCATTAAATAAAATGGCTCTAACATATTGAGAATGGGCCTACCTGGACTTGGTGATGGAGGAGCATTGTGTCTTTGTTTGTGTTTTGGAAGTGTAGCTGGAGCCGAAACTGGACCTAGCAGATATTAGAAAGAAAAGAATCAGAATCAAAGGGACAAATATGCAACCTATCCCCAAAATTCTAATTGGTCATCACATGATTCCCAAATGCAAATTCTAAACCACTTGACTTGTGGAACCTGGAGAAGAAGCTGAATGGTCGGAGAAAGGAGGAGGACTACTAATTTTGTTCCCTCTCTTACGATGCATATTAGATGAGGGCAAGGGTGAATTTGCAGAAAAATGATGCCCTTTGCTGGAAGGTAATGGAGGAGGCAAAGGAGCATCAGCAGAGATATGACCGGTTTTGTGTGGGGAAGGAGCTATGCTGCCAGATGAACCTGCACGAATAAATCTAAAAGTTAATGCTTAACTCTATTTTCACCAAATAGCCCACACAATCCTGAGTCCTGACTTAGCCACATCCATAAGCAATGATGAAAAGCTCACCTTTAGATGGCAAAGGCGAATGGCTTGGGGGTAGTACAGCCTTCCGAGCATGATGATGGTTAACAAATGGAGCTGGAGGTAAAGATGCGGGCGAATGATGCCCTTCACTTGGAGTAGGCAAAAGAGAGGGAGCGGGAGCACTGGCTTTGTGCACAGAAGGAGATACAGCATCAAAAGAACCTGTTGCAGAAATTTCGCTATTTTGAGGACAAGATTCTTGTTGGCATTTAAGAACCGCATGCAGGTCATCCCTGTACCTTTAGGTGGATGTTGCCTGGGAGGTAGATCAGTGGGAGCATTATTCGAGGGTGGAGCAGCAGGCATCTTGTCTTTTTTTTTTTTTTCAGCGGAGTTGATGCAGGAGATATGTGGTGGCCTGCAATCTCACATAGAACAGATGAAGCATCATATTTGCTACGCAAAAATCAATCAGATTTGATAAAGATGGACAAAGATAAAGTGAGAAAGTCAGGAACAAGCAAGCCGGAGACACCAATCATATGATCATGGCTCCTCTACTTCTATATACCCAGTAGCGCTTGAAAGATGTCTCATCAATCTTTTGAAACCATAAGAACAGAATACTTGATGCTGAAAACATGTAAACACTATATTACCAATAATCTGATCTTTTAGCTATATATATATACCCTTTAGATGCAGTAAGCCACATCTCTTCTATGCCCAATGGCTTCAGAATTTCTCACTACATCACTATACCTATATTTCAGTTGGTACCTGACGGAGATTCTTTAGGAGCATGTGGGTGGACTGACGGGGAATTTAGTATCCCCTCCTTTGACGGAGACGCTGCTGGTACTGCAATTAATTTATTAAGAGAAATAAACACCTTTAACAAAAAATGCTGTGTTAGAAAGGTAATTTATTGAAGATTATTTGCAGAGGCGCACCTGGTGGTATAGGTGGTGTGATATGAGGCATCATGGGACGTTCCGCTGGTGGACCTTGTCCTATTTTTCTCGGGGGAGATGGAAATGATGCTGTTATTGGAGATGAAAAGATCGAATATAGTCGGACAAAATTAAATAAATATCATTAAAAGTGATATGGGAGATTATGTCCAGAGGCGCACCTGGTGGCATAGGTGGTGTGACATGAGGCATCATGGGACGTTCCGCTGGTGGACTTTGTCCTATTTTTCTCGGGGAGATGGAAATGATGCTGCTATTACAGATGAACAGATCAAATATAGTCGAAGAAAATTAAATGAATATCATTAAAAATGCTAATCACCTACCTGGGACACTCGCTTCTGGGACAGGACTATGGACTACCGAATCATTTCTTTTGTGTCCAGCTGGTGGGGAAGTTACAGGAATACTATCATTGTCTACTGGTGAATATGCAGGTGGATGTTTCGTAGGTGTTAAAGTAGGAGCTGAACATCACAACGACAAAAGACAGCTCATGAATGACAATAATCACGTGGACGACAGGTAAAAGATACAACAGAACAAATTGGTATGTACCAGGAGCTAAAGAGACTGCAGGAGTTACTTGTACTGGTGCCTTCTCAGGAGATTCACTTGGTGGGGGAGCCAAAGCCCCTCTTTCAATACTCATTGGTGGAGGTGCCAAGGGGTGCGAAAAAAATGAATTAGGATTACTTGGAGACAAGAATGGTACAAGTTCTGTGGTCTTCGGAGGCAGCGAAGCAGACAAAGGTGGTGACGCAAGTGGAGGTTGTGACATAGACCCTGATTGAGAAACGAGGCTTAAATTATATCAAGAAGGGTAAGGATCCAGCAGTTTTAGAGTCGCATACCACTGGGCTGAGATATGGAGCTCGGTGCATTTTCAACCGTGCTTCTTTGGTCTGGGGATGGCGAGGAAGAAAAAAGAGGTGGTGCTGCTAGTGGAGAGAGCGAAGTTGACCCTGAATTGTGGAAAGAGAAACTCAATTATCCGAAAACCAACTGAAATTGAAAAATTTTCTGAAGACAGAAAAATTACCATGTGATGAACTTGGCGGGCTGCTATTGAGTGGCTTCATTTGATGGGCAGGAGGCTCTGCTTCTATTGGAGTAATAGCAGAGAAATTCTCGGTAGATGGAGATATGTTGTGCCCTGAAAGGATTTGAAAAAAAAAAAAAAAAACATTTGACAGACTATTAAACTACTCATGCAAAGATATGAAAGCTTAAAATCCATTTTGCTTTCAATTGGTCTGAGCAAGGATTGCATCTATGCTGATCTCGGTTTAGCAAGAACCAACTATATGACAGCAAATAGTAAATTGAGAAAAGCCTACATAAATGAAGAAATACAGCATAAACATCTATGCAAACCATGCCTAATGGCCGTTCATAGGGTAAAACCATGACCTACCAAAAATTTCCCAGATGGGAGAGCTCAGCTGTGAAGGAGATAATGCTGAAACCTACGAATTTTAATTTGGGAAAACATCGAACTAGAACTTGCAATTAAGGACCGCTGAGTGTGATTTATACACAATACTGCATAGAACATGGCACATTGAAATCAACAGAAGAACAATAGCACAAATGATGGATCTGAATGCCTTTGCCAGATACCTCTCCTCAATTCATTCTCCGGCTTAGTCATTGCAGACAAATCACTAAATGCAACAGCACGACATTAGCAGTGAGCCAATGAAGGGACGGATTTGTGCGACTTTCTTTAAATACAAGACCTTACGATTGGCAAGTGAAATTTAATAAACCAAGACAGCAGTTACCATTGGATCAAATGTTAAAGTTCAGTAGCTGCATCAAGTGATCAAAATCACAGTCTAACGAGTAAAAAGGCGAGAAAAACTTTTGTACCTGCAGATCCCTGGACAGCTGAAGCAAAGCTGATGAAACAGAGCAGAACCAGCTGGACATTGATCACTTGCATCACCACCCCCATATCTCCTTCAACTCCAAATCCCAATCCTTACAACCCCAGCTCCCTCAACGAGGATCTTGATAACCAATAAAACCCAAATACAGTATCGAAAAAAAAAATCAACTCTACAAAAAGAGAAGATTACTAAATCAACAGACTCGATAACACTTGAAGCAAGATTGAGGAGGAAGGGAATCAGATCAGCAAGCCAGAGACCCCGCGTACAGTGAGAGCAAAGCAACGCAATAAATTCTCCTTTTCTTCCCTTCCCTTTGGTGGAGGAAACACCAAAAAGGCAAGAAGAGAGATTTGATAAATCTCTCTGCGAATAAGCAACGTGCTCTGGAACCCGCAGAGGCTCTGACCACCATAAACGCCTCCCTCTCCACCAGCACGAAATTAATTCCACGAAACTGAAACCGACCCACGAATTGAAATGCCCTGTGTGCTCCAAGCAACCTCAAGAACTGAACAGTTACAGACAAGAGACACCCTTTGCCACACGCGCAGAGAGAGAGAGAGAGAGAGAGAGGGAGGGAGGGAGGGAGGGAGGTGGGGTGGGATTATTTTATTCGGGGGAGGTTAGATTTGAGTGGAGTGTTAATGGGAAATAACACGAGACCAGAATCAATGTTTACTTAAGTTGAAGTTGGACTCCCGCAGGAAGTTGGTCTGCATAATTTAATGGAGGGGGGAGGGTGGGCAGTTTCTCAAGTTCTGACTGGTTTGTTGCGTTCTTGTTCTTTCCTGGTTTTTCATCTTCTTTTTCAAGCTCGATCTCGATGGTGATGGCGACTCCTTTCGCTTTTGGGGAAGAAGACAGGGTAGTGGTGAATTCATCCGCCTGACTCATCACCCACTATTCTGCTCCTCGCCGCGGATGATCCGGAGTCGGGCGAGAAAAAGGTGAGAGGGATTTCATGGGAGGATCCGATGTTTACCTGTCGTCCCTGACCTCTTGCTTCAAGCAACAGTTGAAGACTTTTGGCCGGGGATTGAAAAGCGACGGTTAAAAAGCAGAAAAAAAAGAAGCAACAGTTAGAATTCACAGTAGAACTGCATATATAAATATATATATATATATATATATATATATATATAGCAACAGTTAGAATTCACAGTAGAACTGAATATATATATGTAACTGCATTTATCCTTATTTTCATTGGTTAAGGAACCGACTCCTGTGTTCAAAGTAGGCGCGACCGTAAGTGTTCGGTTTGCACGGTGAAGACAGCTTCGAGTTTGGGCCACCTATTTGAATTTTGACGTATTACCTATCTAAATTAGGGTTTCGTGTCCCGAATTTTTTTTTTCGCAAAATCAATATTATAATTCAATTATATGATCGAGTTTACTGAGCAATTGGGTCGGTCTAATTTAGAAATAAACTGAACCGCCCTACCTAATTGGTTCCAAGCCGATTCATACGAGGATCGGATAGGTTGCTTGATGAAAGACTAGGAAGTCCATCCTTAATTGATTTGGTCTCCGTTTTACTCGAGAAACAGCCTTACAAGTCAATACCCATTCCAAAAGTTTCAATATCGCTGTTGGAATTGTTTACTTTCCTTTGAATTGAAGGTTGAAAATGGAGATTCTAAAGACGTCATCGTTTCAAGGTAGTAGGTCTTGTTGAAGCACGTTGTCGGCTATATCTTTATACACAAAAGGTAGATCTGGTGGAGCAATCGTCCTCGTTTTAGTCAAAATAATGCATGAAAGAAGATACGATGGCTACACCCTTATTTACCCTTCGTATTCAATCATTTTGCGTACGCACTATCAAATCAGCATCGGCCAATTTAAAATAACCTTTTCCTTCCCTTAAAATAGCTTCTCAAGACTTTGACAAGATATTGGAACTTAGGAATATGCTTTTAATATTCCAGAATATTGTGATTATGTCCAGAAAAGGGCTAATAAGAAGAGAATAATATTTATGAGCAATAGATTATGTTGACATCATAACCTACTATTAGACACCGACGTTAAAGCGCCTTAAATTATAACGTGTCATTAAATTTATATATATATATATATATATATATATATATATATTTATTTATATATATATATTTATTTATATATATATTAATATGAATCCAAGAGGTTGGTACATATATCAATTTTATATACGATCTCAAGAAGCTAAGTCCTTATATCACCATATCTAATTCTATTACGGGTTTTAGGGACAACGGTGGGTTGGGTTAGAATAAAGGTTCCATTTGTCTAGGAAAAAATGAATAATTTAAAAATATTTTTCTAAAATAAATCGTTTATATTGTTTACTAAAACGAATGAACGAATAATATTTTCGCTTCTATGAAATGTTTGAATATAAACTTTTGTCAATAAAAAAATATTATTGATTATTTATTTTCTGCGAAATAAACAGTTTGAATGTGTTTTGACAATATGTGAAATGAAAAGGAAGATTGAATTGGCATTGACAATCAAAGGCTATATGTTGTATAAATTGCAGATTTTTTTTTCTTGTATATTGATAGTGGTCAATTCCAAATATACAATCAAGAGGGGTTTGGATTCTCGTGCATTCAATCGAATCGCTTGAGCCGAGTTCTTGAATATAAGACAAAGTTAGTCATTTTGAATGTCAAATTGGACATCTTTCGTTTCTTTTAAAGGTATTTGTGTCTTGTGATTATGTCGTGTTGACACCTAAATTTTGACTAATCATTTAGTAATTAATTGCATAAAAATTTAGGGATTAATCTTTAACCCCTAAGAAAAAATATTAAAATTGCATCTCATGTAGTCGCATTTGCATCGGTACTAAGAGGACAACAAGAAGCAGGGGCTCGCGGTCGATTGCATACACAAACTCGGTGGAGTGCGGATTCGGGAGAAATCTTCAAAGAAGCAAAAGCAGCTCACAACATATTATATAATATGCCCATATTGTATTATTATAATATATCCATAATATTATACAATATGTCAGTTTTAGTAACACCAAGAAGAAACCTCCTCATTAATGCATCACCATGCACGCACGAAATGGGACAGGCGCTTGCCTTGCTGAAGAACAGGGGGGGAAAAATAAAATTCATTTCGGAGGCCTGTGAGGGGAGCGAAAAAGAAAAAAAGTTTCATCGTGAAGGGCTGGTCTCATTTTCTCTTTCGGTCAGACGAGTGAACGAAAGGAGTGTGTCAGAGAAAAATAAAAAAAAGAATGTAAAGTCAGGGGGGAGAACGAAAGTTCACTGGAAGAGGTCCGTAAAAAAATGGTGGAGGGCTTCTCCTTCGTTCACGCAAGCGGAGAGAAAGGTGGGGAGATTAAAAGATAGGGGTTTGTCAGAGAAAGAAAAAAAGAAACAAATCAGGTACAAGAGCTAAACAAAAACAGAAAAAGTACTCTGAGGAGAAGAGAGAGAGAACCTGCAGAGAGAAAAGAAAAGTGAAGTCAGAGAAGGCAACAAGAAAGAGAAAAGAACGTGAAAGAAAAATAATAAAAAAAGAGAAGGGTTGTCTTCTTAAAGGAGAGGCAGAGAAAAAGAAAAGGGGGGAGAAAAAAAACACACACACACCAAGTCCTCTTCTTCCTCGCGCAGCAGCTTCGTCGACCCCGACAGCCATCCGAGCTTCTTCTTCACCTGAGCGGCTAGCAACTCGTCGTTCGGACCACTCCGTTTCCTCCACGAGCCGCCGTCTGCAACCCCTCCGCCGCACCTCCATCACCCGCGAGCTCGCGCCTCCGTGAGCCTCTGCCCCGTCTAAAAAAGAAGAAGCCGCGGAGCGGCCGACCACCGCAGCGCCCCAGCCCCGCCGGCTGCCCGCGTCCACGCCCGCGCCCGCGCCGCCGCCGCTCGCACCGCCGCACCACCACTCCGCCTCTCCCTGCTCCGCCTGAGCCCAAGTCGACGCCGAGTCGCCCCTGCCGAGCCGCTCTACCCTCTGCTGCAGCGCCCCCGTCTCCCTCGCTGCGACCCAGCGCCGACAACCACCTTGCTCGCCTTTCTCCGAACACCACAGCGCCCGACGCTCCCTCCACTTCCGCTGCTGCCGTCACTCGCCTTCAACCCGCGCTACATCCCGAGCTGCACCTCTGCCACAACCTGACGCCGTCATCGCACCGCACCTCCACCCGCGACCCAGCGTTCGGAGTCTACGCCGACGTTGCCGGAGCCGAAGACCAGACCACCTCTGCTGGTCCCGCGCCTCTGCACCACACAATCACGGCTGCTGCGCCTGGTGCCCGACGCCCACACCAAGCCTCCCGCCGCGTTGCTCCGGCGCTGACCCGCAACGTCCCCGCAGCTCACCGCCCGAGCCGTGACACCCGCCGCCTCCACAACCCTCCTCCTGCCGTCCGCGAGCCGTGCCGGTCTTCGCCGGAGCTGACCCCTCGGACGGACGACCTGCTTCTCTTCGGTGACCCACGAGCAAGCCGTGCGTGGGAAAGGAAAAAAGAAGAAAACAAAAAAAAGAAAAAGCAAAAGGGGAGGACTAGGTAGTTTTTTTTATTATTATTTTATCCTCTTTTACATAGTTTATAGTTTGTTTTTATATAGTTTCTTAGTGTGATTATTCATTAATGCATGATTGAAATTCCCATGTGAAATAACCCCTCAAATTAGGGATTAGGAGTCCGATTTTCACGCCCGAAATCCGACTCACGATCTCTTACAAAGATCGACAATCCAATCTCATGCCCGAGATTTGATTCGCGATTTAATTTAAAATTGGCCAATCCGATCTCATGCGCGAGATATGATTCGTCAATTTTGGGTATTAATCTTATTTTGATTGGATTGGATATTGGGTTATTTGAATTAACTTTTGTTTTTGTCTTTAACAAAAAAATTAAAAAAAAAAATCCAAAAAATGCATTTAGGATATTAGTTTTTAGAATTGCACGTGTCAATCTAGAATTAGACTTTTACTTCAAATTTTTAAAGCAAAAATCCCAAAAAAAATTAGATTAATTAATTTAGGATGCTAGTTTTTTTAGGTTGCATGTTTAATTGTGTGCAAATTTTTTAAAATTTCGAATTTTATATATAAAAAAACAAACAAAAATTATCATGCATTTTAGAATAGAATTACATGTCTCATTTTAAGTTTAGATCAATTTGCATCTTATGTTAGAAATTGCTAGATTAAAATAACGTCTTAGTTTAAATTAGGATTTAGCATGACTTAATCCTAAGTTTAAATTGGAGGAATTTTAATTTAGCTAGGTAATTTTTGCATTTGTCTTAATTTCGAATATCATGAAAAAAAATTCAAAAACTTGTCTTTAGATAAATTAGTTTCATTTCTTAGGATAAATTGCATTTTTAGGAATAGAAATATCATGTGCACGTCATGTAGAATTAGGCTCATTTAATTAAATATTGCCCTTCATTATAATTAGGTCATTTTGATTTGCATATTTGATTATTGCATATTCATTAAGAAAACAAAACACAAAAAAATAATAATAATAATAATAATATTTTACTCACGTCATGCAGTTTAGAAAACATTATCACTCCATGTTAGGTTAGTAGCATGCATTGCATATTGCATGATTTTCATTAAACAAGTGAAAATTAAAAAAAAAATAAAAAAGAAGGGGAAAAATTTGTCTGTTAGTTAGAAATCATATCTAGGTCTGTTGATGTGAATTCGATATAACAATGCGATGCTTTCGTTGCTATGAGGTAAGTCCTGCAATTTATTCATCGCTTTCTTGGGTGTTAAATTGGTGGTTTGTGCATCCGCATGATCACCTCACATGTTAGGAGGATAAATTAAAATCAATTCAAGCTGCCTGCAAAATATTTTTTTTAAATAAAAAAGAAAAGGTACCGAAAGGGCGTTAGAGAAATCTAGCGTAATCAAGTCCCCGAACTCATTTAATCTCTAGTTCGTAGGAGTGAAGTAATTCTCCTATTACTTTACTTGGGTTTCTAATCGACCCACCAAAAATAGATTAGTGGCGACTCCATGATAAAAATCATTTGCATATTGAGAACTTAAACCCTAAGTCGCGAATTGGTATGGGCTTGGGAGAGCTCGAGCTAAGTCTAGGCTTAGCAATCCATTAGCCGAACCCTTAGGTGGTCCAACCCGCTTTGGGGAGGTCGCGACAGCTTGGCGACTCCGCTGGGGACTTGAGTTGAAACTCTTAGAGGACTTAGGCCAATTTTCTTTTTGAAAAAAAACGTTTTTGTTTGGCAGCGAGGATCCCAGGTACGTCCCTAACATTTAAGGTGTTAAATGTTCTTGTAGGATGGGAGGCATAAGGGGAAGTGTTTGCTGACCTTTGTTTTGCAGGGAGGGGTAGGAATGAATGGTTTATTTTCATAAACGAAGTGTTGTTTGATATAAACTGTTGTGCATGCCTATGCATTTACACTACACTACTGCACACACAACCTGCCGCCGGACCTGGGCCGCATAGGATCATCTAGGATGGTATTGAGATGGATACCACTTCGACCGCATGCCCGCGGTATGAGTCGCCCATCTCAATCCCAAAGTTTCTTTTCTGGAGTCAAGAGTACCCGCCTCGGTTCGCATGCCCGCAACCTAGGTCGGCTCTTTGACCAAGCCGAAGTCATGAGGACCCGACTTAGTCCGCACGCCCGTGGCTAGTCTGATCATCCTTGTGGCTTCACTTTGTTAAGCCTTATAGACTAGAAATCGAGCCACTTACCATGCGCATGTTTATGTGATTGCCCTTTGTTTATTGGTAAAGTAAGTTCTCTAAATTCTCGCCTTTGCAATTTACTTACTCTACCGTATTATTTTGTCGGTCCATGGCATTAGGATTGTCCTGAGTCTTGATCAATATACAATGGGAATACCGGACATTCGAATTATTCTCCCTCCAAAGGAAGAGCTTAGCGCATGGTGGGACAAGTTAGACCAAGCTGGTCGTCAATTTGTAGAGTCACACATTAGTCGACTACTTCCATTGCTGCATATCAACATCCATGGCGGCCTCATCCAAGCACTTGCTCATTATTGGTGCCCCGAGACTTCTACTTTCATCTTTGGCGGTAAGCATGAACTCACGCCCACCTTGGAAGAGTATAGTATTGCCATAGGAAACCTTTGAAAGCTGAATTAATTAGCCCACCTATCGGAATAGACCCCGTTGTGGCCTTATCCGATTTTCTGAGAATTAAGGAGGATAATGTAAGAAAGGTTTTAAAAGCTCACCGCAATACATGTCACTTGTCTTTTCTAAAAGAATGTTTTGAAAATGGCAATTCATTTCAAATGAGAAGGGTTTTCCTTTTAGCTTTCTTTGGGTTTATACTTTTTCCTCATTGCAAGAATGCTATTAACCCTTTGATGGCTCACTTAGTTGAACAAGTGTTGGGAGGAAAAAATTTCGTAAACACTATTTTGACTGAAACCTTTCTTTCCCTCACTCGATTTAAAGGAAACGGTGATAAGACCTTCCATTCCTCTCCTGAGCTTTTACAAATTTGGTTTCTTTCTCATATAAAAGGATTTGGTGGTTCAATGACTATACTTGATGTTAATAACTCTAACCACCCTATTATGAGATTTGAGAACAACCAAAAACATGCACCGGATTACCATTATTCTAGGTGGCTAGCTTTCATGAAAAAACCAACTTCCAAGGGTTTCCTATGGCATGCTAAGTGGTTCCAAGTTCGTGTGGCGAGACTTTCATGTGGAGGTGTTGGCCCAGTCCCTCTACTGGGATTCACTGGAGCAACGGAATACTATCCAACTAGAGTGACCCGTCAGTATCAGGTTGTGCAAGAGCTTCCCCCGGCATTGCAAGCAGATCCACTCCAAGCCAACTTCGTTGATGGAGACCGAGACCATGAAGATTCCATTCTCACAATTAAATCAATGTGGGATATGTGCCAGCCACAAAAACTCAAGTGGCCTGAGGAGGAGTTGAAGGGCAAAGAAATGAAGTACTATGCCTCAATTAAGTACATTCAACAACACAAAATTCCAGAGGAGTTACTTCCAAAGATACCAGAGGCGCCACTGAAGATCACCAACCGCGCTGAAAATAAACGCCTAAAAAGGGTTGCTGAAAAGGCTCAAGAGGAGAATAAGCGATTGCGCCGAGTGGTGTCCCGAGTGTATATTGATCAAGCTAGATGAAGTGTTTGAGTCAATCTGGTTGTTTCATTTCTAGATTAATGTTTAGGAAGTTGAGTCATTTACTTTCCTAGTTCGTCTGTTTAGGGCATTTTAAGCTTCTATTTCATTAATGAAGTGCTTGAATCCATCTTGCTTCTATTTTGTTAGGATTGTCAAAAACTCCTAATGAATAAAAGTTTTAGACCATTGCCATGGACCGGTGTATTTCATATGAGATACTTATTTTTGTCCGTTTCTTCAAATTAGGTGATAACGGATCCTCCACGTTCGCCCATCATTACACGATCAAGAGCAAAAATGGCCGACCAAATCGAAATGCGTGATCGTATGACCGCTTGTGGAAAATCAACTCCAGGCGGTTGCTCACCTCTATGCAACGATGACGGATCAAATGCAATCCCTCCAAGTGCATCGAGACTCTTGCACCCGCTATCCCCGAGATAGTAGTCCCAAAGCATTTAACAAGGCCCAAATAGGTGATGATGACATGCCGGAACTGGAGGATGACCCACTGTTCGTCACAGCTGAAAAGGCTAAGCCCGACAATGTCCCTAAGGCGGAGCAAGATGAACGCTTCGCCAAACTTGAAGAGAAACTGAAACAATTGCAAGAATCGCAGAATTCACTCCCGTTCGACTTGTCAGTTTATGAGAAAGTCAAAGTGCCAAAGAAGTTTAAGATGCCGGAGTTCGAGAAATACAACGGTACTTCCTGCCCAAAAGCTCATTTGCAAATGTACCACGTACGCATGGCCCAATACGTCAAGAACGAGCCTCTCATGATCCAATCGTTTCATGCAAGCTTGATCGGCCCGCACTCAACCGGTACATAATGAAAAATATAAACCTTCTCGACACTGGAATGAAGTGGCCGATGCTTTCCTAAAGCGGTATAAGTTCAACATGGACATTGCACCTTCTCGAGAGGATCTTGAGCGGATGGAGAAGAAGAAAAGTGAGTCATTTAAGGAGTACGCCCAAGGTGGCGAAACTTGGCGGCTCAAATCACTCCCGAGCCTACAAACAAGGAGTTGATGAAGTTGTTCGTCAAGACTCTCCCATATGAGTTCCGTAACCGGATGGCTAGCACATACGTTGAGAACTTCAACCAGCTTATCCCAGTGGGTGAACAGATCGAGATGGGGCTAAGGGAGGGATGGTTCAATGAACCAACTCTTCGGGGCAAAAGGTTCACCATGAAGAAAGATAAAGAACCAACCATCAAGTCAATGTTGCATATGTGCAACCAGCCCCTAGTAAGCCTCCGATGGTTCGTATCCCCGGAATCGCAAGATGGAGGCCGAGTGCACGCACGGCGGCAATTCACCAAAAGGCGCTCTCCTCTTCCTGGCCCTCTATCTCAGGTCTTACCGATACTCCGAAACAAGGGATTGATCTCCCACGAACCAAAGCGGCCCAATGCTGAAAAATTCTCCAACTATGATCCCTCCAAAAAATGTGAGTATCATATGGGAGAGGTCGGCCATTCAACTGATGAATGTTTGACTTTGAAACACAAGATCCAAAATTTGTTGGATACTAAGGCATTTTCTTTCCGTACCACCCAACCGAATGTCAAGAAGAATCCATTGCCGGAACATCAGGGAAACGTGAATGCAATCTTCGAGTTCAATGCTGGCAAAAAGATGAACTTGAAGGTCTCTGTCAAAGATATCTATAGCGGATTAGTTAGGGTTGGTTACTATCCGACAAATGAGAATCCTCCCTTGCCTACCATGAAGGAAAGGATTCAAGAAATGGTTAAGGCTGGCATGATCATATATGCTGACCAAGCTGGAACAGTGTCAACTATCTCCGAAGTCGTCATTGATTGGGAGAAGGAATTTGCTAAGCTAAGTGCTGAAAAGAGTGAATCGGATCCATTGATCGAGGACATGCCTCCACTTGAGGACGCCTCGGACCATGAAGGATTGATAGTGGAAGTGCCTTCAACTGATGAAGAAATAACTATTGAGATGCCCCAGCTATATGATTACAAGGATAACAAAGCAGTCCCTTGGTCATACGAGCTAGATGTTGACCTGATTACAAGGTCTGGTCGGACCTATGCTCAAGCTAATGCCCAACCTGCAAAGCCAGTTACTGATGAAGAGGCTAAAGAATTTCTGGCTATAATCAAAGCAAGTGAGTATAACGTGGTCGACCGATTGCGGAAATTGCCCGCCGGAAATCTCTTTACTTGAACTCTTGCAAACATCTCCTACACATCAAAAGTCTCTAATGAAGGTTCTAAGCGAAGTTCGTGTACCAGAGACGATCGAGGAAAACAGGTTGGAGGAATTTGTAGGGTCGATTCTTCTTAAGGATTTAATAGCCTTTTCTGATGAAGAATTCCCTCTTGAGGGGAGGGGACATACTAAGGCGTTATATATATCTGTCAAGTGCAAGGCTTCCCATGTGGCTCGAGTACTCATTGATAATGGGTCTGCCTTGAATATCTGTCCATTGGTGACTCTTCACCGCTTGAAAATAGATCCTTCAAAAATAAATGCTGCAAAGACCTCCGTCCGAGCTTTTGATGGTATGAGAAAGGAGGTGATAGGGGAGACCCACCTTGATCTGCAAATAGGGCCGGTGATGTTCAACGTCCTTTTCCGGGTGATGGACATTCCTACCGCATTCAATTTTCTATTAGGGCGTCCTTGGATTCATACTTTTTGGAGCTGTGCCATCAAGTCTCCACCAAAGTGTGAAATTTGTTGTCAAAGGAAAGCTAGTCATTGTTCATGGCGAGGAGGATCATCGGATCTATCATGAGACGGCTATCCCCTATGTCGAGCCGGAACGTAGGGAGGAGTCGAGCTACCAATCGTTTGAGCTCGTATCCACTATTCATGCATCTCGAGGATCGACAGCACCCACCCCTGATGTGTCAAATGCAGCAGTTATGGTAGCAAGAGTGATGGTTGGAAATGGCTTTATTCCTGGCCGTGGACTTGGTAGACAAGAACAGGGCATCCGGAATCCTATTGAAGCCCCTCGAAGGTTTCGTTCCGCCGGATTAGGGTACCATGGAAGAGGTGGAGGACATGAACAAGAGAGGAGAAACTCATTACTCCTCGATATCCGCGAGACATTCCCGGGCCCCGCTAGAATGATGCATGATGAGGGAGGAATGATCAACACCCGAGGTATCGTGCTCGATGGATGGAATGGCATGGACGACTCGACAACTTCAAAGACAGAGGATCCAGATGATGGGATGGAAGGGATCATGACTCTATTCGATGATCTCTTCATAGGTGCCATTGATGAAGAACCATTGGAGGAAATGGGTGCTAGCCCACAAGAGTAACACGTTTACTTTTCTGCATTCCCCTGCGTGGGAATCTTATCTCTTTTAGGATTTGATGCTTTCTAGGGTTTGCTTATCGTATTTTGCATGTCGTTTGTCAGGAATTGATGTTTGCTAGGGTTTGACTGTTAGGGTTTCGTTTCACTTTGATTGTCGTACTTTTCAATCCAATAAATGTAATTTGGTTGATGAATATCAATTATGATTACAAGTTTTATTTTGAGGGCATGATGGGGTATACCAAACCAGCCCGTTGATGATATCCAACCGATGAAAGAAAAGAAAAATCCAAGGAGAATTCTCGAGGCACGGGCTTCATCATGCTTCCTCGTGTCAAAAAGTTTTTCCAAAATATTTTGCCAAAATTCTTTAAATAAAATAAAAATTCAAAAAAAAATCAATCAAAAAATTCAAAAGGAAGGAAAATTCGAAAAAAAAAATAGAAAAGAAATTCATGCCTTTTAGCCCTGTTTGTCTTTTTGAACTATCCATTTTATGTTTCAGGAGCAGCCTTATGATAGGCAAAGAGGAGAAAATGGTCCAATCCAATGTCATGAGCGATGACGATGATGACCCAGATGATCCAAATGGTGACTCCATTGGAGTACAACAAAGTTGGGAGCAACATGAAAAACCTAAAGTTCTCACCTCTGAGCAAACCGTCACTATCAATCTGAGTGATGCCGAGGAGCCCAAAGAGATAAAGATTGGGGCAAATCTTCCCAAAGATGAGGCCGAGCACCGACTCAATTGCTAAAAGAATATCAAGATATCTTTGCTTGGACATACGATATGCCAGGTTTAGATCCATCAATTGTGGAACATTGTCTGCCCACTAATCCAGACGTGCATCCCAAGAAGCGAAACTTCGGAGGACTAAACCGAGCTCTCGAAGAAGATAGAAGAGGAAGTAATGAAACTTCTCAAAGTGGGATTCATCGAAGTCTCGCAATACCCCGAATGGGTGGCCAACATAGTACCGGTCATGAAGAAAGACGGTCGAGTCCGAGTATGTGTTGATTACCGAGATTTGAACAGGCCAGCCCAAAGGACGACTTCCCATTGCCACATATCGATGTTCTCGTGGATAGTACTTTTGCCGGATTTGAATTATTCTCTTTCATGGATGGTTTTTCTGCTACAACCGATAAGAATGAAGGATGAAGACAAAGAGAAGACAGCATTTATCACCCCGTGGGGAACCTTTCATTATAAGGTCATGCCCTTCGGACTCAAAAATGCGGGGGCAACTTACCAACGAGCCATGGTTACGTTGTTTCATGACATGATGCATGAAGAAATCGAGGTCTACGTTGACGATATGATTGCAAAAACCCGGCCTGGGAAAAGTCATGTTGAAACCCTCAAGAAGTTATTTGATCGACTCCGTGAATTCAAGCTCCGTTTAAACCCCCGCAAGTGCGTGTTCGGGGCAACGTCGGGTAAATTACTTGGGTTCATGGTGAGTAGCAAAGGGATCGAAATTGACCCATCTAAAGCCAAGGCAATATGCGAGTTGCAACCTCCGTCGACAGTGAAGGAGGTTCGGAGTCTCCTAGGGAGACTGAATTACATTGCACGATTCATTTCCCAACTTTCTGAGACCGCTAAGCCATTCTTCAAACTCTTGAGGAAAAACGTACGAGTTGAGTGGAATGATGAATGTCGAGAGGCGTTTGATAAGCTAAAGCAATATTTGATGAATCCACCAGTTCTTGTCCCACCAATATCGGGGCATCCGTTGATTTTGTACCTCACAATCCATAGTGAGTCACTTGGTGCGATGTTAGCTCAGAAAAGCCCTGTGGATCAGAAGGAACGAGCCATTTATTACCTCAGTAAAAAGTTCACTGTCTCGGAGCTGAAGTATTCTGATGCTGAAAAAACTTGTGCTGCGTTAGTATGGGTATTGCATAGACTGCGACAAGACACCTTGCATTACCGTACGTTTCTCGTGACTGAGAACGATCCCATCAAGTATTTATTTAATCAACCAGCTTTGGTGGGTAAACTAGCCAAATGGCAGGTCTTGATTTCGGAATTCGACGTGCAGTTCATGCCACAAAAATCAGTTAAGGGCCGAGTAATTGCTGATATATTGGCTGAGAATCCTAGAACCTTCAATGATGATGATTGTCCTATGGATGATCGTATCTTGGCCATAAATGAAGATGCATGGTCCATGTTCTTCGATGGAGCTGTGAACTTGTCCGGTTCTGGTACTAGGGCAGTACTGATATCCCCAAACGGACAACACCACCCAGTTGCTACGAAATTAATATTTCCATGCACTAACAATATTGCTGAATACGAAGCTTGTATTCTCGGACTTCAGGCCGCAATTGAAATGGGAGTGGCCAAATTGAAAGTATATGGAGATTCTGCACTGATAATACTCCAAACCGTAGGTGAATGGAAGACCAGGGATGCCAAATTACTGCCATATCATAAGTACCTCGAAGAGTTGGTGAAGGAGTTCGATGAAATTTCATTTGACTACCTGGCTAGATCCCATAATCAGTTCGCCGATGCCTTGGCAACGTTGTCATCTATGTTGCAAGTTACTGATGGTTTAGAAGTTGAGCCTTTGAAAATTGAGGTTCTAGCCAAACCTTCTTATTGCATGGCCGTGAATGAAGAGCTTGATGAGAAGCCATGGTATTATGACATCATGAACTATATTCAAAAGCATGAATTTCCCGAAGGGAGCACTCCGCCGATAGAAAGTACATAATGAAGATGGCCTCAAAGTTCTTTGTCGGTGGTCAGAATTTATACAAGAGATCTTATGATTCAGTTCTATTGAGGTGCGTAGATGAAGCAGAAGCTACCCAAATCATGCATGAAGTGCATGAAGGAGTTTGTGGCCCACACATGAATGGGCACATGTTGGCCAAGAAGATTATGAGACTGGGTTACTATTGGCTTGCGCTGGAAAGTGACTGCATACAGCATGTTAGAAGTTGCCATCGTTGCCAAATTCATGGAGATAAAATAAATGTTCCTCCAACGGAGTTGCACCATCTATCTGAACCATGGCCTTTCTCAATGTGGGGGATTGATGTAATTGGCCCAATAAATCCCAAAGCTTCAAATGGGCACCGATTCATATTGGTGGCAATAGATTATTTTTCAAAATGGATTGAAGCCGCATCATATGTTAATGTCACAGCTCGAAACGTGGTGAAATTTATTAGGCGTGACATAATCGCCCGTTATGGTGTCCCCGAAGCAATTGTCACTGACAACGGGACAAATCTGAATAACAAGTTCGTTGATGAGTTGTTCAGTGAGTTCAAAATCAGGCATTTGAATTCATCACCATATCGCCCACAAATGAATGGAGCTGTTGAGGCAGCTAATAAGAACATTAAGAAGATCCTGGCAAAGACAGCCGAAAATTATCGAGATTGGCATGACAGGTTGCCTTTTGCTCTAATGGCGTATCGGACATCGATCCGAACATCTACCGGGCAACCCCTTTCTCCTTAGTTTATGGCATGGAGGCGGTTTGCACATGGAAGTAGAAATCCCTTTTTTGAGAGTTTTATCCCTAATGGAATTGTCCAAGGCAGATTGGACATAACAAAGGTTCGAGCGGTTAAAGCTAATTGATGAGAAAAGGTTAAAAGCTCTTTGCCATGGTCAGACGTATCAACAAAGAGTAGCCAAGTCTTTCAATCGGAAGGTACGGCCGAGACACTTCGAAGTGAATGATCTAGTTCTAAGAAAGGTGTTGCCGATTTTTCCTGATCCTGGAGGCAAATTTGCTCCAAATTATAGCGGCCCATATATGGTGAAGAGGGTACTCCCTGGAGGTGCCTTAATCCTTACAGAAATGGATGGTCGTGAGTTTTCTAATCCTGTTAACTCTGATGCTGTGAAGAAGTATTACCCCTGAAAAAATTTTGTTGTGAATTGAAGGAACTCATTTCTTCGTGGGAATGGATTGAATGAGATGAGAAGTAGGCCATGTTCCATACACATATCGAATTCATTTGATATCAGACGTGTTGACCCAGTGTCAGTTCAGTTAAATAAAAAAGGAAATGCCCTGAGGACACCACCAGCGCCTCGGCCTGGTGGCACGGGGAATGAAAAGGTCCGAAAGCGACCAGGGTTCGATCCCTGGAAATGGCAACAAGTTTGCCACCAAAAAAAAAAAAAAAAAAAAAACTTTTTTTTTTTTACCAATCCTTTTCTTTCTTTTTGAGCTACAAACTCTTTGTGAGTTCATGAAGTAATTGTGACCTTTCAAAGGGGAATTTTGCATGATAGTTTTACCTGTTTAATTACCAATTTCACTGAGGATCGTCACCATCGATCAAGGTAATGAATGATGTGGAATGAATTGAACATGCTAAATGAGACATGTCAGGATGATGAAAGGCAAGCCCTATCCTATACACAGTCCCTTGCTCATATACTGGTGAGACGAGTGTAGAAGTTCCATGTTTCTAAGGAAAAGAGTTTTCTCGCGAAAGGTACGATGATCCGAAATGATGAGAGACAGTTCATTCTCTATCTCAAACACTACGTGATCATCCATTGTTTAAACCCTTTTGAGCCCACACACATGGATAATTTTTAAATTACCCTGTCAAGAACCACCCCACATTGGGGCAAGCTGGAGGTAAGACGACATCATGAGGTGAGGAATTTGATAGGAATATTCTTGCTCTCACTTGCATCAATCTTCGGGTATTGCTATTACATTGAATTCATACGGTAATTCAAGTGCCTTAGGATGATGAAGAGCAGTTCTTTCTCTATCCTACACACTTTATCCATTGTGTAGCCCCTTGAGCCTGTAAATTCGTTTCATTTAAACCCAATTGGTGATCATCCCCCACACCGGGGCAAGGCAAAAGGCAAATATTCAAGCAGCAAAATCCCGAGTGCTGACAAAAAATGAAAACTCCTCGAGAACCCAAATGTTAAAGCATTACGGGGTTATTCAAAAAAAAAAAAAAAAAAAAAAAAAAAAAAAAAAAAACAAAGGGGGCATGAAAAAGCGGTGTGCCTGGTAAAAGTAAGGCCAATGCCCATAGAAAATGAAAGAAAGAGTCAAGAAAAATGACTATCAATTGTAAAAGGGTGTGTTCCCAATGGAGTGGTACTCAAAGAACTCAAATGCCAAGTTTTTATAGTACCTATGAGGGAAATCCCAATGATGAAGAAGAAGACCGGTGACAATGCCAAGATGATCACCAATTCTCATTCCCCTATACACATTTTGAGCCTAATGATCCATGAACTTAACCTACGTTACGTCCCTTGCAAAGTCTCTTCAGATTAGGGCACCGAAATTAACGTAGGAATTCATATGCTTAAAAGCATCGCTCGAAGAAGTGCGAGCAAGACCATTTCTATCTCATTTCGCAGGTTCCTTGACTTGTAAACCCGAAGGTGATTGCGAAGTATTGTTCTTTCATTAGCCTTGACTCGAAGAGTCCCTCTTTGTTGAGCCATTGACCGAGCCTACATTACAGTCCTGATAAAGACCTCTCAGATTGACAAGGTCGTACCGCTTACGAGAATACTCGAACCCTTATTGACATGATGAAAGTAAGATTGAGTGATTCCTGTGATCCGACATTAATGGTCGGGACAAAATAGCCTTCTTAATGAGAGTGAGTGAAAGTCCTTTCTAACTGAAAGTCTCTCATTTGGTACTCTTGAAAAATCCATGTCATGAGTGAAGATTATCATAAACGATGATTCTCCCCAGTGGAAGTTCAGTGGTGCAAATATGGTAAAACCATCACGCATAAATCTTGATTGAATGGATAAAAGCTTCAGTGGATTTTGGAGTGTGCTGAATTGCTTACTTCTTTGGCAAATGCATGTATTTTCGCTCTAATCATGTCTGACGGGTAATGTTTCCTTGAAGACCCAAGAGCTCCTGACTTTTATGTTGCCTTTCAAAAGCCTCGAGGTGAGAAACCTCCATAAATATTTGAAGTACATCCTCGATGTTCCAAAATTTCTGTTTACCAAGAGGTAAGTGACCCTCACGAATATCCCAGGTTTGTCCTAGGTATTCCCAAATTCTTGATATATGTCTCAAAACTCGTTGTTAAGCATTTCACTCAGGATGTGAATGCTTTCCGATCTTTTTCGTTATACCTTAGTCTGGATCTAGGTATTTCGAATCATCTTAATCCAATATTCATCTCACCTAACATTGAGTGTCTATTGGTTAAGTCCCAAAATTCTTGACATCTCAGTCTGGATCTGGATGTCTCAAAATTCTTCGTTAAACATTTCACTCTGGATGTGAATGATTTTCGATCTTTTTCGTTATACCTTAGTCTGGATCTAGGTATTTCGAGCCCTCTTAATCCAATATTCATCTCACCTAACATTGAGTGTTTATTGGTTAAGTTCCCAAATTCTTGACATCTCGATGCGGATCTGGATGTCTCAAAACTCTTCGTTAAAGCATTTCACTCGGATGTGAATGTTTTTCGATCTCTTTTCGTTATACCTTAGTCTGGATCTAGGTATTTCGAATCATCTTAATCCAATATTCATCTCACCTAACATTGAGTGTCTATTGGTTAAGTTCCCAAAATTCTTGACATCTCAGTCTGGATCTGGATGTCTCAAAACTCTTTGTTAAACATTTCACTTTGGATGTGAATGTTTTTCGATCTTTTTCGTTATACCTTAGTCTAGATCTAGGTATTTCGAATCCTCTTAATCCAATATTCATCTCACCTAACATTGAGTGTCTATTGGTTAAGTTCCCAAATTCTTGACATCTCAGGCTGGATTTGGATGTCTCAAAATTTGTCTCTTTTAGGCGACCGTAGAATGGTACAGGTCCTGGAAAAGCAATTTCTTTGTAAAGTCATGCTACTATTCTAGGCAACTGTAGAATGGTACGGGTCCTGGACATGTAACACCAACTATCTCGAGTTACTCTACCCTCCCCGAAGGTAAGTTATTCCGTAAGTTCCTTTTATCACGGCATTAGCATTTCCATGCATCATATAAATTGCATTTCAAAAAAAAAAAAAAAAAAAAAAAAAAATGGCCTGCCAAAATATCATTCATTGCATGTGCATGGTCAAAATTTAGGTATCATATTGTCTTTGAATGCAACCTCTGCGAGCTCACCTTCAAAGAGGGGCAGCTGTTGACACCTAAATTTTGACTAATCATTTAGTAATTAATTGCATAAAAATTTAGGGATTAATCTTTAACCCCTAAGAAAAAATATTAAAATTGCATCTCATGTAGTCGCATTTGCATCGGTACTAAGAGGACAACAAGAAGCAGGGGCTCGCGGTCGATTGCATACACAAACTCGGTGGAGTGCGGATTCGGGAGAAATCTTCAAAGAAGCAAAAGCAGCTCACAACATATTATATAATATGCCCATATTGTATTATTATAATATATCCATAATATTATACAATATGTCAGTTTTAGTAACACCAAGAAGAAACCTCCTCATTAATGCATCACCATGCACGCACGAAATGGGACAGGCGCTTGCCTTGCTGAAGAACAGGGGGGAAAAATAAAATTCATTTCGGAGGCCTGTGAGGGGAGCGAAAAAGAAAAAAAGTTTCATCGTGAAGGGCTGGTCTCATTTTCTCTTTCGGTCAGACGAGTGAACGAAAGGAGTGTGTCAGAGAAAAATAAAAAAAGAATGTAAAGTCGGGGGGAGAACGAAAGTTCACTGGAAGAGGTCCGTAAAAAAATGGTGGAGGGCTTCTCCTTCGTTCACGCAAGCGGAGAGAAAGGTGGGGAGATTAAAAGATAGGGGTTTGTCAGAGAAAGAAAAAAGAAACAAATCAGGTACAAGAGCTAAACAAAAACAGAAAAAGTACTCGAGGAGAAGAGAGAGAGAACCTGCAGAGAGAAAAGAAAAGTGAAGTCAGAGAAGGCAACAAGAAAGAGAAAAGAACGTGAAAGAAAAATAATAAAAAAAGAGAAGGGTTGTCTTCTTAAAGGAGAGGCAGAGAAAAAGAAAAAGGGGGGAGAAAAAAAACACACACACACCAAGTCCTCTTCTTCCTCGCGCAGCAGCTTCGTCGACCCCGACAGCCATCCGAGCTTCTTCTTCACCTGAGCGGCTAGCAACTCGTCGTTCGGACCACTCCGTTTCCTCCACGAGCCGCCGTCCGCAACCCCTCCGCCGCACCTCCATCACCCGCGAGCTCGCGCCACCGCGAGCCTCGCCCCGTCTAAAAAGAAGAAGCCGCGGAGCGGCCGACCACCGCAGCGCCCCAGCCCCGCCGGCCGCCCGCGTCCACGCCCGCGCCCGCGCCGCCTCGCTCGCACCGCCGCACCACCACTCCGCCTCTCCCGCTCCGCCTGAGCCCAAGTCGACGCCGAGTCGCCCCGCCGAGCCGCTCTACCCTCTGCTGCAGCGCCCCGTCTCCCTCGCTGCGACCCAGCGCCGACAACCACCTTGCTCGCCTTTCTCCGAACACCACAGCGCGCCGACGCTCCCTCCACTTCCGCTGCTGCCGTCACTCGCCTTCAACCCGCGCTACATCCCGAGCTGCACCTCTGCCACAACCTGACGCCGTCATCGCACCGCAGCACCTCCACCCGCGACCCAGCGTTCGGAGTCTACGCCGACGTTGCCCGGAGCCGAAGACCCGACCACCTCTGCTGGTCCCGGCGCCTCTGCACCACACAATCACGGCTGCTGCGCACCACCGGTGCCCGACGCCCACAGCAAGCCTCCCCGCCGTTGCTCCGGGCGCCGACCCGCAACGTCCCCGCAGCTCACCGCCCCGAGCCGTGACACCAGTCGCCTCCACAACCCTCCTCCTGCCGTCCGCGAGCCGTGCCGGTCTTCGCCGGAGCCGACCCCTCGGACGGACGACCTGCTTCTCTTCGGTGACCCACGAGCAAGCCGTGCGTGGGAAAGGAAAAAAAAGAAAACAAAAAAAAGAAAAAGCAAAAGGGAGGACTAGGTAGTTTTTTTTTTATTATTATTTTATCCTCTTTTACATAGTTTATAGTTTGTTTTTATATAGTTTCTTAGTGTGATTATTCATTAATGCATGATTGAAATTCCCATGTGAAATAACCCCTCAAATTAGGGATTAGGAGTCCGATTTTCACGCCGAAATCCGACTCACGATCTCTTACAAAGATCGACAATCCAATCTCATGCCCGAGATTTGATTAGCGATTTAATTTAAAATTGGCCAATCCGATCTCATGCGCGAGATATGATTCGTCAATTTTGGGTATTAATCTTATTTTGATTGGATTGGATATTGGGTTATTTGAATTAACTTTTGTTTTTGTCTTTAACAAAAAAATTAAAAAAAAAAATCCAAAAAATGCATTTAGGATATTAGTTTTTAGAATTGCACGTGTCAATCTAGAATTAGACTTTTACTTCAAATTTTTAAAGCAAAAATCCCAAAAAAAATTAGATTAATTAATTTAGGATGCTAGTTTTTTTTAGGTTGCATGTTTAATTGTGTGCAAATTTTTTAAAATTTCGAATTTTATATATAAAAAAACAAACAAAAATTATCATGCATTTTAGAATAGAATTACATGTCTCATTTTAAGTTTAGATCAATTTGCATCTTATGTTAGAAATTGCTAGATTAAAATAACGTCTTAGTTTAAATTAGGATTTAGCATGACTTAATCCTAAGTTTAAATTGGAGGAATTTTAATTTAGCTAGGTAATTTTTGCATTTGTCTTAATTTCGAATATCATGAAAAAAAATTCAAAAACTTGTCTTTAGATAAATTAGTTTCATTTCTTAGGATAAATTGCATTTTTAGGAATAGAAATATCATGTGCACGTCATGTAGAATTAGGCTCATTTAATTAAATATTGCCCTTCATTATAATTAGGTCATTTTGATTTGCATATTTGATTATTGCATATTCATTAAGAAAACAAAACACAAAAAAATAATAATAATAATAATAATATTTTACTCACGTCATGCTTTTAGAAAACATTATCACTCCATGTTAGGTTAGTAGCATGCATTGCATATTGCATGATTTTCATTAAACAAGTGAAAATTAAAAAAAAAAAAAAAAAGAAGGGGAAAAATTTGTCTGTTAATTAGAAATCATATCTAGGTCTGTTGATGTGAATTCGATATAACAATGCGAGATGCTTTCGTTGCTATGAGGTAAGTCCTGCAATTTATTCATCGCTTTCTTGGGTGTTAAATTGGTGGTTTGTGCATCCGCATGATCACCTCACATGTTAGGAGGATAAATTAAAATCAATTCAAGCTGCCTGCAAAATATTTTTTTTAAATAAAAAGAAAAGGTACCGAAAGGGCGTTAGAGAAATCTAGCGTAATCAAGTCCCCGAACTCATTTAATCTCTGGTTCGTAGGAGTGAAGTAATTCTCCTATTACTTTACTTGGGTTTCTAATCGACCCACCAAAAATAGATTAGTGGCGACTCCATGATAAAAATCATTTGCATATTGAGAACTTAAACCCTAAGTCGCGAATTGGTATGGGCTTGGGAGAGCTCGAGCTAAGTCTGGGCTTAGCAATCCATTAGCCGAACCCTTAGGTGGTCCAACCCGCTTTGGGGAGGTCGCGACATGTCGGAAGAAAAAGGAAGGAAGCTCCAAGAAGCAAACGAAATTTTTTTGATGTTCAATCATGAAGGTTGATTTGGAAATCATACTGTTGTTTTGAGTGTGCATATCAAGCTTCAAGGTGGGCATCATGATCAGAATAGGCTTTGCCCCTATTTTTGTCTTGGCTCGTTGGCTTGGGAAACTTCGTGTTTAAATCAATCAAGTGCCAGCTTATATGCCTCACTAATCATCCAATTATTAGCTTGGTAGTATGACAATCCCACGATAGAAATTTTCCATTTCATGTGCTAGAATATTAATAAATATATAAAGCCGAGGATGTGTTTGGAGCATGTAATAGAAGCCCCATATCTTCATCTGAACTGATCATCAATAAAGAGCTCAATTTTAAGCCTATCAATATATATATATAGTTAGACTTACATTCACTAAAAAGTTTAAATCAATGAGTTATTGGTTAAATATTAACTGTTTTACACTTTGAAACACTTCTTTCATATGGGATTTCTCCAATATAATTCACATATGCCTCTCATGTGAGTTTTAGTGTCACATTCGAATGTGTTTGGTAACATTTTTATTTTTTAGAACATATTCTTTTCAGATTCCCTAAAACAATTTCTGAATAAAATAATACATATGTCAATTACATAAAAATTTTATGTTTGGAATAGAAAAAGAATAGGAAGGCATTTGGTACGATGCATAAGTTTTTTTTTTTGAAGTATTTTTTTAAAAAATTTTAATATTTTTTTGAGATCTTTTTATTTTTTTATTTTTTTCTTCTCTTCTTCTTCCTCCACCTGTCGGCTACCAACCGGCGATGCGCAGTGGTGAACAGTGGGGGTGGTGGGTGGTGAGAAAGAACAATAAAAGAAAAAAAGAAAAGAAAGAAAATGACTTATTTCTGAAAATTATTCCCATGAGTAATAATAAGTTATTTTTTTCTACTTCTTCTTTCTGTTCAAATCTATTCCCTGGTCATTTTTCTATTTTTAGATAATTGATGTTATCAATTTTTTTTTTTTAAATTCTGAGGAACAAGAGAAAAAAAAACAGAAAAATAGAAATGTTACCATGCGGAGCCTTATTCCCTTTTAATTAAAGTATCCTTTTGTATCAACTTATCTTGACTTAAATTTTCACCGCCCAACTTCATCTGAGTTAGGATTTAGCATACAATTACAAGGAAATAGAGAGTAAAAACGCGAAAGCAAATTCGAGATATAAGATTTTAACCTAGTTCATCTTTAAACTAGGTTTACGTCCAATAGAATATCCCTCAATTACAAAAGGAAAGATTGCATACACTTAGTAGTTATTCATGAGTCTAAACTCAAACTACCAGTAAAATATGAGCTCAAACTATAGGTGCCTTGATCAAATTCATGTTGTGTTTTGAGTACAAAATACTTGCATCAAGTTGAACTCAAGCTTCATACTATATTGCGAAGGCCATTTGGGATTCGCTTAAGTATATGTCTTTTTAAATATTTATATTTTTAATACCAAGATGCTTGTTATTGGAAAATATTAACCCTCTTTTTGCCGCATATACATAGGACGATTGCACCTGTTAGGCTGTTGTCGGAGAATATTCTTCTTTATTTATAAATTTGCCACCGGCCCTAAATGCAATTCTTGGTGCTAAGCCAAGAAAGGGTCGAAAGACGTAATAATTAAATACATGTGAACTCACTCTCTTTTGGCATTATTGTGGTATTTTCACGGGGATGGGGACAAGTCGCACCTAAAGGAACCCCACAGGAGCCCCACGTACAATTGTGGTGGTCCAGTGGAAATCTTGGGAAAACAAAAGGCTCCAAATCTTTTTGTCTTTCGTATTCTCTACATGCTCCAACACATATGAGAATAATGCTTACGTAAATCCACGTAGTTACATACGTTTATATATATGTGTGTGTGTGATTTTTTTTTTTAGAAGTTTGTTGGGAAATTATGCTCGACTGAAGTTTTCAGCTTGCTGGAAATGGTCAAATTTGTAGCTTAAAAGTTTAAGTAGACGACTATATAAAGAGATCCCCTCGTGAGCAGCGCACAAAAAGCGAATTGCGGCATGGCCTGACTGTGACATCATATTAAGATGTTCAATTTAAAAATTTAAGACGTGAGACACTTTTAAGATATATAAAGTAAACTTTCAGATAACCAAATATCCATATTATCAAAAAAAAAAAAAAAAAAAAAAATGCAGTGTTTTGGCCAAATTTCCTCCATCAACATGCAAATGCATACAAGTTCAATCGAATGTAATCGAATTTGCTTCTACATGACATCCCTATGATAATCCAGAGGATTGTCTAAGACTATATAAATACTTTTGCTTGGTTTAGAGATCAAACTTAGGACCGACTAAACTGCTAGCTCCAATTCCACCATCTAATATTCAACTAAGAACCTGTCTTTATCAAATGAATATGACTCGAGAGAAAAGATGCTCTTAAACGTGAAAGTGATGATTTTCCCCAGCAGGCCGGATGTGTTCCTGAAGCTCCTATCTGATGTTTTTGTAGTTATAGCAACAATCAGTCCGTGACTAAAAGAACTCTTTTCAAGAAATGATGATTTATAGTTGATTAAGTAAAATTGTACCAAGGAATTTAATAGTAAAAGGTAAAGATTGGGACCACCAAGAGTGCTAATTTTGATGACAGGTTCTGCCCCAAAATTCAGTGCGGACTTAATGCAAGTAGTTCTCGTTTCGCTATCTTATAGTTTCTACTTTTCAACGCATGATTGACTTGGATATACAGTTCCGCAAATTGAAACCTTTCCAAGCTTTTTTTTTTTTTTTTTTCACTTTTATTAAGGCTGAAAAGGACCGTCTTTCAAACGAATATCCACCCCATTTCAATTGATGATGCAAGGAATCAATAACTTATAATTGAAATATATATTCAGTTAATTGATATGATCTTTGATATAAATTTCAGCATCAAGTTCCCGAGGAGCTAGCCTTCCACTTTTTAGACTTTATTTTCTCAAAAAGTGTCCCTTAGGGTATATGAATTTTATCTTTATATATAAATAAGCAACGTGTTACACATCTACGCAAAAGTGGATTATATAAGGAAAAATGTCCAAAAAGTCTTAAACATATTGTATCGCGACTAATTAATTGCTAAATCTTTCAATTATGTCAATTAAGTCTCAAACCTTTTGATAATTTCTTAATATAGTCATTTTTGTCAATTTTTGGCCAAAAATTGCAAACATGGTGTTCTAGTTGGTCCATCCTATGTGGCCGATCTGCACCAATGTGCATAATGTTTGTATTTTTAAAAATTCTTGTGAATTTTTCCTTTTCTTTTCCTTTTGCTTATGGCTGGTACTTGGTCATGGTCGGTGATCAACCACAAGCAAGAGTTGGACTTGCTTGGGTCAGCTATTCTAGATTTGGCAAGGGGTACAACACCCTCGTCGGGCGAGGGCGTCATGGCTCTTGCTAGGTACACATTGTCTATGCTAGGGTACCTTGCTCATGGCAAGTTGTAGACCATGGCCAAGTATCGGTCATAGGCAAAATGAAAAGAAAAAGGGGAAAAAAAGGAATAATGAAAAAAAAAGAAATCGGAAATATTTTGGAAAAATTTTAAAAATTTCCACGTAGGATAACTAACATCCACATTAGTGATTTTGAGTCAAAATCAATCGAAATGACTATATTGATTAATTATGTAATGATTTAAAATTAAATTAGTATAATTAAAAGGTTTGGAATTGAACTACCATTATACAATAAATTTAGGACTTTTTAAATAATTATCTCGAATTATATAATAATAATAAAAATATGATCAAATAGAAAAGTGGGTTTATATCAAAAAGGAGGTGGGGTGAGATGGTGAAAAGGTAGGATGATTCAATGGATCCCACAAGCCCTAGTTTTTAAGATTAATTTTATGTCTTAGCTCATGCTGAGTTGGCTTTAAAAAAGAAAGATGCTTTATATTATTATGACTACATACAAAGTGATGATGTGGTGGTGATCACATGAGATCCTCACGTTTGGCCGCAAAAATAAAAGGCGAGATGCTAACGAGGCACGTGAACCAAGAAAAAAATGGCAATTACTGTTCTTCGATGAGAAGTTCAAAAGGCCAATTATAATTAGTGCCAAAAGGCGAGGCAAATCTTCATTCTCCAATAATGATGGCTTGGGAAGGTAATTTACATTGTTTAACCAAGCCACTCAAAAGCTTAGAGTGCGTGGTTACCAGTAAAAAAAAAAATTAACTCAATTAACCCTAAAAGTGTTAAGCTTCACGCTAGAAAAGTTTGGTTTACCCAATTGTTACTTTGAATTTTGGTTGGGGATATTCTTAGGTTCCAGCCTATCAGCGCAAGCTTTAATTGATTATACATATTAAACTTGATGGTTGCAAAGCAATCCACTCAAACCGTGCACACTAATTTGAAAGAAAAAACAAGATGATTTATGACGGTTAATTTGGATGAACGGACATGTATTGTGATCCTAAAACATTTCAAAATCTCTCCGAAATTCGTATAGGTCGTATTGTCATAGTCAATTACGGAAATTTTTTCATGTACCATTAGAAAAAAAAAAAAATCTCTACATATTAACTTTTGAGGAATGCCAAATTTTTAAACTTTTTACTAATTAATATTTTGTTATTAACTAAGTTGAAAATATCATATTTAATTTTTAGACGAATAAATGCCTTTGAATATCATCTCGGGTAACGTGCATATAAAACGTGTAAGATAATTATTCTATTTTTATTCTAGATTTGTGCTTTTGGAACAAATCCATTTGATAAAATTATTTCATTTTCTTTTTTGGGAATAGATTTTACTCAAAAATAGGTTTGGAATAAATTAGAAGTAACAATTTTTTACTTTTCTATTTTTAAAATAGAAATGAGAAATAAAATATTTTCTTATCGTTTGTTCTCGCGTACCGCCATTCGCCATCCATTGCTACCACTTTTGTTGTCGATCGATCATATTTCAAATGCTCATCAAAAAGAGAAATTTTGTATCGTTATAAAATGAATATATATTTTGAAAATACAAATTTTGTGTCGTTATCAAACGCATTTTTTTTCTTAAAAACTCATTCAATAATTAAAATAAAAAAATCTATTTTTCTTTTAAAAATTAATTTCTTATTAAAATGGCTATCATTTATACCTGTAACTTTTGATGTCTCGGCAATAGAACCAAAAATGGCCAAACCAGGCATGTTCACCTATCCCTAGTTTGGCATTATATTATATTTATCACTCGTGGATGTAGACAAGCCACGTCAAAGCACCGTACTCTAATACCCTGATTCCCTGTAACGTGTGGTGGACCATTGCTCCATGTGTTTGTCTGCAATATCCAACACATGCTCCGCAAAAAAACAAAAAAACAATTATTTGCTTTGTCTCTTTTACTATATCACTTTCGCTGAGAACAAAATGAAAAAAAATATGGGAAAATCATGATGTTTCGATTGTTATAGCAAAGGGTAAGTCTCGATTAATCGAAGAACTTTAGTGAGAAAAAGATCGAATTAGTGAAAGGCAAGAACTTTTGGGGGGACCATCAAGAAGGGTCGATTCATGGAGTTCTTGCCAAAGCCAACGTGAACTCAAGGCAAAGTAGGTCTTATTTCACTATCTTGGTTTCAATGTATTCATGCACATATAATACACGTGGACGCTTTGTGTTGCTTTTGGCTTGCCTTTGTTAAGGCTGAAAAGGAACGTCCTTTAAACGCATGACCCCAGGAAGTACAAAGGCTTATTTTTCTCTCCTCCCCACCAAAACCCCACCACACACTCTAAGCATCAAATTGCATTCTTGTGGCTCTAATAAGTTATGGCCCAAAGGCAGCGTGGGTTGGGCACACAATCTTCGGTCCAATTGAGTCATGCTCACTGAAATTTTGGATGTGCTAGAAATGTGTTGATCTCAAATTTCATTTTGAACCAATGGAGCTATCCCTTGGGATCAGATTTTTTTTTCTTTTCTTTGGTCGAACCCTTGGTATCAAGTTAAGATGCAATAATTCATCATGTATCCGTAAGGTTGTCATCTGTTGGCCTTCTTTGATCGGACATCGGCACAACAGCATAAGAGAGATTTGCGATACCATACTCCTCATATAACTTAAACTTGATCAAGTTTTCTAGGAAGTACATTACAATTCATAACTGAATTTCAAATCACGGGCCAGATGGTTTACCCTCTCCACAAAATCTATCTGATTTGCCCCAGCCCAAGAAAGAAGTTGGAATTAAGCTGAAAGGCCCATCTCACTAACCTGGACCAGTCTATGATAAGTTTTTTTTTTTTTTTTGGTGGTCGGAACCAGTCTATAATAAGTTGATCCGACCATGGGCTTATAATAATTGGGAAACTCAAGCTATTATTTAATCTTTTTTAACCCCACTCATTCGAGAAAAGCAGAACTTCGTCCGTGTGCAGGGGCTTAGACTAAACCTATCTATTGACCATGAAAATCATGCCTATGAACACAAGCCAGATGCAATGGAGTTTGATCTTGGAGTCTATCGAACCCAACCTCAATCACATCTTTCATCACAAGTTGAAACCCAATGATGGTCACCATATAAGCATACATTTAAACATAATTGATAATTCTCACTAAGTAGCCAAAAAGACCAACATCTCCATTTATCTGATTTGTACATGGAGTTGAACAAATCGTTTAACAACATGTATTTTATACCTCATCATTCGTAATAAAATAAGTGTAGATCTCTCTCTCTCCGTTTGTTTTTTTCTTTTTTTGCACAACATGATTTATGTTCTAAAGTGAAGTATGTCTAAGTGAATTGAGCAATCAGTAACAAACTCAAGACATGACAAAGAAAAAACAACTTTAGCAATTAAATTGATGAATTAATCCCTGTGATTCCATAGGGATAATTACCATAAAAATGCTAAATCTTTCAATTTAGCCTATTTAGTTCTAAACTATAGGATGATTTGCTAATATAGTCTTTTTGGCCTATTTTAGTTGGAAATTGCAGACGTGAACATTAGCCATTCTACGTTGCATGATATATGCTGATGTAGACAATTTGTACAATTTTTAAATTTTTTTTTTTATGAATCTTATATTATTTTTCCCATGGTTGGAAAAAAAGAAAGAACGGAAAAATAGTAACAATAAAAATTTATGAAAAATCATGAAAAAATTGCAAAAATTATCCACGCACCAAATATGGCCCATAAGATGGTCGACATCCACATTAGTGTTTTACGGCCAAAATTGATCGGATAGAATAAATTGGCAAATTGTCAAAATTTTTAGGGCAAAATTAGTTAAATTAAAAGGTTTGAAACTAAATTGGTCATTGTACAATAGGTTTAGAACGTTTTTAGTAATTTTTCTTAATTCTGCGGGGTTACATTTATTCTAACAAAATGTGCTTCAATTCCGATAAATATTTCATATTTTTCTCTAGTACTCCTTTTCTTCAACCCCCATTTGGAATCCAGTTCCTCCTCCTTTTCCTTTTCTTGTATGGGGTGATTAGAACTTACGAATCCCCAAGGATCGAATTCTTAGAGGCCGAAACCGTTAGAATCTTAAGAAAACATGATATTAATACTTATATATTGGAAGTCAAGTAGAGTTCGAATTTTTCGACTTTCTATTCAAATTGAACTCAATCATGATATCATCCTTATCGAATTTGAGTCGTGTTTCGAGTACAGAGTATGTTTGTCAAGTCAAGCTCAAGCTTTATATCATATCGGCTGCGACTTAATTCATCCTCTTGTAGCCCTTGCCCATATAAAAAAATTGTGAAGCCGCGCTCGAGGATATTTCAAAGTATATGTCTCTTTAAAATTTATCTTGTTATTTAGGCATCATTTATTTTGTGGAAAATGAATGATTTGAAAAACATTGTACTAAAAATAATCACTTATATCACTTGAAATAATTAGTCAATAAGAAATATTTTCATTATTAACGACAATTTATGTTTAAACAATTTCATAAATAAGAAATTATTTTTCGTTCGTTCATTTTTTTTAAGACGATATGAGTGACCAATTTTATTCTAAATCATTCATTTTTCATGAAACAAATCTACCTTAAAAAATTTCTCTCTTTTTTGCTGCATATTTTTTATGCTTGGTATTAAATGAATAATCAAATTAGCTATGACTGGGTTCTCTCCTCCCCACCCAGGACTCACATGTACATATTTTGTCATATCTTTTAGATTCATGTGGCACATGATTGATGCCACCTCCAAGAATTTATCTTGGAAATATATTTGCTGGAGTATATCTTCTTATCTAAAAAATTGGGAAAAATATTGTCATAATTGTCAAAACTTTCGTATGCCATTTACTTCAATGTTATAACTTTTTTTTCAATCACTTGAATGCCTTAACTTCTAAAAAATATTCAACTGGAGTGCCATAAAATTTTAAGAAAACATGAAAATCTTACATAGCATGACACTTATAGTGAATGTACAAAAGTTATGGCCGCTATGTGATCAATTGAACGGAATGGTCTTCAAATGAACGTATTTTTTGATTTCATAGCACTTAAATAACCAATTTTTTAGTCATCTTGTTATTTAGGTGATTGGAATTTTTTTTTTTAATGGTAATCAAGCAAGTTTCGCAAAGAAAGTTATGACACTTACGGAGTCATTATCCTAACTACCATATTTTAAGATATTTGTCAAGATATAATGATAATTATTAGTAATTATCAAATATATAATAAAAAAGATACTTACCTTAAATCATTGGAGTTCTCTTTGCATTTAGGAAGCTGCTCTGGAGACACTAGCTGCAGCATCGAACTTAGGGTTGTACTTTGTTGCCGCGAGGATCACCTTGGTCAATCCTTTTGGTGCAGACGCATGAAATAATGAGAACTCACTGGCTGAGCTTACCTTTAAAAAGCGTCTGAGAGTTCCTTTCCTGGCGATTCTCCACAGCGTCATCAACCTCCTACCATAATGCGAAATCCAAATAAGCTCCAAGTAAAATTGAATACGTAGCTTTATGAGATCACTAATTCCCTTCATTGTAGCTTGAAAAAAAATAGGAGAGTTAAAGAGAAGGGCTAATGGGTATTCCGGGTGCATAAATAAGATGGGTAAAGATGACAAGATAAGTGCAACGACGGCAGAACTTGTGAATAAGTTTTGGAAATTATTTGAATTTTTTGTTAGGGTTCAAGTGGTGTTTGAGTCGATTTTCGTATAACTCGAGGTGTCTACCTTTCCATATAATCTTTAAGAATGCACTCTGCCATATTGACATGACGTATTTAGAATCTTATTTTTGAAGTACTACCAACAAGCCTTGAATACAAGATTGAAAAAAAGAGCAAACTCCTTTATACATACACTCACACACATACATAAATAATATATATGGGTTAATACCACAAAACCAAAAATTAGTACACTTGTGATAAATTTATCATAAACTAATTTTTTAATCATTAAAAACTCCAAATTGGTATAGTGGTGACAAATTTACACTATGTTGGTTTCCATTAAATTTGATTAATACTACAAAAAATCACAAACTAGTACACTTGTGACGAACGAAGGGTAAAACTCGAAATTGGTACATTTGTCAACTGTCACGTGCCATCTAAGTTAGCAATTTGATAAGAAAATTTAATGGAAACTCACAAAGGGTAAAATCGTCATATTTGTACTAGTTTTGGATTTCTTATGGTAAAAAATTTAGTTTACGATAAATTTGTCATATATATAACAATTTAGAAGCCCAAGAAATTTGCTCCCATCAAAATCTTCTTCGATTCTGACCCCTCCCAAACAAATTATTTTGAATTTCCTACATGCTTTCTCCCCCCAATTCCTATTCTTCATGCCATTTTAAAGTTGCTACGTTAAAGCGTAAATTTACTATGTTAAATGCGTTTAGTTGATAAGCATAAGCCCATGCAATTTATCTTTAGGGAAAATTACAAAAACGATCCTATCATAATTGTGTCAATTTAATCCTAAATATTTTTTTTGGCTAATTGAGATCTAATTTTTTTGATTTGTGCTTATTCAGTCCATCTGTCTAAATTTGGCTGACTGCGTTTACATGGCCGGCTCACGTTAATGTGAATAATTTTTAATGTTCTTTCAAATTTTTTAATTTTTTCTTTTTTTTTTCTCTTTATTTTTTTCCTCTCCCTCTTTTCTTTGGCTAGTGAGGGCAAGCTTGCCTAGTGATGATGAGGTAGATCTCGTCAGCAAGAGGAAGAAGGAAGATGAAAAAAAATAAAGAGAAAGACAAGGAAAAAAAGAAAAAGAAAAAATAATTAAAAGTTCAAAAAATATTAAAGTATTATTAAAAATTATCCACATTGGTGTCAACGTGAGTGTTCACTGTGTCACCTTTGCACCGGTTAGCCAAATTGGGCTGGATGGACTGAATTAACACAAATACAAAAAAGCTTATGACTCAATTGGCTAAAAAAAAGGCTTATGAATCAATTGGCTAAAAAAAAAGGCTTATGACTGAATTGGCAAAATTACTTAAGTATAAAAATTTCTTGGTAATTCTCCCTCATCTATGGCAACCTTGTTTTATGGATGATGTGGCAAGAATAATCAATGATGCTAAGGGTAGGGGTCCCATGCCCAATTAGCACACCCTTTTAATATATTGTATGGAGTAACAGTCAAAGAAAATAATACTTAGGTCTAAGCACTTCATCCATTAGGGAGGTGAGCAGTATATTTGCATTTATTGTTCTAATTTTTTTCAAAAAATTTTACATGTTAGATAGACATGAAGAAGCTAACATGATTTTACCAATCAAGATTGAAGGAGAGAGTCCTAGGCTAACATAACTTTTAGTCAATTAGCCATAAGCAAGATGAATTCTTAGGTCAACATCAAATCTCGCCTCAATTTGCCATTTCAAGGATTCTCTCATTACTTTTTTTTTTTAATTTTTTAATTCTAATTTCCCAACTCTTGCAAATATAACTTTCTAAATACTTGAAACCTTTCAATATCAGGTCACCTTGGAAGGCTGACAAACAAGTACCAACGTTGTCGAATTAACCTTTCTTCCCCTTAACGGAAAATGTTTGTCATCAGTCATTCTGTATGTCAGGTTTTTGGTGAGATTTATGCACATTCCTAGATAACCGAAATTAAGCATGCTTTTAGTTCTTAATGTTGGATTAAAGTCTTATCGTGTGCATGCTTTTTCATGCATGTTTGGGTCTCTTAGAGACCAAATTTCTTATTGGTGCCTTCTTGATTATTAAACTATGCCTTAAAGTTTCGTATGTACATGTGGTTCATCATGATTGAATGCCATTTCCTATGTGTAAATCATACCAGGCTAGTTGCACTTAGAAATTTTCAAATATGACATTATAAGTCTCAAATCAAGTTGCATTGACATCAACTCGTGTGATATTTTTGCATGCCGATTTAGGGTTACATGCTTGTCCTAATCACTTCGCATCCAATTCTAGGTCATATGTGATTTTCACGCCATTTGTGCATTGCATAAATGATTTTCAGATTTAACAATGCATATCTGCAGTCTGGTTTTTAATGACTGATGCACACACTTTCACAAATCATAACTTTAGAATATTGAATTGATCTCAATTGAACCCAAGCCCTCCAGGAAGTCGTAAAGCACTCCTAGACCTTTCAAATGCCATTGATTTCATATACATTACTCGCTGTTAGACCCATTTTCTATTTTTCTTAAATTAGATTATAATTTTGACTTAAGATTAAATTCGGATCCCTATTTTTACCCCTGTGTAGACAGACCTTTGCCATTTATGTACCAATTTTTTCGGTAGGGATTCCTGAATTGAATCTTTAATAAAGTTTGTTTGTTACCCTTTTATCTGTGTTATGGTAAAATTTCATAATTTTTAAACTTCATTTGGTAGAGTAAATCTTGGTTGCAATGACTTGATGTCCTTGTGATTTCGCAATTTTGTGATGCATTGTTACTTATTGTTTGATCTTTATAAAATCCTGCGTAGATCTTTTAGGGAAACTTTCTTCATGAAAGTTGTTCCATATCATGTTATGCATGTTAGATAATTTTTTTCATAGTTAGATCATCAATGGGTTACCATCTAATTTTGTTGATTTACTGTGTTTGGTCTAAAACTTTATGTTATAAGCTTTTTGTTGTGATTGCTTAGCTAGATTTTTTAGGATAGTTTGTATATGAAATTAGGCCATGTCATCTTCTTGAAATTTATTTCAAATCCTTTAATCTTTATTGTCAAGTGATTTTCAATGAGTTGACTTTTCAATCACACCTTGAAATGACTTTGGTACATGTGGTGTTTCCAAAAGCGAATATTTAGAAAATTCTTTTTAATACTTGACTGTTTGTGTTTCCACAACTATGGAACGCATTTAATTACTTAGGAAAAGTCATGGTTTGGGCTGTATTTAAAATATTTGTGATACTTGTGAGTGCATTTGTGCGAGCCGCAGACTAGCCTTAGTAATTAAATGCGTTCCTTAGCCTAGATATTCCTTAGTTTAAGATATCTTCAAATCTCTTTGAACTTTGATTTGACATTGTGATAGTCATGATTTGGACTATATTCAAAATATCCGGGATGCTTGTGAGTGCATTTATGCAAACCCCGGGCTAGCCTTGACATTTTAAATGCATTCCATAGTTGATACATTACTTTGTCGTAAAAACCTTACTTTCCATTATCAATGATTTCAAATCCATTTTTGAAACATCATATGTACCTCCCTCCAAGAATATAATCACATCATTCAATAGAAATGCTTGTGTTCGTGATTGGCGCGTGCCTTTGTAATAAGTGCTCTGCCGATGGTTCACTCACTTTTCTGATTGAATGGGAAATAAGATCCAAAAGGCCTACATGTATGTTTAATTCTTGCAACATATGTGGATTCTAGATGTATGTTAGGTGCGATGCATGATACTAAGGGAAAATCTTGGGAAGTCCCTTAGAATGCCTTGCTAGGGACTTATAAGTGTTATTGGCCATGTAAGAACACAAATAGTCAATAATGGCTATAAATCATGAAAAATGAATTGGGTAGGTGTCTAGAGAGACTTATGCGTGAATTGCAAAGGCCGATCCGAGGCCTAAATTTGATTTTACTTCACTTGATTGATTAACCTTGGCCTTATGTTGTACTTTCGATTGTTTTGACAGGCATGATTATTTCTTTCCATTATATGTACCTAACTATAGTTCTTAGGTTATGTTTAGATTAGGATCCCATAGATGGAGAGGACATGAAGGCGGTGGAAGGTCGATGTCCATTCTGACCATAATTTTGTACTATTCATTCCTGATATATGTCTCGGGTCTCCTTATTTGTATAAAAACCCAACGAGTTGCCGGTTCTTTTCTTTCATGTTCTTTCATTTTATTTCCTTTTTTTTTTAATCTTTCTTAGGATTGCATGATAGATTTACCACCTTACTTGGTTGTTTACTCACCGTTTCGTACTTTCAATTCAATTGAGTGCTTTCTTTTATCTTTCTTAGAAATAGAATGGCACGAAAATGACTATTCATGCATGATTGCCTAGTTTAGGATAAACAATCTCGAAAAGATAAAAAGAAATGTATGAATACCTTAGATAACACGACACACTATTAGGTACCGAAAGAGCGCTAATAGAAATATAGCGTAACCTAAATCCCCAAACTTGTATACCTAGTTGTGTGGAAATTAAGAGACTACTCCTGATCCTCGATTGGGTTCTCTAGCCAGTCCTAAAAAATGAGGCTAGTGGTGACTTTCGTCTTATATCTAGGTTATCTTAAACAACTAGATTATTTAATAAACCTGTCGTGAGGGGTATGAACCTTTGGGTTCATGGTTATGATTTAGCATACTCAAGACGGTGAAGTCGGTAAAGATGAAGTGATGTCATCTTTGGTGGATGTGCATCTTGAGAGAGTTATCATAATCGTAAAAATACCCTTAAACTCACATTTACATTTGGTTTCCTTTCAACCTTTGATCAAGATGTGCCATGACGTTAGGGTAGGGTCACGACACCTTCCGCCGTCATGTGGGATATGAGCTTGGGAGAGCTTACAACTATGATCAGGTAAAATCACAAGAGGTTTACTTGGGTGGCGAGATGATGATGTCTCTATGGATGAGAACCGTGAGGAAGCTTTTGTGATCAAGTATCTCTAAATTTAACCTTTCCCCCTTCCTTTCCTTGAAGATTGGGTGGCAGAGGGATCGGGTTGTGACAGGCTTGATGACTCAACTAGGGATAGGTTACTAGATTAAGAAGACTTAAAGCCGTTAAAAATAATTATCGTGTTAACTAATGTGTCTTATGTAGGATCACTTGCATGTTAAAATCGCATGGAAAATGAGGTTAGTCGCTAACCATGTATTAAATGGTCTTGTCGGTGAGAGTTATAAGGGGTGGCGTGTTTGTAAAGCACTTTATCTTGTAGGTGGTGTAAGGATATTTGAATATATGTGGGGTAATATTGAAATGCTAGATGTTTAAATTCAAATGTGTTTTTACAAGCTTTAGCACTACATTGCACATACAATCGTGGTTCAAAATTCTGATCACCCAATTTATTAATTGAGCTTACCTTCAAAAAACCCTTGAGAATTCCTTTCTAGGTGATTCTCCATAGAAAGTGTCATCAACCTCTTAACATAAGGTGAAATCCAAATAAACTTCGAGTAAAACTGAACACCTTCATTGTAGCTTCACAGAAATAGAAGAATTAGGCCCTGCATAGTAAAATGTGTTTCTGTTCCTAGGAACACAAATTTTTGTTTTTTTGTTCTTGGGAACAAAAAAGGAACAAAAACGCGTTTGTTTGCGTTTTTGTTCCAAAATTATTTTTTTGTTCCCAGAAATACATCTGGAATGGAAACAAGAAACAAAAAAAAGTTGTTTCTTGTTTCTGAAACAAAATTTAGGAACACTTTTTCTCTCTTTTCCATTTTCTTCTCTCTTTTTTCTTCTTCTTTTTTCTTTCTTTTTTTTTGGCCGGTTGCCGGCCTCGGCCATGGCTAGCAACGGGCCGTTGAGGGCCGGCAACGCGCGTCGAGGGCCGGTGACCTCGCCGGAGCGTCGTCGACCCCGGCGAGGCTGAGCTCGCCTAGTGGTCGGCGAGGCTCGGCCTCACCGGATCCGGGAGAGCTCGAGCTCGCCCGGCCAAGGTGAGGCCGAGCCTCGCTGAGGACCGACAAGCCTCGCCGTGGGCCGGCGGGACGCCGGCCCTCGTCGGCCGGTCGTCGCCATGGCCGAGGCCGGCGACCGGCCAAAAGAAGAAAAAAAAAAAAGGAAAAAGAAAAAAGAAAAAGAAAAAAAGGAAAAATAAATGAGAAAATAAGAAAAATAAGAAAGAAAATAGAAAAAATAAAATAAAAATATTAAAAAATTAAAAGAAATAAAAAAAATTATACAAATTTACCAAACGTATTTATATTCTTTTTATATTTCTGGAACAGATTTACCAAACACATTTTTTTGTTCAAAAATTGTTTCCTGAAGCAAAAATACTTTTTTCTATTTCTGTTCCTAGAAACAATTTTTAAACAGAAATGTTATCAAACGCACCTTTAGTGGCAAGGGCTAATGGGTATTTTGGGTGCATACAAAAGTTGGGTGAAGTTGGCAAAAAAAGTGCAACTACTGGCAAAAGTTGTGAGTAAGTTTTGAGAACCAAAGGTTTTTTTTTTTTTTTTAGTGGTTAGATGTTGTCCATGCCAATTTTTGTGCACCTCAAATGATCCACCTCTTTGAATAATTTTAAGAGCGCATTCTTTCGTTTTGGTTTGGTGGATTCAAAATCTTATTTGGAGGGTGCTTCCAATAAGTCTTGACTACAATATCACAAAAAGAGCACACTCTTTTGCCTTCTAGCCAATGGTACATGATATATATATATATATATATATAAATACTATAGAAAACCCCAAACTAGTATATCAATGATCAATTTATCCAAAACTATTTTTTTTTACCACAAAACACATATGACAAATTTATTTTAGTTTCCATTAAACTTTACCATTGAATTGCTGAGTTAGATGACACGTGGACGGTTAACGGGTGTACCAATTTGGGGTTTTACCTTCCGTTTATCACAAGTATAGTAGTTTGGGGTTTTTTGTGTGGTATTAATCTAATTTAACAAAAAATAAAGGAAATGTAAATTTATTACAAATGTACCAGTTTGGGACTTTTGGTGATTATAAAATTAATTTGGGGGTAAAATTGTCATATGTATACCAGTTTAGGGTTTTTACGTGATATTAACCCATACATATATCATGAAATTTCATAATGCACGGCTTGGTTGGGGTGAAAGAATTTTGCTTCTGCTAAAATCTTCTCCTATTATTTGCCCTCTTAAACAATTCTTTTTGACTTTCCTTCCTGCTTTCTCCCTGTAATTCCTATTCTTCATGCCTTTTTGTGGTTGCCAAGTAAAAGTGTAAATTTACCATGTTAAATGCGTTTAATTGATAGGCATAAGCCCGTGCATTTCATCTACGGCAACCTTATTTTACGGATGATGTGGCGGGAATGGTCAATAACACTAGGGGCTTGCCCCTGGTCCCGTACCCAATTCCCACACCCTCTCAACATATTGTGTTGTGTTGCATTCTAACACCAGGGGCTTGCCCCTGGTCCCAGTTTAGGGTTTTGGACTTAAGCACTTCACCCATAAGTGAGGTAGCTAATACATGTGTTCATTGTTCTAATATTTTGCAAAAAAAATTATATGCTAGATAGAGATGATGAAGCTAGCATGATTTCCCCAATCGATGTTGAAGGAGAAAGGCTTTGTTTAACTTGACTCTTTTAGTCAATAAGCCATAATCAAGATGAATTTCCAAGTCAACATCAAATCTCGCCTCAATTTTTGCAATTTCAAGGATTCTCTCAATACGTTTTTCTTTTAATTTCCCAGACTCCTACAATTAGAATTTTGTGGTACCTAAATCCTTTCAAAATATTGACATGAAAAATCATGTACAATCTTGTAGCACTTCAATGTGTTACAAAGTCACTTTGGAATGCCGCCAAATGATTGCCAACATTGTTGAATCAGCCTTTCCACCTCTTGATTCTTCTACACATGTATCATCACGCCATTTTTCTAAAAGAGAAAACCGCCATAAAATCATTCAAGGCATTTAGGGTGTATTTGGTTCACAAAAATATTTTAATGATAAATTGAATTCTGTTTTCTTCTTCCATTTTCTTAAAAATATGTTGAGTTACAGTTTTAGATAGGAATGAAACTTGTACAAAATAATGTCATTTTTGGTCATTTTCAGTTTTAAGGTTTGAATTGTGAAAAGATGGCAACCAGGATTCCTGCAAAACGTATTTTCATTGACAATTGTGGAAATAAAAATAGGAAATTGGAACCATTTTACATCTATATTTTGCATGAAAGCTCTTTATTTAGAAAGATTCTACCTTAAATCAAATGGAAATTTCTTGCTTGTGTTTTTGGGCCAAACAAAGTGAGGTGTCCATTTTTGCAGATAGCTTTATATGGCTAAAGGCTTGCATATTAGCTTGCTTGAACGGCTTTCATGACCCCCAATAAAGAAGTGGCTTAACTTGGCAAATATTCCATTGGTGTGTAAAATTGGAGATTGGAAAATTTCCATTTTACATCTACATTTTGTGCAAAAGCTTTTTCTTAAGAAAGATTTTGTCTTATCAAATGGAAGTTCAATGCTTGTATTTTTAGGCCAAATAAAAGTGAGGTGCCCGTTTTTGCTGATAGCTTTATTTGGCTAAAGGCTTGTAGATTAACTTGCCTGAATAGCTTTCCTAGCACAAGAAAGAAGTGGAAGACTCCATTCGTGTCTAAAATTAGAAATCAAAAGTGTTCCACTTTACATTTATGTTTTGTGTGAAAGCTTTTGTTTCGTCTGCTTTGAATCAAATTGAACTTTCTTACTTGTGTTTTTGGGCCAAACAAAAGTGAAGCACCCATTTCTGCCAATAATTTTGTTGGGCTATAGCCTTGCAAATTAATTTGCTTGAATAGCTTTTCTGAGCGCAAACAAAGAAGTGGCTTAACTTGGTCAAGACTCTATTGGTATCTACAACCGAAAATTGAAAATTTTCCATTTTACATCTACATTTTATGTGAAGTTTTTTCTTTAGAAAGATTCTACCATTAATCAAATGGAAGTTCCTTGCTTGTGTTTTTGCGTTGGACAAAAGTGAGGCACCCCTTTTACTGATAAGCTACCGATAATTTCGTTTGGCTAAAGGTTTGCAAATTAATTTGCACGAATAGCTTTCCTAAGCCCAACAAATAAGTGGCTTAACTTGGTAAAGACTCCATTGGTGTCTATAACTGAAAATTGAAAAATTTCCATTTTACATCTATGTTTTGTGTGAAAGCTTTTACTTTAGAAAGATTTTGCCATTAATCAAATGGAAGCTCCTTGCTTGTGGTTTTGGGCTAGACAAAAGTGAGGCACCCTTATTGATAGCTTTATTCAGTTAAGAGCTTGCAAATTAATTTGCCTAAATAGCTTTCCCGAGCTCGGGAAAGAAATGACTTAACTTGGTAAAACTCAATTGGTGTCTAAAATAAAAAATTGGAAAATTTCCATTTTACATCTATATTTTGTTGGCAAGCTTTTTCTTAGAAAGATTCTGTCTTGAATCGAGTTGAAGTTTCATGCTTGTATTTTTGGGCCAAACAAAAGTAAGGCCCCTGTTTTTACCGATAGCTTTATTTGGCTAAAGACTTGTAAATTAACTTGCTTGATTAGCTTTCTTCAGCTCAAGAAAGAATTGACTTAACTTGATTAATACTCCATTGGTGTTAGGGGACGGAATGAACTTTATCGTAAAAAGGAGGACCCAGTCACTTTAATGTAATGATGGACTACTTGTGGCTGAACCTAATGATTTGTGGCCCTAGAGCCTGAACTTGCTTGCGGATTTGTATTGGTCAAGTTTGTATTACCAGTGACCAATCATTGTGTACTCAAGTAATCCAATCACTATAAAGAGAAAAAGAAAATGATATGCTTTACTTGCTTTGGGTGTAGGGGCTTACCTTTACATTAATGGAGATACTTCTATAAAAAGAAGGAATGAACTCCACTTAGGGAGACTAAAATTCTCTAGTAATTATCTTACCCATTTTTGCATCCTCCGTTTACTTTGCTGTTGAAAGACTGCAACAAGGAAAGCGACCCAATGGCACCAGAACCAAGTGAAATACAAGGAAATTTGAATTCTGTAGAACCACCTCCAGGTACATACATGTTCATGTTCCAACCCAGAAAAATTTACGGTATAAGCGAGGTGGTCTAATGATTTCTTTGTTTCCTTTATCTAGTTTGGCGGCATATTCAATTGGAACTAATTACATAGGCCGAAAAAAATTAGTTTCCACAAACTAGAAATGCAGAAGCAATGTGCGGCCACCAAATACAGCTAATTGATTCATTTTGTCGGGCCCATGGCATTACTATTCCTCTCAAGTAAAACAGTACGCACATAAAATGTATTACACAAAGTCAAATCTCCTAATTGGGTATGACTCGGCTCCACAAGTTCCCTTGTAGTTGTTGATGATGATGCAACTGATTTTCGTCAATCCAGGTCTCATTACTTAACACACACTCAATGACCAGTTCATTGAAGTTAATTACTAGAAAATTTCCTCTTATCAGAGAATTTTGTCCAAACAATCACCTCCAAGGCCTAATTATTTGCTATGTTCACTTAATATGCAAATTGAAAATTGCAGTCTGTCCAACAAAGCGGTTTTGTCACCGCGAGGTCAAATCAAATGGTTTCTCGATACTTTTTTTCTTTTTTGGGTTAATACCTTGTAAAACCTTAAACTGGTACATTTGTGACAAATTTACCCTAAACTATTTTTTTGACAATGAAAAACCCTAAACTGGTAAACCTGTGACAAATTTACCCGATCGACTTAAAAAACCCTAAACTGGTATATTTATGACAAATTTATCCCAAACTAATTGGTTCGACTGCAAAAAACCCTAAACTGGTAAATTTGTGACAAATATACCCTATGCTAAATTGGATTAATATCATAAAGAAATCACAAAAATTGTAAACTGTAACAAACGGAGCGTAAAATCCTAAATTGGTATACCGGTTAACTGTCACGTGTCATTTAACTTAATAAATTGAGAATAACATTTAACGAAAACTAACATAGGGTAAATTTGTCACAAGTGTACCAGTTTGGGGTTTTTGCTGATCAAAAAAATAGTTTGGGGTAAATTTGTCACAAGCGTACCAGTTTGGGGTTTTTCAGGGTATTAACCCTTTTTTTTTACATGTTCTCGATACTTAATTATATTGTCTTTAAGAGACCTACATAACTTGTCAATTTACTGTAATCATCTTCGAAGAAGAAATCATGTGATGTTGTTCTTAGCCAAAGCGTGAGGATGACTTCAAAGAAGAAAATTCACTGACAAACATATTGTCCAAGATCAATGGATGATGAATGTTCTTGCCAAAAGAAAAATCAAGAATAACTAACGCAGATTTTGTGAGAAAATTTTGATCAATTCTTTTTCCCAACCACCTGCTAATGCGGCCCCACAGCCCATGTCCGGGCACTAAACTCGTTTATTGACATTGGTCCCCTTTTGAAAATTCCAGGTTCTAGAGTGACTATTCGCCTTTTTTGCCCCCTAAATTGAACGAACATATAAGTTTCCTAAAGGCGATTGCGTTAACTCTGGTTTTCTTCCCTCTATTATCCAAGGTGTTTGTGTGGACGCGGCCTCCGAACAAAGAAATTGATCCTTCATAAACTAAAAGCCGGAATAGGCACTCAAATAAACAAATTTTTAATGATATGGCACTACAATAAATGGAAAAAAGAAGAAGTCATGACCCGTAAATGAACGACTTACAAAAGTTATAACATTTATTGTGCCGTTATCGTATCTTTTTGGTATAAAATATCTACTTATATCCTACTTGCATGTCTGTCCAGGTATGATATAGCGACCGCCGCGTGGAGAGCGGCTCCAATGGGCGAACTTCCTCATCGAGGAAAAAGGAGTTTGGGACACTTGGAGTGCCAAAACTTGGCTTGGATGAACACTTAAGTGCCAAAACTTCGGAAATGTACACTTAAGTACTAGCTTCGGAGTAAAGTGGAACACTTAAGTGCTACTCCGGCCAAAATCCGGCCAAAATCCGGCCAAATGGCTGACGTGGCAATTTTCCAACTAGTTGGGTGCAAAACGGCGTCGTTTTGCACGTTGACGTGGCGAGAAAATGCAAAAACGACGTCGTTTTGTGTCTGATATGTAAATAATTAATATAAAAATTAATTAAATTAAATTTAAACTTAATTTTATTTAAAATATTCTAAAAAATAAAAAAAACTTAAAATAAAAAAATTAAAATTTAAAAAACTTAAAATTGCCACCTCGGCCGCCCCCTTCGCCCCCCCTTTTTTTTATTTATCTTTTAACTTTTTTTTTTAAATTTTAAGTTTTTTATTTTTAGAATAGTTTAAATAAAATTAAGTTTAAATTAAATTAAATTAATTTTTATATTAATTATTTACACATCAGACACAAAACGACATCATTTTTGTATTTTCTCACCACATCAGCGTGCAAAACGACGCCGTTTTGCACCCAACTCGCCGGAAAATTGCCACGTTAGCCATTTGGCCGGATTTTGGCTAGAGTGGCACTTGCGTGTTCCACTTTACTCCGAAACTGGCACTTAAATGTATATTTTCAAAATTTTGGCACTTAAATGTCCCTCCATGTCAAGTTTTGGCACTTCAATAAACGGAAAAAAAAGAAGAAGTCATGACCCGTAAATGAACGACTTACAAAAGTTATAACATTTATTGTGCCATTATCATATCTTTTTGGTATAAAATATCTGCTCATATCCTACTTGCGTGTCCGTCCAGGTACGATATAGCGACTGCGGCGTGGAGAGCGGCTCCAATGGGCAGAACTTCCTCATCGAGGAAAAAGTATGGGGAGTGCAACGCCTTATCCGATCCCACCGTTGCGTTCTTCATGCCAATCATGAAATATGCGGTCTTCATCTTCTCTGAGTAGAAGCTGAAATCCTCTGCTCCCATGGTCATGGGCAAAGATGTGCAATTAGACATGGATTCAGAAGGCACGACAAGCGATGAAGCTTCCCAAGGTGGCCGCGGACCCACATAAGGTGTGCTACTTTGAACATTTAGTTTTCACTTTTCATAAATCTTGTGTTGGAAGCATTTTGACTTATTTTGCTTCGAAACTTTTTTAAATTTCACAGAATACAAATACTGACATATGAATCCAAATATAAATTCATCATAATTTTTAAAATTTGATTAATATCTTAAATTACAACTAAGAAAGCCCTTTTTTTCACTTTGAAAGAGTAAAAGAGTGAGCTCATTAATTATGGATGATATTGCGGACAAGACCAATGGCAACGATAAAATTAATTCATCATGCAATACATATCTTGAAAAAAAAAAAAACTCAAGATATCATTCAGTGTAGCGTTTAATTTGTTTTTATTTTTTGTTTAAAAGTTTAGTAGCTACGTTTAATACAAAAAACTCCATGCAATGGATGTGCCCAATACCAACCTTGAATAGATGATCTATAGCATACAATGTGTAATTAATTTTTCTAAGGTTATTTATGTTTTTTTTTTTTTTTGTAAGTATAAGGTTATTTATGTTCATTTTTCTTTTTGGTAACAAAGAGATTTACATATACTTGAGTTTAAAAGACTCAGCAACTAATAAAAAAAGATATTTAATAAATCATGTGTTTCTTGCATTTTGACTTTTTTTAATTCGAAACATTTTAAACTTCACAGCATAGAAATGCTGACATAAAAATTCAAACATAGTTTTTAAAATCATAATATCTTGAATTTTAACTGAGAAAGGCCGAATTTTTATTTTTTTTTAAACTTCCAAAGAGTAACAAAGGCGCTCATAGCAACAGCTATGTTGAGTAATGAACGCCCCTTGACTTGCATCTGCATTTTATTGGAATTTTCAGTAGGTGTAATGGTTACACTTGACCTTAAAAACAAGAAATGCTAAAGACTGAGGACTTCTAATGTTCAATATTTGTAGTCTAGCCAACACCGGTGGTCAATGAAAGGTATCGATCATTGTTTGAAGTCGTAGTACAAGGTGATTGGAAAGCTGCTGAGAGAATCCTCAATAGTCATCCTGAAGCAATGACGGTCACACTTATGACCAAAGAACTTGATCACTATGCTGTGCTCGATATTGTGGTTATGGCTGGACAAGATCAATTAGTCGCAAACCTGATCAAGCATTTCTCTGCAAACGATAGAGCTTCAACTTTATTTAGTGCCCTCTACTATGCTGTCCGGAGAGGAAGAATAAGGAAAGTAAAAGAAATAGTAGATAAATAGTAAAAGAAGGTGAGCTCGCAGAGGTTGCATTCAAAGACAAACTGATGCCTAAATTTTTTTCATGCATGCGTAGCAGATTATATTTTATTTGGGACCTATTATTCTATGCGGAAAAAGAGCAATATAACTTTACATATACTAAGACAGATAAGAAGATACCTGTAGTTACTTACCGGGAGTGAGTGAGATAGGATGTGAACCCCGAGTTTGGCAAGTATCAAGGCGTCATCTTACTTGGTGATATGAGAAGGTTGCTTTTCCACGAGTCGAACCATTCTTCGGTTGCCTATTAAAACAATCAATAATTTGTCTAAGACCCGAACCTTTCTTCGGTTGCTTGTTAGAGCAATCAGTGGTTTTTCTCAGACCCGAACCTTTCTTCGGTCGCCGTGACGGGAAATTGCTTTTCCAGGGCTCGAACTATTCTTCGGTCGCCTGTCAGAGCAGTAAGTGGTTTGTCTCGGACCCGAACTTTTCTTTGGTCGCCTTGACAGGAGATACACCGACCTTTCTCAGGGCATCTATTTGTGGGCACCTAATCTATATCGAGGACACCAGTTGGTACTCGACCTTTCTCAGGAGATGCGCCGACCTTTCTCAGGGCATCATATTTGTTGGGGTGTTTGACTTTTGTGAAAGACACCGATAGGAACCCGACCTTTCTCGGAAGCATGCGCCAACCTTTCTCGGGGCATCGATTTGTCGAGTGTTTGACTTCTGTCCAAGACACCAATTGGAACCTGACCTTTCTCGAGAGATGTGCCAACCTTTCTCAAGGCATCATATTTGTTAGGGTGTTTGACTTTTGTCAAAGACACCGGTAGGAACCCGACCTTTTTCGGGAGGATGCACCGACCTTTCTCAGGACATCAATTCTGGAAGATACCTGGACATTCATAGGCATATCAAAGAGTACCTGGATATTCACAAGTACTAACCTGAAGGATTTTTGAGCCTTTGCAGGCGTCAAAAGGGTATTTGACTGATCATAAGCATTGGAGAGGTACTTAGATGATCATAAGTACGAATTTTTGAAGGATACCTGGATGTTCATAAGCATCGAAGGGGTACCTGATAATTGGAAATATCGAGGACATACCTTGGGCATTCATGAAGGCGTCTCATTTCTTGGTAATGGGAATATTGAGGACGTACCTTGGATATTTGTGAAGGTCTCCCACATCCTGGTAAAAAGGGAATATCGATGGCGTACCTTGGATATTCATGAAGGTTTCTCACCTCCTGATAAAAAGGGAATATCGAGGATGTACCTCGCATATTCGTAAAGGTTTCCCACCTCTTGGTAAAAAGAGAATATCGAGGACGTACCTTGGATATTCGTGAAGGTCTCTCACCTCCTGGTAGTGGGAATATTGAGGACGTACCTTGGATATTTGTGAAGGTCTCCCACCTTCTGGCACTAGGGAATATCGAGGACGTACCTCACATATTCAGGAAGGTCTCTCACCTTCTGGAAATTGAGAATAGCGAGGACGTACCTGGGATATTTATGAAGGTTTCTCACCTCGATAATGGGAATATCGAGGATGTACCTTGGATATTCATAAAGGTCTCTCACCTCCTGGTAATTGGAATATCGAGGACGTACCTCGCATATTCATGAAGGTCTCTCACCTCCTGGTAATGGGAATATCAAGGACGTATCTTGGATATTCATGAAAGTCTCTCACCTTCTGGTAAAGGGGAATATTGAGGACGTATCTGAGATATTCGTGAAGGTCTCTCACCTCCTGGTAATGGGAATATCGAGGGTGTGCCCCGCATATTCGTGAAGATCTTTCACCTCTTGGTATTGAAAATATCGAGGGCGTGCTCCGCATATTCGTGAAGGTCTCTCAACTCCTAGTATTATAAACTTGAATGTGGCACGAGGCTTACCTGGATGGATGCAGGCACTCAAAAGGGCTAGAGCACCTGGGTAGCTGCAGGTGTATAAAGCACTGGAATACTTGGATGAACACAAGTATTTAATGATATGATCTGGGACCACTCAGGCATGTCCAAGTGTAAGAAAGCATAATTGGACAACGGTGGGTACTTGACTATATGGGGATACTTAGACAGCAGTAGGTATTCCAAGAGATATTTGGTCAGTCATAAGTATCAATACTCTGGGGACAACTCGAACAGGTCGAGTATCAGGAAAAGGGAGTATCCGAACGGTGGCCGGTACTCAAAGACAATAGGGATACCTAGACAGTAGTAGGTATTCAACAATAAAGGGATACTTGGTTAGTTACAAGTATCAATACTTTGGGGACAACTCAAACAGGTTGAGTGTCAGGAAAAGGGAGTATTCGAACGGTGGCCGGTACTCAAAGATAATAGGGATACCGAGACAGCAGTAGGTATTCAACGATAAAGGGATACTTGGTCAGTCACAAGTATCAATATTCTGGGGACAACTTGAACAGGTCGAGTGTCAAAAAGAGAGTACCTGGACAGTGATAGGTATTTTAAGGCAAATGGGGATAGAGATATGCTTACCTGGCAATATGTTTGCTATTTGCACAATATGCACACATGAATGTATATGCTGTAAATTCATGAATTTAAATGTGATTTATACATGACAATTTTGTCAGTTTTGCATCATCTGAATTCCATTGTGGAAGATTTTGAAAGACAACCTTCATTTAGAATGTAGATGTCTTGAGCATGCCAGGTGAGGGACTTTCAGTCTGAAAGGACTTTTCGCTCACTCTTGTGGAAAAGGCTATCCTGACCATTAATGCATGATTTATAAGGACCACACTATCTTACTATCATCATGTTAGCAAGGGTCTGAGTATTCTCGCAAACGTTCAACTTTATCAATGTGAGAGGTCTTTGTTGAAACTGTGATGAAGTCTTGGTCAACGGCTCACCAAAGGGGACCATCAAGGTCAAGGAAGTGCCGCACGATCATTTCCGGGTTTACAAGTCAAGAATCCTGTGAAAAGAGATAGAGTAATCTTGCTCGTACTTCTTCGAACGATGCTTATGAACATATGAAATCCTACGTTAATTGAAGTGCCCCTAGTCTGAAGAGACTTTTACAATGGGAATGTAACATAGACTTGGCTCACATGTAAGAGGGTGAGAGTTGGTGACTGTCTTGGCATTTGTCACTAGTTTTTCTTGTCAGATGGAGGTTCTATGGACTACAATAGCAACTTTTTCTTGGCTATATTTTTTACTGGGGGGCACTGGCCTTGCTTTTACCAGGCACACTGCTTTTTTTTTCATGCCCTTATTTTTTTTTTTATTCCAGTTTTTCATTAACGGGCATTGACCTTGTTTTTACCGGATTTTCTTGCTTTTTTATGCCCCTGCCTTTTTTTATTCTTGTTGCTTGAGGAACTGATCTTGACAAGTTCAAGCAAATGCCTTTGTTAGACTATGAGTTTTCATCTTTTGTTGGTGCTTCTGATTATGCTGCTCAAATGGCAGCAGCTTCTGCTTTGCCCCCATGAGAGGGTGAATTTACAGGCTCACTTGAGTTGTACAATGGACATAAGTGCGTAAAGAAAGAACTGCTCTTCATGATTCTAGGGCACTTAAATTAACACGAGTGTTCATATGCAATAAAGTCACTCGAAGATTGATGCAAGTGCGAGCAAGAAAATTTCTATCTTTCTTCTCACCTTATGATGCTGCTTCGCCTCCGATCTGCCCCAGTGTGGGGTGGTTCTTGACGGGGGTAGGATAGAAATTTCACCAATTTATAAGGCTCAATGGGGTGAGCAATGAAATGCCTCTCATTGTTTTGGTTATTGTACCATTCGCGAGAGAACTCTTTACCCTGCAGCCATGGAATCTCCTACACTCATCTCACAAGTGTATAGATGGGGGGGATTGTGTGTAGGATATGGCTTGCCTTCCATCATTCTGACGCGCCTCATCCAGCATGCTCAATTAATCTTGTATTCTTTACTTAGTTGTCTATTCTAATAATCCTTAATAGAACCAAAGATTTAGATAGACAAAATCATCATGCAAAATTCACCTGGAAAAAAGCATGCAATGTATGATGTGATAGAGTTTGTACTCTCAAAATAAATGAATGGCTTTTTACTCAAGAAAAACTTATTAACAGTTTTAGGGGTGTTTACTTGGTGGAACGATATTCACAAATGTGTTGAAATTTGAACATTAAAAGAGTTATTTACAAAGGGTTATTCACAAATGGGTGTCGATAGATTGCTCCTATTTGTTAGGGACATGACATACGAAAGATCAACCAGGGATTGGGAATCTGATCAGGAATTTCTACTCTCGCCTCTTGCAGAAGAGAAGCTGTGGAAATAGCTCAACCAGTAGGGCCAAGATCATAAGTGACTTGAGGCCTGAAGGGTCTCTGTCATTTGCTTTGATGATACTTTGTTTGGGAAAGCTTATCAAAGTCTAACATGCCTTTCATTGATTTGTTTTTCGCATCTTTGACGGTTAGGTGATCCTGTAAAAGACAAGAGAGAGCGTGTTGGTCATGAAATTTTTTAGAAGTCAAACAACTGGAAGCGATACAACATTACCCTTCACTGGTTTGCAGATGATTGGGTGAACCTGAAGTGAGAGGGGGACATGAAGTCCTATGTCCCTTGCTTCGTTAGGTAAATTATTCTCTGAATTGGCTTCTGGATGACATATCTTTTTACACGAAACCAGGTGAATTTGATGTGGGTCATTTCCACGTACTAGCTTGGCCAATATTGATTTGCCAAACCTAATCATCAAGTTTGGCTCTTGAATCCTGATGCTTCCTGCCAATAGGGGGAATATGTCAAAAGTGAATTTAGAGAGGGGGGAGTATTGAAAACGATACCAAATTACTCTTCTCCAAAGTTTGTATGTGCTAGCTCCTAAAGATATTTGAATATCAATAATGGCCTCTTTATCTTGGCATAATTCAATGTTTCCTTCAATTGGCTTTCCTCATTTGCGACCATGTATGCATGATTGCTGGTCATTGATTCATCTTCAACGCCTTCCTTCTGTGGAATTTCTCCTTTTGTCTTTAACTATAGCATCATTGGGCAAAAGTCATATACCTCAAACTTCTATGGAATCTGAGATAAAAAATCTCGAGCTTTCTGATGGAAATTACTCCTTGGAAGAATATGCGTCTAGAGTGAAGCTTTTAGATTCTAAAGTCATTGTCCAGGGTGTGGGGCTATAGATCGTCTTGACTGTTTGAATTTTCTCCCTGTTGCTAGTAATCACTTTAAAGAAGGAGAAGAAACTTCTTCCTTATGCTTGTGGGCTCGTCAAAGTTGAAACTGTAACATCTAGTTGTTTTGGTGCATCGTGCGACAAGATAGTCCTTCAGCTTAGGAGGGAGTTAGGCAGGAGCGAGGCACGTCATGGACACTTCGATTTCAACTGTATGCTTGTACCTATTAGTCTCATCTTTTGTATCCTGTAAATAGAATAGAGGGGTTGTCATTCTCAATATTATGTTAAGGGAATAAGACTTACCATTTTTTGAAACGGGATGCTCCTTTCTATTTACCCCTGCTTTCTTGAAAATGTGTTCTCGAGTTTGATCTGTTCACATGATATGTTAGTTTCAAATACCTTTTGTCACACTAAATCAAAGGGGATGATGTTCTAAAACATAAAGTGAGAGGGTTAGAAAGACAAACGTGCTTAAATTTATCATCTTGTTTTGACAAAAGCTTTTGGGTGATGAAATGTTTTTTATTTTCAAAATACGTCTTTGGGGGAGAAAAAACATAAGGAAGCCCAGCCCTTAGTATTCTCCTTAGATGATATTTTCTTTTCATGGTTGGATAACATCACTGGGTTGGTTTGGAGTACCACATCATGCTCTTAAAACAAAATATTAGAACTGTACAATAGAGTAGTTGGAATGGAAAATACAACAGTAGCACACTAGACAAGATAAGAAACATGAAATTATAAAAACAAGTAAAACCCATGAAAACTCCTGTGTAAATGAGTGCTTTGATAGTGCTGATCTTGAAGCTAGGAGTCTTTGAATTCCTCGCCTTCAGTAAACTCGAAGTATTCGTATGAGATGACCACCTCATTGAAGTTATGGAAGTGTGACCCATGCAACCAACAACGATGCTTGCGAGGTAAAGCCCCTATGAACAGTTTTATCATTTCTTCTTCGACCAGTTGAGGGTAAGTTTGTATCATAAAAGCCTCCCACCTCCTCACATATGCTCGGAAATCCTCCATTGGTCTTCTTCTGAAGTGAACCAAGTTTTGACAATGCACTTCAGTCCCAATCTAGCTTTGATACTGAAGGAGGAATGCAGAAGACATCTCATTCCAATCTCTCATGAAGAGATATTTGCTGTGATGAACCATTGTAATGCAGCCCCTCTAAGACTTTCTTGAAAGGCCTGAGTTGCGAATGACATCGGGCTATAATACCGACTCATTTCAGTGTGGAGATATTGCAAATGAGCCACGGGGCAAGTTGTGCCATTATACTTACGAAGATTAGGTATCCACATCTCTCCAGGGATCATGATCCTATGAGCGTAAGACGGGCTTGATATATCCTAGTTAGGCCATTGGTTTTTCCACTGCATATTCGTTGTAGTGGTGAATTTTTCTGTTTTAGGGAAGTTGGACTCTATCGAGATTACCCCATTGCTTTCTTCTTAGTCAAAATTTCCGAATGAGGATGAAGTATTGAAGCTATCCTCATGGTCAGAGGACAAGCTTAGTACTTCGTTAGGATCGTAGTGGATAAAGATGTATGCTTCCTCTTCTGATGGGCCTTCATCCCCGGGTGAGAGTAGGAAACTGTTATACGATGAATCGTCAGTTTCATTGTTGAAATAACGCTGGAAGTCTTTAGGATTGTATTCTAGGGCCGAGAAGTCTTCAGGGTTGTACTCTAGAGGATGGTAGCCTTCAAAGCTGTATTCTTGGGAATGCTTGAAGCTTTGGTGCGGTGGCTCGTCATTCTTGGGAATGCTCGAAGCTTTGGTGCGGTGGCTCGTCGACAGATGCTGAATTGATCTGCTTAGGCTTTCTTTTCTTGGTTTCTGGTCCAGACCTTTTTAGTAAGGCCTTTCATTTTGCCAGCTCGATTAGAATTTCACTGTCTGATTCACTTTCCAGGTTAATAGGGGTTGGTATTCTTTAGACCCTAGCTCTTGGAGTAAGCTTGGAGAGTTGTCCAGTCGTGCCCCACTCTTGAACAGAAGGCTCTGAGTCCATGATCTCATACAAAGGCTCCTTGCCTTTCCTAGTAAAAAATTTTCCAATGACATGATGTTGCTCAGCTGCCCATTTATCATGCAAGGCTTCATTGACATCTTATTCTCCTATCTTAGTGACTAACGGCTCCTCATGCTCCATGCAAGGCGATGTCAAGGCTAATGTCAATATTATATTCTTTGTGGAAAACATGAATTAGTTCCTCCCAAGTCTTAAGTGACTAATTTTCCTGACAATGTACCATCGCAAAGCAGGGCCAGTCAAGCTCGATTGGTATGATTAAATCATCCTTCGGATCAGGTAGGCTTGCAATTAGGTCTTTGGGTAGGAGGTATCAACATACCTTTCGCATTCAGGTGCTTTGAGTTTTTCAGGGATCTCAATGCCGACGTAATTGGACAGATCCATGAGATTCTGCTCCTGCAGCTGGCTTAACTTTTTCATGATCCTTTCAAACTGTCTATGGTACTGGTTATTTTCTGGCAAATTTGCGGGTGTCATGATGGTGTTTAAGGCAACTACAGAATTAGGCTCAGCTTGAGTGGATTTCATTTGTCTCGAGAGTTGTTGAAGGACAATGGACATCTGTCCTACGCCGTCTTCAATGCGGGCAAGGTGATTTTGTACTTGATCAGGTCCTATCATGTGGGGCCATTCGCAAGTGGCTGATGGCTAGCGATTCATGATTACTTGTCGTTGCGAAAACAATGAATGAGCACGAAAGTAAACAAAGATTGACCCATGGCAATGATCTAACTGCTTTTACCTATCAAAAGAGGATTTATAAACTGCCAACTCTTGACATTTAAAACTTGAAATTGAAATGACAGAATGAAATACTAGATATTAAACAAAAATCCCTAAACAATGGGACAAAACTTTCACAATATTAACATTAAGGGGCACATGATTGCTAATTTATATGCGACGAGGAGCTTTGTTCTTATGAGGATGCTTGCTTCCTTGAATTGGCTCTGAGGTGTGTATCCAATCCATTCCCAAATCCCTCTCCATGAGCTCTACTTGCTCGTGTTGGTTGCTCTCGCTAATTGAGTGAGGGACTGACGGCTTCCATTTTGTCGGGATACGATGGTCGTTGATGTAGGACATGGAGGCGTGGTGGGCTTTTTCTTCTCCCTCAAGCTCTTCAGGTACCACGATCCTTTTGCGATGGCACTTGTCCTCCTCAGCGATAGAAATTTCGATTGCGTAGTCATGGCTTGTGTTGAAAAGAACTGGAGGGATCATTCTCTAGAAAGACGGTGGAATCTCCTGAAGGGCTCCATATTGTCGTGCCACCCGATAAAGGTAATAGGGAATGGCGCCGATGAGAGCAACGAAATTGGGCGGCAACGTTTGTAAGCAAAGCGAGCTCTCTTTTCATGGAACCAACCAGCACAACATTGGAATGCCTCAGGAGCTGGGTCTCTTAGGAAGTTTATCCAATTTAAACAGCTTTGATTGGGAATGTATGGTCCTAAAACCATAAATTTTTGTAATGGATTTTCGAAAGCATTTGTTTTAGACGATCGCATGAAGTCTCGGAATTTGCTTATGTGAGAAAAGAACCAGACTTGTAAAATTTCAGGAGAGGCTCGCATGATTTTCTCTGTGTTGTCTTTAAAACGATTAAAGGACAAGAATGTTTCAGTTAAAAGCATGTTGACATAATTCCCCCCTCTTAAGATCTGATCAACTATCCATACCATTTTAGGATTTATGGCATTTCTTTGATGGGGGAAGATGATGAGCCCAAAAAAGACCAGGAGGAAAATCTCACTTTTTTGGGTCATAGGCTGATTTTGGAAACAGGCATTCATAAATTCTAGTGGATAGGTATTATGGTTGTTTTCAAGAATTTGTATCATAACATGGACTTCAGTTCTTAAAAGCCGCGCTAACCCACACAGCAGGATGACGCCTGTTGATGGCCTGACAAGCTTTTTCTCAAGAGGCATTCCAGTGATGATGCTGTATTCCTCCAGGGTTGAGGTTAGCTCAAACCTACCAAACATAAAAGTAAGTGTCTTTGGGCACCAGAAATGTGCCATGGCTTGTATGACTTCGGGACGAATGGTGATTTGGATCAACAATAGGAGATGACCGACTTTGGCCTTCACGCGCTCTTGGGCAAACTAATCCAATTGACCCCACCATCTGAAGATTTTTGCTTTAGGAGCAGGAATGAACTGGATATTGTCTTTCCCCATCGCATATAGACTGGGACTTTGAAAAGCTTATCCTAAATTGCCATGATCCAATAAAAGACTGAGTAAAAGTAAAGAAATCACTTTGCTTTTAAATAAAAATGGCAAGCACAAAGACATGCGCATGAGATGTGTGGCTCGATTTCTAATTGAGAAGGCTTATTGAAATTAAAAGGGTATCCGCCTATCGTAGTCTCGCGTTAGCAACATACCCCCTTAACCTCGGCTAAGAAATTTGGGGAAAAGAAATGCAATCTCTACATCGCAATCTCGCATTCAAGGTCGTATCTTTCTTAACACCATCCTAGAAATCCTATAGCGGTCTAAGTTCGGCAGCCAGGTTGTGTGTGCCATGTATAGTGTTAAAACAGTAAAGCACGTACAACAGTTTATAATCACAAAACATTTTATATATATATATATATATATATAAAACTCTAAGCTATTACCCTACACAAAAGAAAAAAAACCAAAGTCAGCAAAGCATCTAAACAAAGACAAAATGGCCTAAGTCCTCAAAAATTTTCCCTAGCAGAGTCGCCAAGCTGTCGCGACCTCTTTTTTTTTCGGCGCCCGCAATCGGGTGTGGGCGCCTAAGGGAGGCTAATGGCTCGGCTGAATTTATTAAGCCCGGACTCTCCAAAGTCCACAAATTCACGACTTTAATAGTCTAAGTTTTTAGCCTGTAAATCAATTTTTAAAATGGAGTCGCCACTAATTGATTTGGGGTGGGTTGATTAGAAACCCAAGTGAAGTATCGGGAGAAATACTCACTCCTGCGCAACAAGAGAAATTAGGATCGGGGATTTGATTACACTAGTTAATCACTAATGCCTTTTCGGTACCTAATCTTGTTTAAACCTTGAGATTTTTTGGATGTTCGAGGGATTTTCCATGCATTTTTTAGAGGAAAAACATTTTTTGAATTTTTTTCTAATTTTTTTGACATAAAAGGGATTTTTGGATTTTGATTTTTTTGGTATTTTTTTGGAAAAATACAAGTCTTTTTGGCTTTTCCATGAATTTTTGGCATTTTTTTGGGAAAATATGGAATATTTTTTATTTTTTATATATTTTTTTTTCGGAAAATAAAATATATATTTTTAATATTTTTCAATATATTTGTTTTTTGGAAATTAAAACATTTTTTAATATTTTTTCGATTTTTGGAAAATGAATTATTTATTTATTATTTATTTATTTAAAATATTATTTTAAATAAAAAACGACCTAAGTCGGATCCACGGGTTGTGTCGACTCGGGCCAGCCCAAAACGTAGACTGGCCCGCATAGCGGACCCGACTTTTTTTTAAAAAAAAAAAAATCTTAAAACGACGCCGTAGCCTAGGAGCTCATTTTCGAAAAGAACCGGGCTGACCCGACGACCTAGTTCGGCAAAACCCTACCCGACTCGTCGACCCAGATTCCCGCCGCCCCAAAAATCGTGGAAACCCTACCCGAATCGATCCGCTCGACCCGGCTCCGACCTCACGACCCGGTTTCCAGCCACCCTTGATCTCGCGAAACCTTACCCGATTCCGAGACCCGGATCCGATTTGATGACCCGGAAAATCGCAAACCCTAGGTGTTTGCGAATTTGAGGTGCCAAGGGGGGAAACCGAGGCATTACGGCGGCGACGGCGGCAACGACAGTGACAAACCGCTTATGAGGACGGCGAGGATGAGCGACAACGCAGCTGTGTTGGTGTGGTCGGTGGCGACACGATTCGAGAGGGGCATTGCGATGGCAACAATGCGACCAGTGATGGCGACGGCTACTGTTACCTGTTTGTGATGAGGTGGCGAACGGTGGTGGTGAAAGGGCAACGACGGCGGCCACTCAGCTTCCAGATCTGGCGTGGCGTTGACGGATCGGTCATGGCAACAGCTTCGGGGGGAAACGACAGCGATCCTTTGAGGCAATGACGTCGGGACTTGGTCGAGGCGACAGCGTTGGCACAACGTCCGGTGGCAATGACGTCGGGACTTGGTTGAGGCGACAGCGTTGGCACAACGTCCGGTGGCAACGACAGTAGCAAGAACCCCAGATCTGAGGCGCAGATCTCAGCCGGACCTTCCTCAGCCTCGATTCTCTCTCTCTCTCTAGTCAAATCCGAGTCTCCATCGGCCAAATCTGACCTTCTTAAAGTTGCTTGCCACCGGCCTTCCCCGAAGTCTCTCGGTGGAAGGTGGGCTGAGCTTGCAACTCGAGTTCTCCCCTGCGCTCACCCTTCGATCTTTCCCGATGTCTCTTAGTGAAAGATCTCTAAGCTCACCACACCCTCCGACAATGCTTGCGGCCACCTATTTATAGGCAAAGGGAATCCGGTCGACGGAGGGCCTCGGCCGCCGGCCTCCAGCTTGCCCACCGATTCCACTCGGCTGAACCGATGTCCCATCGAGCTTTCCAGCGAAGCTTGCTCAGCATTAATGGCGCCTGAGATCTTATCCTCTCCGGTCGACATTGGCCTACTCTCCTCGGCCGTAGGCCGTCCTTTGCGCGTTGGCCTCCCTCGTGCATGAGTTGCAGCGGCGAAGGAGAGGGTAGGAGGAAGAAGAAGAGAGAAAGGGGCTGGGCTGGAGGTGAAGAAGGAGGAGAATGGGCCTAGGGCCCGCACGAAGGGAGGAATGGCTAGGCTGGGCTTTTGCTTTGCTTTTCTTATTTTTGTTTTTGCTTGTTTTGCTTTGTTTTTTTTTTTAATCTTTTTTATCCGAAAAGACAAAATAAAATAAAATAAAAACTTAATTAATAAAATAAAATAAACGTAAATAAAATTAAGGCGTCAACAATGACCTTATTCCATCCATGAGTAGAGATCTTTATTTTAAATTGTAAATTGATATTCTCATATCTCCCTTTGCGATCATTTTTATTACTATGGATCGGCTCACCATTCATATATTATGATATGATTGGATTCCATTCAATTCAAAGTCTAATCTATATGTATCTAATATGAGAATTTGTAAAAGTTGTAAGATTGAAAACATATTGATCGATCCATTGCTGAATTTACCATCTTTCAAAACTTTTTTTGATCACATTTTTTGTGTTCTGGTAGCTTTATTTATTCTCTAATGCATGCATTTTGATTTTCAAGTCATATGAAGTTTGCTTCCACAATTAATACCTTAAATCCATCATTCGCTTCTCAACTTCTCAACTACTATATATATATGTTTACACACACAATATCACAGCCCAAATGCGAAAGCCTCTATAACTTTTTTGGTTTTTTCATCGCAGGCAGAATTGCTTATTTGATATTACGTTCAATACCTTTTATTAAAAGGATTATAGAATTGAAGTTGAGGCATGAATGCTCACTTGAGTTAACAAATCTAGTTTTAAACGAAAAGAAGACTCAGATGCAAACTCCTGAAATGCTCAAATTGACTTAAGCCATTGTCCTTGACGCTGCATCTAGCGGAATTTCTGAAATTGTCAAGTTATGTCTTATGCATTATTCGGAATTGATGTGGGATGAAGAATTCACAAAAAAACTGATGGAAGAAGTTGTGAGGGCAAGGCATGTTGAGCTGTTTAGATTAATGAATGCATATAACACAACTCCAAAATTGAGGGACGAAATTCGGAGGAACTGCGACCTGATGGCGGCAGTAGTAGAATGGTCACCGGAATATGTGCCAGCAAAAGTTGCTGGATCAGCTTTTCTTATGCAAAGGGAACTTCAATGGTTTGAGGTCAGATCACCATATTTGCTTGCCACTCTTTAATTTAATTACATTCACATTAAAAGGCGTTCTTCATTTTCTGAAGGTACTGGAAAATAGGAGCTCTCCTCTAATTCAAAGTTTGAAATTTAAGGTCAATTCACCTAATTTGTTTTGCCACGCTTTTGTGCTCTTTTATTTACATTTGCCTTGACAGACGAAGGTGAAGAAAGATGAGAGCGATCCTTCTTCTGGAAGTCTGGAATTGGAACTAACAAAAGAAAGGAGAGGGAAAACATACTGGGAAATTTTTGTAGAACAACACAAAAATTTGCTTAAAGAGGTAGGACAATGGATGAAGGATACATCATCATCTTGTAGTCTTGTAGCTACTCTCATCATTACGGTAGCTTTTGCTGCGGCTTTTACAGTACCTGGAAGCAATGACAATACAGGGATCCCGATCTTTCTAAAGAAGAGTTCCTTCATGGTATTCATGGTTGCAGACACTCTAGCTCTCTTCTCCTCTATCATCGTCACCTTGATGTTCTTAGCTATCCTACCTTCACGCTATGCCGTAAAAGATTTCCTCCACTCACTACCAAGAAAAATGATATTGGGCCTCACTTTTCTCTCTCTCTTTGGCCTTTATACTCGTGGCTTTTGGCTCTGCTCTTACAGTCCTCCTAAGCAAACGATGGAAGTGGATTTACATCCCCATTACTTTGTTGGCTGCTGTCCCTATCATATTGTTCACAATTCTACAACTTCTTTTGTACGTTGAAATGGTTGAATCCACGTATTGGCCTAAACTCTACATCTTATGAAGACTTGGAAATGATTTGTGCTATTATTATTGAACAAGGATACCTATGACGTGATCTTTGTTTGCACTTGTTATTGCATGTGAAGTGTAGATTTCATGGTGTTTACTCATATTTTAAGACTGCTGAGGTATGACATTAGCCATACTTATGCCTAAGTTTAATGTATGTTGTCAGGTGCAGACCTTATCTCTATGGTTTATTTGGTATTTTTACTCCCAAACAATGAGCAATTACTTCATTGCTCATTGTATTAACTACTAAGGTGAACCCAATTCTTCAAAGAACTGGCAACATGGCCATCAATATTCAATATTGATAGGGTTCATCCATTCAAATAAAGCAATGATCCACAGAAATCATCTATCCTACAAAAGATGGCCACCCAAGTAGCAGCCCAATACAAGGAAATTCTCATGTGGCAAGCCGAGCAAACAACTATTTTAGTTCAATGGAAGCTCAGCCTTTAAAATCGGTCTTCACCCACTGCCCACACTTCTGCCGCATCCTCTCATCCAAATCTTTGGCTTTGACCTCCGCCATCTTAGCCGCATTGGCCATCGATGCCTCCTGCACTTCCATCATCATCATGCTTTGTTTCTTCTCCGCTGCATCACCCCTTCCTAACAGCTCACCCAGCAACAGTGCACAGTGCTCATCAGTAGCAGCACTAACTCCATCAAAGGCATAGCCATCAAAATCCCGCACTCCCGCCTCACGATGACTTTAGCCTCTTTCAGATCTCTCTGTGATCGCAGCAGCGAAAGGCTTAAACGTTTCTTTGGTGAATAGCGCTAATAGATCAAGCACCTGGCCAGACAGTGAAGCGGGGAGGATCAACGTACCTGGATGCAATCGACATGTGGAGATGTTTCAATGTCGTGACAAGATGACCAAATTAGATATACTCTCAGAGCAAACGACTTAGAATCTCAAAGGTCACGTCTTAATGGCCAAACATCAAAGAACAAATTGCCTATGCGCTAACGGATACTTCTGCACATGTCTCTCGAGACCATAAGTCCAGCGAAAGTAAGCAAGAGCAAAGTTTTTTTGAATTCCCCTTGTGATGTTACGATTGAGGCTTTGGGGAATAGGATACTGATTCTTTATGATCAACCTTAGAATTTATTGATCTCATGCTGCTTTGGACCAACATTTACGACCGACACATTTAGAATTAACAAAAGAATACGAGATGAGAAACCAAAGAAACTATTTGAACAAGAGAGGAGTTTCCCAACCTGAAGGTTCCCATGACACATTTACAGATGCATCTATTTTCATCATCCATAGTGGTGCCAGCCAAACTGAAATTCGACACTTTGGGCGTAAAATCACATTCCAATAATATGTTGCTGGCCTTGAAGTCTCTATGTATGACATAATAGGCTTGAGTCCTAAAGCAAATTGGCTAAACCACGAGCAGTACCAATTTAGGGCTAGCTTCCTCAGGATAATTATCAAAAAAGTCATAAAACTATTGCACTTATGTCAATTCAATCCTAAACATTTTTATGTTTTGCAAATTGAGTCCATCTAATTAATTTTGATCGGAAATCACTTATGTAAATGTCAGCTATCCTATGTGACATGACCTTATAGCCATTGCCCAAGAAGTGCTGAGGGTTGGCAAGCCCTTGCCTAGTGGCTGGGGAGAGAGAGAGAGCAAAAAAAAAAGGAAAATAAATAAAAAATTTTAATAGAGAGAGAGAGAGAGAGAGAGAGAGAGCAAAAAAAAAAGGAAAATAAATAAATTTTTTTTAAAGTATTATTAAAATTATTCATATCGGTGTCAATTGTGCTATGTAGGATGATCAACATCCATGTTAACGATTTTCAACTAAAGCGTGCTGGATGTATTCCATTAGCAAACATGAAAAGTTTTAAGATTCAATTGGCAAAATTGAAAGGGTAATAGGTTTAAGACTTTTTGAACAATTTTTCCTCCTATCTCAACTCAACTTGATCTCACCCCTTGCCTAAACAATTTTGTGAAGTTGCCGTTTAGGATTATTTAAACTATATGTCTCTTTATCTATATATTTAAATCCACCAACATGCTTGTCATTTTAAATTTTCCACTTGCTTGCCTCTTATATATGATGCTTAGTACATACTTGTCGCAACCTACCCTTTTCATCCGGAGGGGAAGGGACATATGTTTGGGGATATTGTCTAAAAGGTGGGCCTATAGCTCTCATTTAAGCGCGAGTTTTCCCAAACCCATACTTCGCGTAACATTAGGGTATTCAATTCTAGCTCAAAATGATGCTATGAGGATTTTCAATTGAGGAGTCGCCATTGACCTATTGGGGTTGGCTAAAAATTAAGTGAGGCATTGGAATATACCTAACTTACTATACGAATCTAGAGTCGGTATCTTGATTATACTAATTAATCAACTAGTGCATTTTCGATACATAATCTTGTTTAATTCAAGAAAAAATTTGTCACACATTTGGGATTGATTTTAAGCTTATCCATTAACATATGAGGTGATCATGCGGGTACGTAATTATTAAAATAATAATTAGCAACCATTTTTAACTAGGCTAAGGGGAAAAACAATCAACATATTGAAAGTGTGCAAACAAAGGCATGTGTCTAAAAAAGAAACATTCAAACCTTATTATAAAGCCCTAGGTTTGTTCAATTTTGGGCATAGTTTTTATCCAAGATTTTCCCACACTTTTAGGAGAAAACTACCCAAAAACCATTTTTAATCATTTTCAAGGAATTCTAATTTTTTTGGAATTTTTTTTGGAATTTTAGGGATTTTCCTATTTTTCAAATTTTAAATATTTTTCTGATTTTTTAAAATATTTTTATACATTTTCTTAATTTTTATTTTTTATAATTTTCAATTTTTATGATTTCTTTTTTATTGTTATTCATGAATTTTAATATTATTTAAAAAAAAAAGAAATACGGGCCCGTGACCCGGCCCGACTAAGCTAACCTGGACCCTATCAGTCCGGGTCGGGTCTAAATTCGGACCAGCCCTAGAGCCTATCCGAATTGACATAGTCAGCCCATGAAATTGTTAGCCCACTTGGAGCCTCCAGCCCATTTCTATATTCTATTCTCGGCCCAGCCATCTCCGGCCCACGAAAAAATATCAGCACAGTCCTTATACGAACCTAGCCCACTTTAACACCAAAATCTTCCAGTGCTATTATTACTGGAGCTGAGCCCAAACTCAACAAGCTAATTTTGAGCCCATGTCCGCCAGAGCCCAAACACGTTCTAGCCCAAAACTAATTAATCAATTAAACTCATGCTAATTCACTCCTCCCCATTTTGTCTTTTCCCTTCTTTTTATTACCTTTTTCTATTTCTTTTTCTTTCACCCCCACCGCTTGGCTTTCGGTTTCACTCACGTAATATAAACCTGAAGCATCTAAGAACTAACCGGGAAAATAAACAAACTTCAACGAACTATAACTTGCAGACATCATACTGAATACGCCACATACGGATGGGACAATAAAGATGCATAGGGCGCAACATGAACTTCGCTGAGGATCCGCACCAAACCATTTTTTTTTTGCCATTCTGGGAATGTAAGACGTAGGACAAAGAGAATGGCGACGATGCCAAAAATAAATATAAAAAACTCAACCATTAGAAGAGAAAAATAGAGATGCAGAAAGAAAATAGAGAATATAGAAGACGTAGGGATTGCATATTTTGATTTATGAATCGCATATTTCAAATTTAGAAAGAATCTCTAGAGATAGATATTAACAACAATTGGTAACCACCTTTGGAGATAATATTTGAATCAATTAAGAATTGCATATCATGCGGATATTCTGATTGAGCTGTGATTCTGGTATGAGCTGGAGATAACGTTTTTAATCTAGGACTGCATATTGATGCAAGTTAGAGATAATATTATCAATCTTGGATTACATTTCATGCAAATATTTTGATTATGCCGTGATTCTGGTGCGAGTTAGAGATTTTGATGTGAACTGAAACGGCTAGTAGTGGTCTGGGTCAACCCAAAATGAACACATCAACCTACCCCAAGCACAGCATGCTTATGGAGCACAACAAAGAAGAATCGAGAAGCAAGGCAAGACAGCAAAAGGTTCACAAAACAGGCGTACAATCGCGAGGAGGCCTACAGTTTTGGCAAAACAGACATGACTTTCAAGGACATCACAGAAACATTTCATTGAACATTTGGGGCGCACTGGCTTATAGGGGAAAAATCGACCAACTCACACGAACAGCCAGATGGCCGGGAGCTCCGGCTTGACATGCCCAAAAACAGGGTAAACACAAGGCCGGGGCTCACTGGAGCTTCTGGAGAGGAGGCATGGCGGGTGGTTGTCGGCTGCGATTCAGGCTTGGCTGCCGCAAGTCTCTCCCTCCAGCTCCTTTCCTTGCTCAAACTCTCATTCACAAGCCAGGGAAAGTATTCTTATTCCCAAAATATCCAAATTTTGATGCTAATACTCTGTAGACCGTTCAGACTCCATAGGAACAATAATCAATTTTAGCTCGAATGGTTTGTAGAGGAACCCTACCTTCTCTCATCCATTCGACACGTGCAATTTCTTTTCCGTCGAGGCGACCTGCAATTTGTACTTGAATTCCTTTTGTATCTGCCTGTTCGTCTGCCTGTTCGGTTAATTCAATAGCTTGTTTTATTGCTTTGCGAAATGAAACTCTATTCTTTAACTGTTCGGCTATAAATTCTGCAAGAATATTAGGGTGCCCATAAGGGTTTGTAATTCTTGTAATAGTAATGTTGAGTTTTCGATTCACACAATTAAGTTCTTTTTGTACATTCATCTGTAATTCTTCGATTTTTCGCGTCTTGCCTTCTAGTAATAACTTTGGGAATCCCATATAAATTATGACTTGAATCATATCAATTCTTTTTCGAATTTCTATGCATGCAATTCCCTCCACACCAGAGGATATTCTCATATTTTTTTGTAGATAATTCTTGATACAATTTCGTATTTTTTGATCTTCTTGTAGACCATCAGAATAATTTTTGGCTTGTGCAAACCAAATAGAATGATGACCTTGGGTTGTACCAAGTCTGAAACCAAGTGGATTTATTTTTTGTCCCATAATCCCCCACCCTTATCCATATAATGATATGTCATATCTGTATACTTTTTTTTCTTCCATTCGGATTTTTTTAAGCAAAAGAAATCTTCTTCTTCATAGAAAGATTTATCTTTCAATATAATCCTTATATGACAAGTGGGTCTTTTTATTGCATAACTCTACCCTCGAGCTTGAGGTTTTAATTTTTTCATGCTACCCCCATTGACTTCAACTTTACTAATAACTAAACTTGCTTAATTGAAACCCATATTATGACTAGCATTTGTTGCTGCAGAATAAACCAACTTAAAAATGGGATAACATGCTCGATAAGGCATAAGTTCGAGTATCATAAGTGTTTCCTCGTAGGAACGTCCATGAATTTGATCAATTACCCTTCGTGCTTTGTGAGCAGACATAGATATATGTTGACCTAAAGCATATACTTCTCCATATGGGTTCTTATTTCTCTTCTTTGTCATAAGGTTCACCTCTTACTAATGATCACTAATCATCTATTTATTAACTTATTCATGTTGTTAACATTAATGACGAGATCTATCATCATTTTTTGCATGTCCACGGAAATTTATAGTAGGTGAAAATTCTCCCAATTTATGGCCGACCATACGATCTGTTATATAAATAGGTGAATGTTCCCTTCCATTATGGATAGCAATAGTATGGTCGATCATTGTAGGTATAATGGTAGATGCCTGAGACCAAGTTATTCTTATTTCTTTTTCTGCCTTTGTGTTAAGCTTCTCAATTTTTCTTAATAAATGATTTGCTACAAAAGGATTTTTTTTAGTGAATGTGTCACGATTAATTACTCCTATTTAATTTTTTAATAATTAATAAAAAGAAAGAAATTTGATTTTCTCCCCTATTTACTACGGCGACGAAGAATCAAATTATTACTATATTTCTTCCTTTTTCTACTTCTTCTTCCAAGTGCAGGATAACCCCAAGGGGTTGCGGGTTTTTTTTCTACCAATTGGGGCTCTCCCTTCACCACCCCCATGGGGATGGTCTATAGGGTTCATAAACACTCCTCTTACTACAGGACGCTTACCTAGCCAACATTTAGATCCGGCTCTACCCAACTTTTTCTGGTTCACCTCAACATTCCCCACTTGTCCGACTGTTACTGAGCAGTTTTTGGATATCAAATGGACCTCCCCAGAAGGTAATTTTAATGTGGTCAATTTCCCCTCTTTTGCAATCAGTTTCACTACAGCACTCGCTGCTATAGCTAATTGTCCACCCTTTCCAAGTGTGATTTCTATGTTATGTATGGCCATGCCTAAGGGCATATTGGTTGAAGTAGATTCTTCTTTTTGATCAATCAAAACCCCTTCCCAAACTGTACAAGCTTCTTCCAAAGTATACGGCTTTCTGGATGTAAATGATGATATCTATACAGATGGATCTTTTATATATTGTATAATGAAGTACTCCATGAGTGGATATATAAGAATCCAAATCTGCCGAATGATTTTCTACATCCTAGGTCTTCCCGTTCTGTCATCTGGCTTATGTTCTTCATGTAGTATTCAGATCAAATGACTCTATGAAATTACGTCGATACTTCTACATATTACGAGTAACGTAGGAGACATATTTATTTTTCCCCCGGGGAATCTTTCGAATTACCACTGCTTAGCTTTCAATTTGCCTCTGACCATCAAATGAAATGTGAATAACCCATCCTCCTCTCTTTGGAACATGGGGTCTTCTGGTTTTGTCGGTGCTTGAAACAATTGTCTTCTCTATATTACTATATCTCTAGAGTCAATAATTTTATATGAGGAACTATTGAACTCAATCACTTGCTGCCGTTACTCTTCAGTTTTCTGTTGAGGTCTATCCTATAGAGGTACTCAAATTGGATCAGTGATCGTTTTCTTGGTTTCGTCGTGAACCTAATTGGTGACTTCCAATTACGTAAATCAATGGTTCAAACCAGCACTCAAAGGTAGGGCATTTCCCATTTTTATAGGAACTTATGTACCAGAAACAATGGTATCTCCAATTATAGCCCCTTTGGGATGTAAAATTTATATCTTCTCACCATCCCCATAGTGTATGAGACAAATGGATGCATTTCGATTAAGGTCGTATTCTATGCTTACGATTCTACCATATATGTCTTTTTCATTCCGTTGAAAATCGATTTTATGGTATAGACGCTTATGACCTCCCCCCCTATGCCCCGCGGTAATGATTCCTCTGGCATTACGACCTTTACTACAACGATTCTATCCATAGATCAAATTATTTCGTGTATTGGATTTCACTTGACTGTCTACGGCTCCATTGCGTGTGCTCGGGGTAGAAGTTTTGTATAAATGTATTGCCATGCTATTAATATTAAGTGTTTTGATTTAAGTTCTTTTCTTTCTAAGAGGTGGAATAGAATAACCCGGTTGAAGCATAATGATCATATGTCTGTAATGCATTGTATGTCCCAGAATAGGTCCTATTCTTCTATTCTTTCCCGGGAGTCGATGACTATTCATAGCTTTTACCTTGACACGAAAGAAGAGTTCGACCCAATGCTTTATTTATGTCCTAGTTGATCCTGATTCAACATTAAAAGTATATTGATTTTTCCCCAATAACTGAATACTTTTGTCTGTAAATACTACATATTTGATTCCATCCATAAATCGATTTTATTCCCTATGAGTTCAAGTTTCAATAAGAATTTGAGTTCTTACTGTTTGTTCATATGTTATGATATGAATATACCACATTAATTTGTTATGTATGGATGATCAGATTCCATTGATACAGAGCCAATTCCAATAGACTTATTGTAGGGTCCCATTAGCGTGCATCTAGTAGGAATTGAACCTACAAATTCGCCAATTATGAGTTGGACGCTTTAACCATTCAACCATGGATGCTTAGCGGGGATCCTTGTACATGGTGAATAACCAAATTCCAATTGAAATGAAATCTTTAGGAGAAATCAATGCAATTTAGGAGAAATCAATGAAAGGACATCAATTCAAATCCTGGATTTTCGAATTGAGAGAGATATTGAGAGAGATCAAGAATTCTCACTATTTCTTAGATTCATGGACCCAATCCAATTCTGTGGGATCTTTCATTCACATTTTTTTCCATGAAGAACGTTTTATAAAACTCTTGGACCCCCAAATTTGGAGTATCCTATTTTCACGCAATTCACAGGGTTCAACAACCAAATTTGGAGTATCCTATTTTCACGCAATTCACAGGGTTCAACAAGTAAGCGATATTTCCCGATCAAGGGTGTAGTACTATTTGTAGTAGTGGTCCTTATATATTGTATTAACAATCGAAATATGGTCGAAAGAAAAAATCTCTATTTGACAAGGCTTCTTCCTATACCTATGAATTCCATTGGACCCAGAAATGATACATTGGAAGAATCTTTTGGGTCTTCCAATATCAATAAGTTGATTGTTTCGCTCCTCTATCTTCCAAAAGGAAAAAGATCTCTCGAGAGCTGTTTCCTGGATTCGAAAGAGAGTACTTGGGTTCTCCCAATAACGAAAAGTGTATCATGCCCGAATCTAACGGGGTTCGCGGTGGTGGAGGAACTAGATCGGAAAAAAGAGGGATTCTAGTTGTAAGATATCTAATGAAACCATTGCTGGAATTGAGATCTCATTCAAAGAGAAAGATATCAAATATCTGGAGTTTCTTTTTGTATATTATATGGATGATCCGATCTGCAAGGACCATGATTGGGAATTTTTGGATCGTCTTTCTCCGAGTAAGAGACGAAACATAATTAACTTGAATTCGCGACAGCTATTCGAAATCTTAGTTAAAGACCTCTTGAGCTATACAAAACACAAGAGACACAAGAACAACGTGGGCCGGAGTTCGTGTGAGCTGGATGGTTGCGAGCTCCGGCCCGAGGTGCCCAAAAACAAGGCAAAGGCAAGGCCGAGGCTTACCGGAGCTTTAGGCGCAGGAGAGGAGGCGCAACAGCGGGTTGTCGGCCGCGATTCAAATGTGGTTGCCGGCGGTCTCCCCCTCTACAGAAAATATTTAGTGGTTACTAACCTCCACATCATCTACACATGTGGCATGCATGATCCATTAAAATGGTGACACATGTTGAGAGATGTGGAAATTAAAAGAAGAAAAAATAAGAACTTTGTAAGCTTGTCAAGGCGATACTCTCTCCTCATTAATTACGTAGTGCTCTCTCTCCATGTCTTTTTCCCCACTCTCTCTCTCCTCCTTTATTTCAAATTTCGCTCCAGACTCCTCCCTCCTCTATCTCTCCTCTCCTCTCTATCTCGCAAAATCCGACAACCACCTCCGGACGACCACCGCTAGACGCTCTCTTTGGGAAATGACGGAGGCTTGACGGCATTGGGGTTGGAGAGCTCTATGGCACAAGCTTCCCTCTGAAGAAGGGGTCATCGGAGAGAAACAAATGTGAAATGTTGGCGTTTGTGCAGTTGTGGCACTAGCTGAACGACCCAGAAGAGAGGACAAAGTTGGACTCCTTGTCAACGTCGTCGTCTTCCTCCATACTGGCACCGTCGTCTTCTTTGTTGCCCACTCGCCCTGCTTTCGTCTCTCCTATTCCTCCTTTTCCTATGCGAACATTGCTTCCATCCATTAAGATGATTAGTTTGAGCATCACCCATCAGTAAGCCAAATAACCACTAATCGGTTTATAACATATAAATTAATCTTCGAATTCAACATCATAAAGTATTGTTTCGAGATACATCTCATGAACAATTTGTCAAACTGGTTATGTGTACTATCAACACGAGTCTCACATTCAAAGCGAAGGCAATTTTTTAATCCAAACTATGAACAACAATCAAGCACAGTATACTTACCAAAAAAAAAAAAAATCAAGCATAGTATTGCCTCTTCAAGGTTTCCAAACACAAAATAGAGAAGAATGGGGATGGTTTTGTACCCTCTTAAGACCCATGGCTAATGGCAATCGGCGAAGGTGAGCGACATTCGACGGCAGTGAGGAAAAAGGTTATGGAATTGGAATGTTTGCTTTTTTCTGGTCAAGCATTTTTCTCTCTCTTAAGGATGCATAAAATCAAGGGCAGCTAATCGTCCTGAAAGTAAGGACAACAAATTTCAAGCACTAGGCAAGAGCAGAGGGCTTACCAATGGGTGATGCTCAAACTAATCATCTTAATGGATAGAGGCAACATCCGCATAGGAGGAGGAGGAATAGGAGAGACAGAAGTAGGACGAGTGGGCAACAAAGAAGACAATGGTGCTAGTATGGATAATGTCGATGACGTCGATAGGGAGTCTAACTTTGTCCTTTACATTGGTTTGTTTGGCTAGTGCCACGACTGCATGGACGCCAACAATTCATGTCTATTTCTCTCCAACGACCCCTTCTTCAGAGGGAAGCTCGTGCCATAGAGCCCTTTGGCCCTAGCCTCCGTCGTTTCCCAGCAACTGAAAGAGAGCATCTGGCGGTGGTCGTTTAGAGGTGGTCGTAAGATGTTGCAAGATAGAGAGGAGAGGAGAGACAGAGGAGGGAGGGATCTGGAGTGAAATTTTAAATAAAGTGGGGAGAGAGAGAGAGAGGAGGGGGGGAGGGGAGGAGAAAGACAGAGGAGAAAGAGCGTCGTGTAATTAATGAGGCAATAGCATTGCCTGACAAGTCTGCGAAAAGTTCTCATTTTCTCTTCTTCTAATTTTCACGTCACTCGACAAGTGTCATCATTTCAATGGATCAAGCGTGCCATGTGTGCAAATGATGTGGTGGTCAGCAACCATTGAATATTTTCTCCACCAAAACCCCACCACACTCCAAGCATCAAATTACATTCTTGTGGCTCTAACAAGTAATTGCCTAAGGCCAGTGTGGTTTGAGCACACAATCTTGGGTCCAATTGAGTCATGTGCATTGACATTTGGGTCCAATTGAGTCATGTCCAATTTAACCGATGAAATCACCCTAGTAATTGCGTAGCATAACATTTATTCTAGCAAAATGTGCTTTGATTTTGATAATTCTAAGTGGTTTTTTAAAATTCCTTTCCGGTACTCCTTTTGTCTAACCCTTCATTTTGGAATCCAGTTCCTCATTCTGTTCCTATATCGGGTGATTAAATCTTCCGGCAATTCTATAAATCACTAAGGATGATACTCTTGGGGCCGGTAACTGTTAGGATCACAGAGAACATGATATTTAATACTTATCTATTCGAGTCAAGTATAGTTCATATTTTTTTATTTTCTATTCTAGCTGAACTTTTTTTTTTTTTTTTTTTGAGCAAGCTATTCTAGCTTAACTTGAGCATGATATTTTAATACTTGATCAAATTAAGTTGTGTTTCGAGTAACGAGTATCCTGTCAAGCTTCAGCTTCATCAATCAGTGACGCGGCCCCCGCGCTTGGCCCCGGCCCCCGGCTACTGATTGAAGCATAATTTTTTTTTTGGTTACGTCCCCTTGCCTTCATAAAAGATATTGAAAGCTGTCGTCGAGGATTCTTTAAGATATTCTTTTTCTACCGAGATGCTTGTTATTTATATTTTGCCCTTTTGTTGCCGCCTATATTTGATGCTTGATATTAAATGAACAATCAAATTAGCCACGAGTGTGTCCTGTTCTCCCCAGGACTTTCCCATGTACTGATTTTGTCATTTCTAATAGATTTATGTGGCACGTGATTGATACCACTCCAAAAGATTTATCTTTAAAATATATTTATGGGAGTATATTTTATTATCTATAACTTTAGGAAAAAAGAATACCGTAAGTATTATAACTTACGTAGAACCATAACTTTTTTACAATTGCTTAAGTACCATGACTTCAAAAAAATGTTCACTTGCATGTCATAACTATTTTAAGTCACTTGAATGTTATGATTTCTAATAAATCATTTACTTAAGTGCCATGATTTTTTTTTTTTTTTAAACGTTCATCACATGCCCTAGAAATTTGACCCGGCATGGCTCTCATGGTGAACATTTTCTATAAGCTATGACTCTTCAGAGATCAATTGAAAGTTATGACATACAAGTCAATATGTTTTATAAGTCATGACACTCTATGGTCATGATGCTCATATGATTGACAAAAAAAATTATAATACTTAAGGGACCATTATAAAAATGTTATAGCACTTACGGTGTCCTTATCCTAGTCATCATACTTTAAGAAATTTGTCTAGAAGATATGATAACCAGTAGTAAGTGTCGTTATTACATATATGAAAACAAAGATACTTACCTTAAATGATTGGAGTTCTCTTCGCATTTAAATAATTGCTTAGGACGTTAGTTACATCAGAATTTAGGGTTGTACTTTGTTGCTATGACCATCATCCTAGTCGATTCTTCCGGTGTAGTTGCTTGAACTAATGAAAACTCATTAGTTGAACTTACCTTCAAAAAGCGTTCGAGAGTTCCTTTCATATAAGGCGAAGTCCAAATAAACTCCTAGTAAAGCTGAATACATAGCTTCATGAATTCACTGATTCCCTTCATTGTAGCATGACAAAAGTAGAATAATTTGGGGCAAGGGCTAATAGGGAAAAAATGTGTTAGATAAGTCTTAAACCTATTGCATTGATGTCAATTTAGTCATAAACCTTATATTAATATCAATTTAATCCCAAACCTTTTGGTGTAGTACCGATTCAATCCTTCTAGATAATTCTGGCCATATTTTACTTGAAGCGGAAACTAACCGTCCTATATGGCATGACTACCACGATGTAGATAATTTTTAATAATAATATTTTTTATTTTTTATTTTTATTTTTCCCTTTATTTTTCTCCTTCCATTTCTTCTTCCTCAAGCTAGTCGGTGACCGGCCGTAGGCCGTGAGGGTGGCCTTGCATTGGGCGAGTGACGCCCTACCTCGCCCGGAGGCCGCTAAGTTGAAGACCACGACCTCATGGCCTTTGGCGAAGTCGTGACTCGCCCATGGCTAGCAGGCTCAACCCTTGCTAGTGGTCAACGAGGGACCTCATTGGCCTTTGGCTAGTCGACAAGGTTCGGTGACGCTGGAGGAAGAAGGAAGGGAAGGGGGAAAAAAAGTTTAGAAGTTGTCCATTTTAATTGGTCATGCCATATAGGCTAGTCGATGTCCATGTCAGCAATATCCAATTAAAATTAAATTGAATGATTGAATTAGCACTAAGTTAAAAGGTTTAGGACTGAATTTGCGCCATTAAAAGATTTAAGGCTAAATTAACATAAATGCAATACGTTTAAGACTTTTATCACACTTTTACTAGCTAATGGGTATTTTGGGTGTATACAAAAGCTGGGTGAAGATGACAAGATGGGCGCAACTATTGGCAAAAGTTGTGAATAAGTCTTGGGAAATATTCGTGTTTTTAGCAGTTAAATGATGTCCACGTCAATTTCTTTATGCCTCGAGTGATCCACTTCTCTAAATAATTTTAAGAGTGCACTCTTTCTTCTCGATCCGGTGGATTCAGAATCTTATTTCTTAAGTGCTCCCAATAAGCTTTGAATATGAGATCACAAGAAGAACAACAAACTCTTTTGCCATCTAGCCAATGCCTTGTTGATGCATACGTGCATGCATGCATCTTGGGGGTGGAATTCCGGAATGCCCTGTTTTGTTGTGGCCCAAGAAATTTGCTCCCACTGAAATCTTCTTCAATTCCGAGCCTTGTCAAACAATTTATTTTGTCTTTCTTACTTACTTTCTCACCCCTATTCCTATTCTTCACCTTTTTTAAAGTTGCCAAGTAAAGTGTAATTTTACTATGTTAAATGCGTTCAATTGATAAGCATAAACTTGTGCATTTCATCTATTTCAACCTTATTTTATGGGTGATGCAACGAAAGTAGTCAATGACGCTAGGGGCTTGCCCCTGGTCCCATGCCCAATTTCCACACCCTCTCCACATTTGGTATTGTGTTGTATTGAGATGGAGTGACAGCCAAAGAAAATAATATTTGGGCTTAAGCACTTTACCCAAAAGGGAGGTAACCAATACATATGCGTTCACTGTGTTAGGGAAATCCCTTATGATGTTTTGAAGATGACAAAATAAATCAAAGGCTACTAACGTGTTTAATGGTTAAGTAATAGACCATGCAAATGATAGAACATGTAAAGGATATTGTTAAAGTTTGAAAATAGTCAGAAGACTAAACATAACACATGTACAAAGTCTATTATGAAGATTTTCAGACTTCTATGTCAAAGTCTAAAGACTGCCAGACTTTAGTGTCAAAGTCTGTTTTACATCAGAAGTCTGCTCACTCTGACAAATTCAAGACTGAACGTGAATGAAGAACTAGAAGACAGACTCTATCTTTGAAGCCGAACCGAGAAGACAGATTCTATGCTGAAACTGAACTTATTCAGACCTTAAAGTTAAATATGTTTAGAAGCAGAATATGTTACGACATCCAAATTGTAAAGTCTATTGCACTTAGATTCAAATTATGAAGTCTATTGCACTTAGATTCAGATTGTGAAGTCTATTACTCTCGAGACTTTACATCCAGTTCGACACAATGTAATACAAGCCCTAATCATATAATGGCTAGTGATTTGGTTTGGATTCTACATCAAGATTGATTTGATTGACTCAATCTAATTAATTGACAATTGGATTTTGAAGATAAGAACTTTCTATACGAATAAGCTCTACTTATGGAAACCAAGATTTTGTTTGTATGGGCGATCGGAATCAATTTGGGATTCTATTTTTGTCACTCAACGGCTATTAAATCTTCTAGATACAGATCTTTCTAATGGGTAGATTGGAAGAAGATCTTCGAGATATTGTCCAACGGCTAATTTGGAAGTAGAGGAGTATTTAAAGAGATGAAGGACCGATGAGTAAGTAAGAGACGGAGTGTAGAATTTATAATTCTAAAGTTTGAGTGATCTTCGATCATACACTTGTCTCTTATGAGCTTAAACATTTGTAATCGTGAGAGAAATACCAAAAGAGTGACTTAGTGAGATAATGTGATCTACTACTAAGTGTCTGCACTCAAATTTGTAATCTCTTATTGATTGCATAGTGGAATCCAGCCAAGAAGGCTGTTAGCGTGGGAGAGTTGACGTAGGCTTGGATTAAGCCGAACTACTATAAATCTTGTGTTCTTATTCTCTTCCCTAAATTCTTTTATTTTGTTTGTAATTCTATTTAACTGCTAAAGTCTGATCTCGCTTATCTCGCTTAAAGTTTGATGCTTTTCAAACTTAGTTTCAAAAGTCTGTTGTTAAAAGTAAAAGGTTTTCACTACATTTTGCAGAATCTATTTTTACACTTATTCACCCATCTTTAGGTATTCATACTAGCACTTTCACACTGTTCTAACATTTTGCAGAAAAATTTATATGCTAGATAGAGATGATGAAGCTAGCATGATTTCCTCAATTGATATTGTTGGGTAAAACAGATTCCCTAAAACCGATCAAATACTCAATCGAACCTTTAAAATGAACGCAGAAGACGAGCCCAGGAAGCACATGTATCACCGATCAAAAAGTTCATTATGGAGTCGAATGTATCTTGTCTTTTACATATTAAACATCAACGTTGAAGTTTGATGAAGAATCCTAATCCTGTTCTATTGAGGAGCGTATTATTACTTTGAGGGGGAGAAAACTTATGTTTTAGATAGCGTATTATTCTATCTTTTTGGGAGAGGGAGTGCGTCTACGGAACATACCTTTTAAGAATACGTTCTTTCTCTTAAGAAACCTCTTCCAAAAGACGTAACCCCTTAAAGATGCCTCTTCTAAAAAACGACGTAACCCCTCAACGTACCCTTTCATATCTTAACCCTTCCTCCATGGGCCCTTAATTTACGGGCTGATTTTTTAGACCCAACATGGGCGGACGGGCCAACTTAAGCTCATCAACACATAGAAAAAAACCCATCATCTCTCACTCGCAGATGGTAGGCCGAACAGAATCCTCTTTACCTCTCTGCAACATTCATACCGGTGAATAATTCGTGCGACCAATATACTTTGAGAGCTCGTTGTCATACATTTGTTAGGAATATACGACAACTTATAATGGGCATCACACTTTGAGTAGATTTAGTATGCAGTACCCTAGATCGATCAATCACATTTATATCGCTCTTGATCTTTTTTTTTTTTTTTTTTTTTTAACAATGATATATTGTATTCACAATTATGATTGTCCCATAAAACAATCATAATTGGTCGACCAGTGAATACAAAAGTAAAATGTAATTTTCCAAATTCGATCTTCCTCTTTACTTGAAACTCTCAATTTCAGTTCAACTTGCTTTTCTAAAAATGGCCCATTAGATCGAATTAATGCATGATTTTTGGCAACATCCTAAAATAACAAATATTGAATAGAAATCTTGAGAATAAGTAAAAGGTCATGAGGACGCTAAATTGAAGAACTCTTTTCCTTAAGAGTCTCACACAGTATAAAAGTTGATATTAAACTTTTGTCACTCTTATTGGTCATCTCATGCATACGTAGTATGAAATACGTATTACAGTATTAACTCCTCTCCCAGGAGCGTATGTCTATACCATCAATACCGTACAGATGATAGTTTAGACATACCTAATGTCTAACTTGAGTTCACATATTTACTAATTCAAATAATTCATCAGAACTCACATTTTGCATCATAAACAGATAAAGTAAAATATGTAGGTTATTTTACTTTTGGACATAGTAAATATTATGTCCTCATCTTAACACTCAATTAAGGTAACATATATATTTTAAGCGCTAGCTCTCGATTATCACTTAGATAATAAGCTTAAAAACTGTCTTATTTTTATTTATCACATAGTAAATAGAGCGATTATCCGTGTGGGTGGGCTAATTTTTTTATCTATCTAATATACTTTCTTAACTTAATATAATGTATTGAGCGTTAAAATGCATAAACGTCAAACAAAGATTCATAGGCATTAATAATGAAAAAAAAATAATTCATTAAATGTGAACACTTAAGGGAAATTACAATATTCAGTACATCAGCCTTTCATTAAATGTAAACACTTAAGGGAAATTACAATATTCAGTATATCAGCCTCTACGTAGTCCTAGAGATTTCACATGGCTACAAAACACATATCTGTATTGGCTTCGTCATAGGATGTGTTACCATTCTATTCGAAGTTCACATCTTTTCGCGTAATCATATCTTTGATAAAATTATACTTGGTATCTATATGTTTGGTCTTGCCATGATATTTTGGATTTTTTGTGTACGCTATAGTTGCTTGGCTATCACAGTTAACCAATAACGGATTTGCAGCATTCCCAATAATACTTAAATGATCCAAAAAGCTCTTATACCAAACATCTTTCTGTACTGCTGTTGACAATGCCACGAACTCAGCTTCTATCTTTGACAATGTTATACTCGTTTATTTCTTACTGCTCCAAGATATGGTGACATTATTCTGTAATAAAGCAAATCCAAAGGTAGATTTCCTTTGATCTAAATTTCCTCCCAAATCCGCATCTAAATAGCCCTCAAGTCGCAGATCATTTCCTTGGTAATTCAGTGTATAATCAACGATTCCTTTCAAATACCTTAATATTCTTTTAATAACTTTCCAATATACTTAACCTGGATTGGATTGGTATCTACTCACCATTCCAACTGCAAAACATATGTCAGGTCTTGTATATATCATAGCGTACATTAAGCTTCTAATAGCACTAGCATAAGGAACATGTTGCATTTGTTCATTCTCTTGTGGAGTCCTTGAACAAAGTCTATGGCTCAATCCTTCACCTTTTGCAATAGGAGTATTTATGGGTTTACAATCTTGCATACAAAATCGTTCAAGAACCTTATTTACATATATTTCTTGCGAAATAGATAATGATCTCTTCGAACGATTTCTTGAAATTTTAACTCCAAGAATGTATGCAGCCTCACCCATATCTTTCATCTCAAAATTAGAAGATAACCAACTCTTGACAGTATTAACAAACTCTATATTGCTTCCGGCAATAAGTATATCATCAACATATAATGATATGATCACAAATTGATTTTTAGATCTTTTGATATATACACAATGATCATCATCAATCATTGTAAAATCATATGCCATTACGGCATTATAAAAACGTATGTATCATTGTCTTGATGACTGCTTAAGGCTATATATCGATCTTAAAAGTCAACATACCTTTTCTTCTTGGTCTTTCATAATAAAACCAACAAGTTGTTCCATTTATATTTCTTCTTTTAATTCTCCATTGAGAAAGCAGTCTTTACATCCGTTTGATGTAACTCAAAATCCATACTTGCCACTATTGCCGGAATAATATGAATCGAGGTAAATCTCACTACAAGAGAAAATATTTCTTCACAATCAATTCATTCCTTTATGTTTTTTTATTGGGCCATCAGCTTTACGCTTTATTTTAAGAACTCATTTGTTTCCAATGGCTTTGTGTCCTTTTGGAAGATCAACTAGTTCCCAAACATGGTTTGACTTCATTGACTCAATTTCATCTTCCATTACATGTATCCATTTTTCCTTATTAGAGCAATTTAGAGCCTCATATACATTTCTTGGCTCATCTTTATCTTGTGGAGTAATCATAAAAGTTGTCATTTCAATGTCAAAACGTCGAAGGGGAATACTTTTGCGATTTGTTTGCCGTACGGGAGATTGTACATTTTACACATCATTCTCCATCATGCTCCTACTCGGATTAGATAATGACGATATCGTCTCATCATGTGGTTGTAATTGGGAGTGAGTTGAATTAAATTCATCACTTCTCATGTTACTCCAACTTAGACGAATTCCACTAAATTCATTATTTGGATCCAAGGTTTCAAATAGGGGTGATTCTCACCTATTTCGTCATTCTTAGAGAATTCATTCTCTAAGAATGTGACATCTTGTGATTCGAATTAAGTTATACTTCCACTTTCTTGCTCATCTATAAACACATACTTTTTCAAGTGTTCATGGTATCTTATGAAAATACTCTTCTTTCATTGAGGAACCAATTTCCCAAATTTGTAAAAGGGCTTATGAGTATAGGCAGCACAACTCCATGGTTTAAGAAAACTTAAGTCCGATTTTCTACCTGTCCATAACTTATATGCAGTGGAAGTAACTGATTTAAAAGGCACCCGGTTAAGTATATATGCATCGGTTAATAATGCATCACTCTAAAAAGTGATAGGTAAGTTATCATACGCCATCATGGATCTAACCATTTCTAGTATGGTTTTGTTTTTTCTCTTTGCAACACCATTTTGTTAAGGAGTATATGAAATAGACAATTGTTTTTCTATTCCTTTTTCATCACATAAATTTTTGAACTCATCAAATAAATATTTTTGACCTTGATCGGATATCAATACTTTCATTTTCTTGTTTACTTAATCTTCTACCAAGTTCATAAACTTTTTGAAATAATTCAATGCTTTAGATTTATGAGAAATCAAATAGATACATCCGAATTAAGTATAATCATCTATAAATGTGATGAAGTAAACAGCCCCATGCTTTCCTTTCATATTCATTGAATCACGGATGTCATAATGGATTAAATGCAAAGGAAATTTAACTCTCCTATATTTTCCAAATGACTTCCTTGTCATTTTTCTTACTAGGTAATGCTCACATATGGGCAAATCGACTTTTTCAATATTGCCCAACAAGCCCTCTTTGGCTAGCCTATTCATACGTTGTTGGTCAATATGACCAAATCTAGCATGTCACACATTCACATCATTATCATATAAATTAGAAGATGTGAAAAGGGAATAACAAACATTGACATTACCATAGTCAACGTTTAATATAATAAAACCATTTAGAAAATAACCACAACTATAGTAGTTTGTATTCAAATACAAATCTACATCATTATTATGGAATTTCATATTAAAACCAAGCTTAACTAACACTAAAACAGATATTAAATTCCAACGAATCTCTGGAGCATACAATACATTATGTAGGAATAAAGTGCGTCCACTATGCATATTCAATTGGCAGGTGCCAATCCATTTTACTTCAGTTCTGGAGTTATTTTTTACATAGATTCACTTAGTTCCAGTTGGTACTCGTCGGAATTCCATGAAGGATTCTCTATCCTTCCCTACATGATCTGTTGCTCTCAAATCTATAGTTCACAAAAGATTAGACTCAATTAAGAATACAGAATTTAACACATAAGTAAAGTTCTCAAAAGTACAAGGGGTGTATATCTTCTTTGGCTCGCGACAATCATGAGCATAGTGACCACTCTTGTCACAATTGTAACACTTCGCCATTGACAGCTTCTTCATTCGAGGACGCTTTCCTCTTTCATGTTGGTCAACTTTTGGTTTCTGCCCTAACGAACTTACTTCCTTGCTTTTCCACCTATTGAACCGATCCAGATGTTTGCGCTTGGAGCTCGAAGCTTCATGTGAGTTGGAACTAGCATGATAAATTTCAATTTCCGGCTTAGCTATCAAGAGGCAGTCATCTTCTAGCTCAAGATTGCATCCTCAAAGGTTTTGATATTCTCATTGTGGGTCAAGTGCACCTTCATATGCCCCCAACTCTGAGGCAATGAACGAATCACTGCTTGCACTTACTACTTGTCAGTTTGGACGTGGCCAACATCTTTCAGTTCGTCAATCATATTTGACATCTTTTTTAGGTGTTGCTTTATGGTCTGATCATGAGGTTTCTTGTAAGAGTCAAACCTAATAATGAGCTGTCTTAGTTTGGTCATCGAAGTATGACCAAATCTTGTTGTCAATGCTTCTCACATTTCCTTGGCATTCTCAAAACGCCTAAACTCTCGCATGATATCATTCTCCATGCTACTTGGCAATGTAATGTGAGTAAGGGAGTTCTTTCTTTTCCATGCAGCAAATTCATACTTATCTCTCCTATATTGTGCAGTGTTTCCATCTTCAGGTTCTTCCATAGTCAGGTTAAGAGCTTCTAGTGCCTCTTGCTCTTCCAGCACATATTGGATTTTCATATGCCATATTTCATAGTTATCGTCGTTGAGCTTCTCACATTTGTTCAATTCAGCCACTATGCTCTTTGTGGTTGAAGCCATTGATCTAAACATATCAAACACATATGCATGAATTATTAATGCCTATCATTTATGCATCTATTTTGCACAAACCCAACATATTCATGAATAATTTCAAGATTTCAGAATCAAAAGGTCACTATGTTTCCAATCATCATCCAAAAATCCTAACTTTGAATTATTATTAATATAATTTTCTATACAAAATAAATTCTTTAAAACTACAAAAACTTCTATTAACTACCCATAATAGTTAACGATAAGAGAAGGAAAAGACATTGGACATCCAATAATGATATAATAATAATATTTCCACATAATGCAACTAACATATCGATTGCTACATCGACATCATCTAGGTAGGAAATATTTACATAAGATGTCCATAAAGCATACTAAATAAAGACCACTTGAAACATCTAACACTAAGACAACATATGAACTATGAAAGATTCTTTTTTGTTCAATTTCTTGAGCTTTTCATTTGTAAATTCCTCAGGCATTCTTGGCAGCCACGAAGAAACAAATGGATATCCCTTAGGATTTTTCCTTCACACATTCATCCCCCTTTGGATTGAAGTTATTACTAGGGTTGCTGTCTTTGTGGCTTCAATCTGGTAATGTTCATCTATAAAAGCTATTACAAGCCTCTTATATTTTGTAGCTCTGTTGACCTCCCATAGGCGATTTAACACTCCTTGCCATATCGGTGGGAGAGTGTTCATGAATAATCGCACCATCTCAGAATGTGGCATGGGATAACCCTTCCATATGATCTATTATATTTTCTTATTAACCTCGAGAACATGATTCATTAAGTCGCCACTCACTCATTGATAATCAGTCAACTTAACTATCAACCTTGAAAGCCTTTCCTTTTGTCCATATATAGTTGCGCGTATAGGTGTGCGCGCCCGACGGGGAGGCATTGTACCTGCAATAAATGTAGAACAAATAAGGGATTACAAATAATCCACATAGACTTAATTCGAAAAAAGAAACACATTCTTTTCCCCTCTCTCTCTCTCTCTCTCTCTCTCTCTCTCTCTCTCTTTTTGGGTCAATGATCAACGGTCAAACGGGTCGAGGTCAATGGGTCAACGAGTCGGGTCGAATCGACTGACCCGGCATGTGCCACACGCGTACGCGGGCTAACGTCATGATGACGTCAACTTGCGCATGCTAGCGACCACGCGCGTGCATTGCACTCACCTAGGGACCAAACAACGCGTGCATTGCATGCGCCTGGGGGATGAAATCACATGCACCGACGATGCCAGTTCCTTCCGGCCACGCGTGGTGGCTCATCCGACGGCGATCCGCCACTCGATTTTCTCGTATCGACGAGAGCTTCGACCCTATGCTATCAAAAACGAAATTCAACCAAAAAAATAAATTTATTAACACCAAAAGGGGATCGGGAAACATGAACAATGCTCTGATATCAATGTTGGGTAAAACGGATTCCCTAAAACCGATCTAATACTTAATCGAACCCTTAAAACGAACGTGGAAAACAAACCCAGAAAGCACATGTATCATCGATCAAAAAGTATATTACGGAGTCGAACGTACCTCTTGTCTTTCATAGATTAAACACCAATGTTGAAGTTCGAAAAAGAATCTTGATCCTATTCTACCGAGGAGTGTACCGTTGCTTTGAGGGGGAGAAAACTTCTGTTTTAGAGAGCGTATTGTTCTATCTTTTTGGGAGAGGGAGTGCATCTATGGAACGTACCTTTTGAGAATATGTTTTTTCTCTTAAGACGCCTCTTCCAAAAGACGTAACCCTTCAAAGACACGTCTTCTAAAAGATGTAACCCTTCAACGTACCCTTTTATATCTTAACCCTTTCTCCATGGGCCCTTAACTTGTGGGCTGGTTTTTTAGGCCCAACATGGGTGGACATGCCAACTTAGGCCCATCAACGCATAGAAAAAACCCATCAGATATTGAAGGAGAAAGTTCGAGGTTAACATAACTATTAGTCAATTAGCCATAAGCAAGATAAATTCCTAGGTCAACATCAAATCTCGCCCCAATTTTTGCAATTTCAAGGATTCTCTCATTACCTTTTTCATTTAATTACCCATATTCTTGCAGTTAGAACTTTGTGAATACCTGAAACCTTTCAAAATATTGACATAGAGAATCATGAATAATCTTGTAGCACTTCTATGTGTTACAAGGTCAACGTGGAATGCTGCCAAATGAGTGCCAACATAGTTGAATGAACCTTTCCACCCTTGATTCTACACATGTATCATTGCACCATTTTTCATAAAAAGAGAAAACTGCTATCAAATCTTTCAAGGCATTTAGGGTGCATTTGGTTCACAAAAATATTTTAATGACAATTGTATTCTGTTTTCACCTTCCATTTTCTTAAAAATATGTTTGTTGAGTTACAGTTTTAGATACGAATGAAACTTGTACAAAATAATGTAATTTTTGGTCGTTTTCAATTTTAAGGTTCAAATTGTGAAAACATGGCACCCAAAATTCCTACAAAATGTATTTTCATCGACAATTTTGGAAATGAAAATAGGAAACTAGAGTACTTCCATTTTACTTCTATATTTTGCGTGAAAGCATTTTAATTCTTCCTTGAATCGATTGGAAATTTCTTGCTTGTGTTTTTGGGCCAGACAAAAATGAGGTGTCCATTTTTGGCGATAGCTTTATACTGCTAAAGGCTTGTAAATTAGCTTTGCTGTATGGCCTTCCCGAGCCCAATAAAGAAGTGGCGTAACTTGTTAAAGACTCCATTGGTGTGTAAAATCGGAAATTGGAAAATTTCCATTTTACATCTACATTTTGTGTGAGAATTTTTTCTTTAGAAAGATTTTGTCTTGAATCGAATGCAAGTTCCTTGCTTGTATTTTTAGGCTAGACAAAAGTGAGGTGCCCATTTTTTGCCAATAGGCTTGCAGATTAACCTGCTTGAATAGCTTTCCGAGCCCAAAAAAGAAGTGGAACACTCCATTTGTGTTTGAAATCAGAAATTAAAAATTTTTCCATTTTACGTTTATGTTTTGTGAGAAAGCTTTTTTCTTTTACCTTGAATTGAATTGAATTTTCTTGCTTGTGTTTTTGGCCGATGAGTAAAGTACCTGTTTATGCCGATAACTTTATCCGGCTAAAGGCTTGCAAATTAATTTGCCCCGATAGCTTTCCTGAGCCTGAGAAAGTAGTGACTTAACTTGGTAAAGACTCCATTGGTGTCTACAACCGAAAATTGAAAAATTTCCATTGTACACCTACATTTTGTGTGAAAGCTTTTTCTCTAGAAAGATTCTGCCATGAATCAAATGGAGTTCCTTGCTTGTGTTTTTGGGCCAAACAAAAGTGAGGCACCTGTTCTTACCATAGCTTTATTCGGGTAAAGACTTTCAAGGTAATTTGCCTGATTAGTTTTCCCGAGCTTCGGAAAGAAATGGCTTAACTTGGTAAAACTCAATTGGTGTCTAAAGGGTTTTGCTAGCATAATAATCCTTGGGGTATTGTGAAAATAACAGTCTATTGTGAGCTACAAATTCTTGAAGTAGGAGGCCCCACAATAATTTATAATTATTTGTGATTTGATTTTTTGTGGTACAGAGTAGACTGTTATTCTCACAGAGATTAAAGATTGTTACACAATCATTTCTCGTGTCTAAAACCAAAATTTGGAAAATTTCCATTTTACATCTATATTTTGTGTGAAAGCTTGATGTGGACATCGAGTCATATCGAGAGGAGGTGCTAGGGACCCATTGTCTATTCCTACTGGTTCGATTACTCGAGCGCGGGCCAAACAATTCAAGCAAGCTGTTGGCGTCATGGTTCGTGATCTTTGGCGTGAAGATGACCTTGGATCAAATCTTGAAGAATCTTGGAAATCTTGGTGCAATTTAATTATCTTGTCACCAAATAATTGACCAAGTCAATTTATATATATATTCTTGTTTAAGAATATTCTAAAATAGGAATATTTTAGAATATAACGCATTAGATTTTTAGGGTTGGTTTTAGGGTTTGTGTGGCAGCCTATATAAAGGATTTGCCAAATTTCTTTGAAGACGGATATATTTTTTTTTGAGGAAAAGAATTGAGAGGTTCTCTTTTCTGTTCTTTTGAGGACTTGACCTAATCAAGATTCTCTTCGACTTATCGAGCGAGATAGCGAATTCTTTCGCTCGTGGCGTCTATAACGTTGGTTGGTTGACACGTGTTCGTCAACAGTCACGTTCATACCGAGGTTGCCAATCACAGTTTGATTGGAGGTCGAGGTTTGCAATTTGCACCATCTCTGGGCCTTCGTAGAACGATCCTTCCGCAACGATTCACATCAGTTTGGTATCGAGCTTGGTTCTACAAGGTCTATTTATCTTTAATTTTTTGTTGATATTCAGAAATTTGAGATTTATTGAGTTAGGGTTTCGGTTCTAGCTAATTTAGGGATCAGATTGCTTTTGTGCTTCCATACGTAGTTGTTTGCTGTTAGTTTTAATTTTTTTTTTTCTAGCATCTTAAATTGTAACTGAGTTCGTCAAAAAAAAAAGAAAAAAAAGTAAAAAAAAAAAGAAAAGAAAACGCACAAAAAAAAAAGTGTGCAAGAGAAAAAAAAAACAGATTCGGCAAAAAAAAAATTAGCCGAACAAAAAAAAAAAAAAAAAAAAGAAGGCGACTCGTTTATTGGTAGACCAAATTGAAACAAAATCAGTAGTGATTTCCGTTTCAATTGGAATTTCGAAAGTTGTACTTGTTGGTTTGAAATTGTTACTTGCTGAAACAAAATCAATAGTGATCTAATCTTGTTTGATTAGTTTGATTGATTGTCGTGAGGAGGTTGAGAGACAGGTTTTGAGTCTAATAAAGAGCTTGTGAAAAGAGAATACGAGAGGAAAAAGGCAAGAGTGTGTAAGCTTAATTGAGGGTGGAAAAAGCCTAGACTTGAGTTAAACATGAGAGGAGTGACAAACATCTCGAGAAAAACACGTGAGGGAGCGATTGGTGAGGATTTTTTTTAGACTAACGTTTACTTGCAGGTCTAAAATATGTCGCGCGAAGAAAGCGTGAATCAACGGGAGGTTGACTCCATACGAAAGGATGAAGCGCTCGTGGAAAGTATCCAGCAATTGAGGGTCGTAGTAGAGGAGCTTAGTGGCCGAATGATGGGGAATGGCATGAGGGTTGATGTTGACCGAGAGATACCCCGAGGAAGGCCACAACATCAGCGAGATGCCTCTAGAACACAACATAGAAGGCAACGACAATATGATGATGATGAGGCCGACATGGAGGATGATCGAGATGCTCGATTTGAAAGGTGGAATGGAGGCCGAAGGTTTAGACACCGAGGAGATGATGAACTTGGCAACATCAAGATGAAGATTCCTTCCTTTCAAGGGAAGAATGATCCCGATGCGTATCTAGAGTGGGAGAAACGCATGGAGATGGTATTTGATTGCCAACGATACTCTGAGCTCAAAAAGGTAAAAATTGCAGCCGTTGAATTTACTGATTATGCTATAATTTGGTGGGATCAACTTGTGACTAGTAGGAGGCGCAATGGTGAAAGACCGATAGAGACGTGGGATGAGATGAAAGTGGTGATGAGAAGGCGTTTTGTACCTAGTCATTACCACCGAGATTTGTTTCAAAAGCTACAAAATCTCACACAAGGCAATAAGAGCGTGGAAGAGTATCATAAGGAGATGGAGATTGCCATGATCCGTGCTAATGTGATGGAGGATCGTGAGGCCACAATGTCAAGATTTTTGAGTGGTTTGAGCCGAGACATAGCAAGGGTGGTAGAGCTGCAACACTATGTTGAATTGGAAGAATTGGTGGACAAAGCCATCAAAGTTGAGCGACAATTGAAGTTGGACCGAAATCACAAGAGTGGAGGAGGTTCAAATCAGAATTGGAGATCCAACTGGAAGAGAGATGATAAGCCAAATTGGAGAGGAAACAACACCAAAACCGAAACCTCAAAGGAGAAGGAGAGGGACGGTAAAGTTGGAATGAATCCAGTTTCAGGTAAAATTGAAAACCCTAACACTAGAACTCGTGAAATTAAATGTTTCAAGTGTTTGGGCAGGGGTCATATGGCGAATCAATGCCCTAATAGGAGGGTGATGATCATGACTGGACATGGTGTTATTGAGTCCGAAAGTGAAAGGGAAGAAGATGATGATGAGATGCCACCATTGGAGGATTGTAGTGATGGAGAAGTGGCTATAAAAGGAGACTTATTGGTGGTTAGGCGTTCTCACGAGTGTGCAAGTAAAGGAGGAGGAGCATCACCAACAAAGAGATAATTTGTTTCATACAAGGTGTGTGGTGAATGGTAAGATCTGTAGTATGATAATTGATGGAGGTAGTTGTGCGAATGTGGCAAGTTGTATTATGGTGGATAAGTTGGGCTTGAAGACAACAAAACACCCTAGGCCTTATAGACTTCAATGGTTAAATGATAGTGGTGAGGTGAAAGTATCGAAGCAAGTTCGAATTCCATTTGAGATAGGAAGATATAAGGACGAGGTAGAGTGTGATGTTGTACCTATGCAAGCGGGTCATATCTTGCTTGGAAGACCATGGCAATATGATCGAAAGGTACATCATGATGGATATACTAATCGTTATTCATTGGTGATGAATCAAAAGACTTATACCTTGGTACCAATGACACCTAGTGAGGTGTATCAAGATCAAATAAAGTTACAACAAGAAGCCGAGAGAGAGAGAAAAAGGTGAGAAATCCGAGGGCTTGCGTGGTGTGTCGAGACGCAAGGAAAAGGAGAGGCCGAGAGAAAGATTGTGGTAAAAACTGAGGGAAAAGAAGAGAGGTAAGAAAAGAGGCAAAATAATTTTTATGCAAAATCAAGTGAAGTGAGGAGAGCCTTAGTTCTAGATCGACCAATACTTGTACTTGTGTACAAGGAGGTTTTGTTTTCTACTAACGATCTTGACCCAAGTTTGCCTAGTCCTATTGTGTCTTTATTGCAGGAATTTGAAGATGTCTTTCCTGATGAACTTCCTGGAGGGATACCACCTATTCGAGGCATAGAACATCAAATTGACTTGATTCCTGGTGCGCCATTACCTAATCGACCCGCATATCGAAGCAATCCCGAGGAGACAAAGGAACTTCAGCGGCAAGTTAGTGAATTATTGGAACGAGGGCATGTGAGAGAGAGTCTTAGCCCATGCGCCGTCCCTGTTTTGTTAGTGCCAAAGAAGGATGGAACTTGGCGAATGTGTGTCGATTGCCAAGCAATCAATAATATTACGGTAAAGTATCGACATCCTATTCCTAGATTAGATGACATGTTGGATGAGTTGCATGGTTCTTGTATTTTCACTAAGATCGATTTGAAAAGTGGTTATCATCAAATTAGGATGAAAGAAGGTGATGAATGGAAAACTGCATTTAAGACCAAGTATGGATTATATGAGTGGTTAGTAATGCCATTTGGATTAACTAATGCACCGAGCACGTTTATGCGACTTATGAATCATGTTGTGCGTGCTTTTATTGGTCGATTTGTGGTTGTCTATTTCGATGACATCTTGATTTATAGCCGAAGTCCTGATGACCATATTGAGCATGTGCGAGCTGTCTTGCAGGTTTTAAGGGCCGAGCAATTATACGCTAATTTAAAGAAGTGCTCTTTTGTTACCAACAAATTAGTATTTCTAGGATTTGTTGTTAGTGCTAATGGTATACAGGTTGATGAAGAAAAGGTTAAAGCAATCCGTGAATGGCCAACGCCTAAGACCATAGGAGAGGTGCGTAGCTTTCATGGATTGGCGAGTTTTTATCGACGATTTGTGAGAAATTTTAGCACTATTGCCGCACCATTAACTGAGGTAATCAAGAAGCACGTGGGTTTCACGTGGGGAGAAGAGCAAGAGAAAGCATTTAATATGCTAAAAGATAAGTTAACTAATGCTCCTTTATTATCTTTGCCGAATTTCAGTGCTACTTTTGAGATAGAGTGCGATGCTTCTGGTACAGGAATTGGAGCCGTGTTGATGCAAGAAGGGCGTCCCATAGCTTATTTCAGCGAAAAATTGAGTGGAGCAACATTGAATTATCCTACTTATGATAAGGAGATGTATGCTTTAGTGCGAGCTTTGGAGACTTGGCAACATTATTTATGGCCAAAGGAGTTTGTGATCCACACCGACCATGAGACCTTGAAGTACTTGAAAGGACAGCAAAAGTTGAATAAAAGACATGCCAAATGGATAGAGTTCATTGAGACTTTTCCATATGTGATCAAGTACAAGAAAGGTAAGGAAAATGTGGTAGCCGATGCACTTTCTCGAAGGTATGCGATTCTAACTATTTTAGAAGCAAAGTGTCTAGGTTTTGAGCATATCAAGGGCTTATATATTGGTGACGATGACTTTGGGAGAGTCTATGAAGCATGTGAACACGCTGCATTTGATAAATTTTATAGGCATGAAGGTTATCTTTTTCGTGAAAACAAACTATGTTTGCCTAAGTGTTCTTTGCGTGAATTGTTGGTGCGAGAAGCTCATAGTGGTGGTTTAATGGGGCATTTTGGCATTAATAAGACTTATGAAGTGATGTATGAACATTTTTATTGGCCACATATGAAGAGAGATGTCACACGTGTTTGTGAGAGATGCATTGCTTGTAAGCAATCGAAGTCTACAACTAAACCGCATGGCTTGTATACACCATTACCTATTCCAACGCATCCTTGGATTGATATTTCTATGGATTTTGTGTTAGGATTGCCTAGGTCTAAGTATGGTAGAGATTCTATTTATGTGGTTGTTGATCGGTTTTCAAAGATGGCTCATTTTATACCTTGTCATAAAACTGATGATGCATCCCATATTGCTAATTTGTTCTTTAAGGAGGTTGTACGTTTGCATGGCATGCCTAGATCAATTGTTTCAGATCGAGATTCTAAATTTCTTAGCTACTTTTGGAAAACATTGTGGAAAAAACTAGGAACACGGTTGTTATTTTCTACTACTTGTCATCTACAGACCGATGGTCAAACCGAGGTAGTTAATAGAACTTTAGGGGCATTGTTGCGTGCTATTATTAAAAAGAACATAAAATCTTGGGAAGATTGTCTGCCACATGTTGAATTTGCATATAATAGGAGTATGCATTCTGCTACTAAATTCACACCATTTGAGGTTGTTTATGGTTTTAATCCATTAACTCCGTTAGATTTAACCCCTTTACCTATTGATAAGCGTGTGAATTTAGATGGAGCAAAGAAAGCTGAATTTGTCAAGTCGTTGCATGAGAAGACGCGCACAAATATTGAGCGCAAGACTGAGCAATATGCAAGGCAAGCTAACAAAGGGCGCAAGGAAGTGGTGTTTGAACCTGGCGATTGGGTTTGGGTTCATATGCGCAAAGAGAGATTTCCTGAGCAACGACATTCTAAGTTATTACCGCGAGGGGATGGACCATTCATGGTTTTGGAAAGAGTTAACAATAATGCTTACAAGCTTGATCTTCCAGGTAAGTATGACGTTAGTGCCACATTTAATGTTTCGACTTGACTCTTTTTGATGCCGGTGATGATTTGAGGACAAATCCTTTGCACGGGGGAGGGAATGATGTGGACATCGAGTCATATCGAGAAGGAGGTGCTAGGGACCCATTGTCTATTCCTACTGGTTCGATTGCTCGAGCGCGGGCCAAACAATTCAAGCAAGCTGTTGGCGTCATGGTTCGTGATCTTTGGCGTGAAGATGACCTTGGATCAAATCTTGAAGAATCTTGGAAATCTTGGTGCAATTTAATTATCTTGTCACCAAATAATTGACCAAGTCAATTTATATATATATATATTCTTGTTTAAGAATATTATAAAATAGGAATATTTTAGAATATAACGCATTAGATTTTTAGGGTTGGTTTTAGGGTTTGTGTGGCAGCCTATATAAAGGATTTGCCAAATTTCTTTGAAGACAGAGATATATTTTTTTTTTTGAGGAAAAGAATTGAGAGGTTCTCTTTTCACTGTTCTTTTGAGGACTTGACCTAATCAAGATTCTCTTCGACTTATCGAGCGAGATAGCGAATTCTTTCGCTCGTGGCGTCTATAACGTTGGTTGGTTGACACGTGTTCGTCAACAGGTCACGTTCATACCGAGGTTGCCAATCATAGGTTTGATTGGAGGTCGAGGTTTGCAATTCGCACCATCTGGGCCTTCGTAGAACGATTCTTCCGCAACGATTCACATCAAAGCTTTTTCTTTAGAAAGATTCTATCTTGAATCGAATTGAATTTTCTTGCTTGTGTTTCTGGGCCAATCAAAAGTGAGGCACTTGTTTTTCCCGAAAGCTTTTTTCGGCTAAAAACTTGTAAATTCACTTGCCTAAATAACTTTCCTGAGCTTGAGGAAGAAGTGGCTTAACTTGATTAAATAATCCATTGGTGTCAATGGATGAAATGAACTCTATTGCAAAAAGAGAGACCGAATCACCTTAATGTAATGATTCGACTACTAGGGTGAACCTTATGATCTGCAGCCCTAAAGCCTGAGCTTGTTGCCATCTTGTATAGGTTTAGTTTATAATCCTAGTGATAATTCATTTTACACTCAAGTAATCCAACCACTTTAATGTGAAAAAAAAAGAAGAATATGCTTTACTTGCTCTTGGTGTAGGGGCTTACCTTTAGGGGTAAGCATGATCCGGGTTGGTCCGGGCCACCCTCTAACCCTGGGACCAACCCGTACAGTGTCGGTCCTCAATTTTTAGGATCGAGGACCGACCCTATTGAGCCTGGGACCAAGGATCGGACCGACCCAATGGGTTCGGTCCGGTTCCAGGGTCAACCCAGGACCGATCAATAATTTTTGTTGTCTTATTTTTTATACTCCCTAAAAAAGCAAACCTACAAATTCAAATTACATATCCATCGATAATGCGGCATTATGCAACTAAACTATAAATACCAATACATATTTAGCAAATTTAAGATGACACAATAATAGAATTTTTGTACCGTTAACCGCTCATCGAGATATGGGGCAAGATGTAAAGTTTTTGTAATCATCTATCTTTAATATTCATAATACTATATGTAAAAACGTTTTCCTGCATTTGATCTTGTAGAGTCCACTCAACTAAAAAATGAGCTTTACACCACTTGACTAGTAAATCACCGTAGCAACTGTAGTGCTACTCTATTCTTCAAAAACTTTTACCATTTGACACAAATTGAAAAGCAAAGTGCAATTGAAATTCATTAGTAAAATACAATTAAACCATAAAAAGTTCAAAATACTTAATATAAACCATGAATATATAACTTCACATCTTGTTAATTCACTTAAACTTCTAAACACTTGAAAACAAAACAAACGACACATAATTAATACTCAACAAAAGTTTTAAATTGAAATTACTATTAGTGCTATTGATAGAACATCTCAATATAATATAATATAACAGACATTTTACTTAGGTTTAAATATATAAAAGAATTATAAATAATATAATATAATATAATATATAGGGTTGGTCCAGGGTTGGACCAACCCAAAACTCTTAGGACCGAGGACCAACTTGCACAGTGTTGGTCCTGGAATTTCAGGACCAAGGACCGACCCAATCCCCTTGGGAACCGGACCGGGACCGGCAGGGTTGGGCCGGTCTAGGGTCGGTCCAGGGTCGACCCTAGACCACTGCTCACCCCTACTTACCTTTACATTAGGGGAGGTACTTCTATAAAAAGGAAAGAATGAACTCCGCTTATGGAGACTAAAATTCTTTGGCAATTGAATATTTTACCCATTTTTTCATCCTCCGTTTACTTTGCTATTGAAAGACTGCGACGATAGAGCGGCCCAATGGCACCAGAACCAAGTGAAATACAGGGAAATTCGAACTTTGCAGGGCCACCACCAGGTACATACCCCTTCAAGTTCCAGCCCATAACAATTTATGGCATGGGCGATGTGGTCTTATAATTTCTTTGTTTCCTTTATCTAGTTTGGCGATTTGAACTAATTATGGAGGCGGAAAAATTTTGATTCCCACGAACTAAAAATGCACGAAAAGTTTTAATTTTTTTTTTAGATTCTAGAGTGACCCTCAAATGATTAAAAAAAAAAAGTCATGGCACTCAAATGATAAAAAAAATCATAGTCCTTAAGTGAGTACCGTACGAAAATTATAACACTACCGATGTTCTTATTCTCTCCTTTTGATATAAAGAGGTTCACTCAGACGTTGATTCAAAAGGCACAACATCTGGTGAAGCTTCTCAGGGCGATCATGGACCAACTGAAGGTGTGCCACTTCGAAGTCATAGTTCTCATTTTTCATAAATCTTGTGTTGGCTGAATTTTTTATTTTTTTTTTGCTCCAAAGCATTAAAAATTCATAGCATATAAATGTTAAAATATGAATTCAAATATAATCATCATAATTTTCGAAATTCAAATAATATCTTGAATTATAACTAAGAAAGCCCAATTTATTTGTTTATTTATTTATTTATTTTTACTTTGAAAGAGTAAAAGATTATGCTCATCAATTATGAATGATATTGTGGATAAGACATGGCAACGAGAAAACTCATTCACGACACTATACCTATCTTGAAAAAAAAAAATCCGGATATCTATTCACCGTAATGTTTAATTTTTTGTTTAGAAATTTACTATCTAAGTTTAATACAAAAAATTCCATGCAATGAATGAGCTTGATACGAGTCATGAACAGATGACCTATGGCATACAATGGGTAATTAATTTTTCCAAGGTTATGTATGTTCATTTATCTTTTGGGTAACAAAGAGATTCTCGTGGACTCGATTTCAAAAGACACATCAAGTGATAAAGCTTCTTAAGATGTTTGCAAAACAACTAAAGGTTTGTCAATTTTTTTAACTTTTAATTTTTCCTTTTCCATAAATCTTATATTTCTTGCATTTTTACTTTTTTTTTTAATTCGGAATATTTTAAATTCACGGCGTACAAATGCTGACAAAAAAGTTAAAATATGATCTTTCCATAATTTTAAAAGCATAATAATATCTTTAATTTTAATTGAGAAATCCCCCTTCCTCCCCCCCCCCCCCCCCCCCCCCCAAAAAAAAAAAAAAGAATGAAAGAAAGAACGAACTGACTTCCAAAGAGTAAATGAAGACGCTTATGGAAACAGGCCTGTTAAGTAACGACCGCCCCTTGATCTGGATTGGCATTTCATCGGAAGTTTTTGCACTTTCATTTGACCTTAAAAACAAGAAGTGCGAAATCTGAGGACTCTTAAAGTTCAATATTTGCAGTTAAGCCAAAACCGGTGGTCATTGAGAAGTATCGATCATTGTTTGAAGCCGCAGTAAAAGGTGATTGGAAAGGTGCCGAGGAATTCCTCAATCGCTATCCCGAAGCAATCACGGCCGTAATTTTGACCTCAGAATTTGGTCCAGCTACTGTGGGCGATATTGCGGTTATGGCCGGACAAGATCAATTAATGGAAAACCTGGTTAAGCGCGTCTCTGCGGAAAATAAAGCTCCCATTTTAGCAGGTGCCCTCTACCATGCTGCTCGGACGGGAAGAATAAGAAGGGTAAAGGAATTAGTAGATGATCTTGACAAAGTTGTTAAATCAGGTGTAGGAGTTGCCTTGTTAATTGCTGCCAATGGTGCTCCCTGGCAAAAGGAGGTTATCTGGTACCTAGCCAGACATATGAAATCCACCCCAGAGTATAAGCTCGTGCTTGCCCTTATTCAGGCTGGCCATTTGGGTAGGATTTCACACTCCCTCATCTTATCTCATTTCCTTCACTGTCTACTTGAATTAATTTTTTTGTTCTTGTGTCCCAAAAGACATACTCTTGTATTTAGCTAACAAATACCCTGGCTCAACGCAATTTGACGAGAGCGAAAACCGTGGTCTGTTAAAAGACTTAGTAAACATGAAGTCTGACTACCGCAGTGAAGCTCAACTCAATTTTTGGGAAAAGTGTATTTACCGATGTAGGTACTTTTTGCGCTTCTTTTGTTAGATATGCACAATTAGAGCAACTCTGTCCTCATAGTGTTCCTTCTATCTATTCCCTTTTTAGGTATCCCTCCCTCGGTTGATTCATCATCTCACAATGTCAAAGACACCAAGATGGCTCGAGGTATTTTTGTTAATCTACTGATGGACGGACTAATACAGCAAAAAGCGTATCATTCAAAGATCTTACTCATAAAAAGTTAAGGGATAGGGACTACATCAGTGTATACAATTATTATCTAAATCATGATGTGCATAACAAGTTAATTTCTAATTTAACAACAAGTAACGCTATTTACACCCCCATTTTAGTTAAAACACTCATTTTTTCCAACAAACTAATCGAAATAACCCCTCCAAATTATTGTTTCTTTATATATTATACTAACCTACAAAACTGCCTAAATTTTTATCATCACCCTAATCTTATCAATTTCACAATATAAATGTCAGAGTACACCCAAAAAGATATTTCATATCATTTATCCTATTATTATCTTGTCTAAACAAGATTGTTAATTTTAATTTATGATATCATATTTTAATCACAAAAGTTATATAAAAGGTTAGAAAATTCTAGTTATGATGGCTGATGAATTCATAATTAATTGCATATTCTTATCAAATAGTTTGTGGGAAACTTTATTTCAAAGTTGAAAATTAAAATTTAATCTAATTATCTAGCCGATTTTGTCATTGTGAGTGGTTCTCTGGAATAAGGTTGTAGGTTTATAAAGTTAAACATCGTTGATTTTAACTTTTTTCTTTGGGCTTTTTAGACTATAATATGAATTGCAAGATGGGGGTTAAAAGTTTATTTACGCTTTCTTCACTTTAAAACTCACACCAGAATTTTTCAAAGGAAAGTTTTAAGCATGTTTTAAAATTTGGATACACTTGATATGAGATTGAATCTATGATCATTATGGTTACTTTCTTCATAATTGGACTAGAACAACAAGAAGTTTCTCTTCTTCTTTTTTCCTTTATGTTCTTATCCTTGGTTAATATTTTGATATGATCTAAATATAAATATGTTTGACATGTGATCATGCTTCTAACAATTTAACCCTTTTGAAAATATAACACCATAAATTAAAATTGACAACATTTTCTAGGCAAAGTTAGAATAAGATGTGTAATAAAGTGATATTTTGTTAGGTGATAATGGAGAATTTCTATTGTGAAATTGATGAAACTAATAATAAAGAAAAGAAACAATACTTTGAAGAGAGAAATGAGGGTATTTCAGTAAGTTAACTGGAAAAAAGGAGTCTCTTAGCCAAAATGGAGATGGAAATAGAGCCGCACTTAACATTTGTATAATTAGTCTGAGAAGTCTTACTTAATGTTGGATTGCCAAGTAGAAATATTGAGAATTGTAAATTTGAATGTCAAGTCAGGGAGGCTGATTGATCCAAGTTGTTTTCTAACATTGAGCATTATTAAATTTAATTACTTGTGCAATTTTCATTTCACAAAGGTGATATGTATCTTTTGGTTCATCATCAATTCCTAATTTGCTGACGTGATGCTTCTCTCCTCTTAATGGTGGTAGAACCAGCAATTCCTTGGTTCAAGATATTAATCTGGAATCTCAACACAAAACCATGTAAACGAATTGGCATAGTATCTTCAGACCAAAAAAAGAAAAAACAAATGCGGAGGTATCTACAGAAAAATGACCTTATTTATCCATGGTTAGAGATCTCTATTTTATATTGTAAATTGATGCGCTCGATGTATCCCTTTAGGATCATAATTTTTAATATGGATTGATTCTCGATTCATATATTATATATGATTGGATATCATTCAATTTAAAGTCCAATCGACATGTATCCAATAGGAGAATCTATAAAAATAGTTAGGTCGAAAATTGATCTATCGATCAATCGCTGAATGTATCCATTTTTCTGAACTCTTTTTTCCATGACATTGTGTGTGTTCATTCATAAATCCATTTGTTCTCTGATACATGCATTTTGATTTTCAAGCCATATGAAGTTTGCTCGCCAATTAATATGTTAAATTCATCATTCTCTTCTCAACTACTACACACATGTGCGTGCGCACACATAAGATCACGACCCAAAGGCGAAAGCCTCTATAACCTTTTGAATTTTCGTCGCAGGCAAAATTGCTCATCTAGTGTTACGTGTAGCACCTTTTATCAACAGGATTGGAGAATTGAAGTTACGGCGCAAATGCTGGCTTGAGTTAGCAATTCTATTTTTTAACGGGATGAAGGATCCTTTGAAAACTCCTGAAATACTCCAATTGACTTCAGCCATTGTCCTTGAATCTGCATCCAATGGAATATCTGAAATTGTCAAGTTATGTCTTAAGCAATATCCAGAACTGATGTAGGATACAGAATTCACAAAAGAACTGATTGAAGAAGTTGTGAGGGGACGGCATGTTGAGTTGTTTAGAGTAATGAATGCATACGACACAATTCCAGAATTGAGGTACAACATTCAGAGGAATCGCAACCTGATGGAGGCATTAGTAGGATGGTCACCAGGATATGCACCGGCAGATTTTTCGGGGTCAGCTTTTCTTATGCAAAGGGAACTTCAATGGTTTGAGGTCGGTTCACAATATTTGTTTGCCACTCTTTAATTTATTTACATTCATGTTAATAGACGTCCTTAATTTTCTGAAGGTACTGGAAGATAGGAGCGCTCCTCTACTTAAAAGTCTAAAATTCAAGGTCAGTTCACCTTATTTGTTTTGCCACCCTTTTGTGCTCTTTAATTTACACTTGTGTTGATAGATGAAGGTGAAGAAAGATGAAAGCGATCCTTCTTCCAAAAGTCTGGAATTGGAACCAACGGCCGATAGGAGTGGGAAAACGTACTGGGAAGTTTTTGTAGAACAGCGGAAAGATTTGCTCCAAGAGGCAGGACAATGGATGAAGGATACATCATCATCTTGTAGCCTTGTAGCGACTCTCATCATTACAATAGCTTTTGCTGCAGTTTTTATTGTACCTGGAAGCAACGACAATACAGGGATCCCGATCTTTTTAAAGAAGAGCTCATTCATAGTATTTGCGGTAGCAAACACTCTAGCTCTCTTCTCCTCTATCACCGCCACCTTGATGTTCCTGGCTATCCCAACTTCACGCTATACCGCAAAAGATTTCCTCCACTCACTACCAAGAAATGTGATACTGGGCCTCACCTTTCTCTTTCTTTTTGGCCTTTATGCTCATGGCTTTTGGGTCTGCTCTTACAATCGTCCTAAGCAAACGATGGAAGTGGATTTACATCCCCATTACTTTGTTGGCTACCATCCCTATCATATTGTTCACAATCCTACAGCTTCCGTTGTATGTTCAAATGGTTGAAACCACCTTTTGGCCACGCCTCTATCGTCCTGTGAAGATTTGGAAATGATTTGTGCTATTATTATGGAATAAGGACATCCATGATGTGATCTTTGTTTGCACTTGTTATTGTGTGTAGAATGTAGATTTATGGTGTTTACTCATGTTTTAAGACTATTGAGGTATGACATTAGCCATACTAATGCTTAAGTTTAATGTATGCTGTCAAGCGCAGACCTTATCTGCATGGGTTATTTGGTATTTTTACCCCAAACAACGAGCAATTACTTCATTGCTCATTGTATTAACTACTAAGATGAATCCAATTCTTCAAAATATCTATAGGGTTCATCCATTCACATAAAGCAATGATCCATAGAAATTCTCTATCCTACAGAAGATGGCCACCCAAGCAGTGGCCCAACACAAGAAAATTCTCATATGGCAAGCTGAGCAAACAACTATTTTAGTTCAATGGAAGCTCAGCCTTCACAATCGGTCTTCACCCTCCGCCCATACTTCCACCACATCCTCTCAACCAAATCTTTAGCTTTGACTAATGGAAGTAATTTGAAGGTGAAACGCTCACAACTCACACAAGGAAGAGAAGAAGATATATAGGCATGTAGATTTATTTCACCATAACAAAAAACAATTACAAGACTCCCCTATTTATAGACTTGTTACGTGATCTTTACTCTTCCTAGTAGAAAAAGCTAGCGTTCCGAATAAGATCTAGAAACTAACATTCTGAATAAGATCTAAAAACTAACAAAACAATCACCATATCTCACATTATCTCTAAAAATAATCAATATCTCTATAAACAATCACTACACTTAGAAATAAGAATAGACTAATTATAGATAATGACAAATAGACTCATTAAAAATAACGCTGCAATTATGACTCTTTTTCAATGCGGATACCAAATCAATGAATTTGGTTTCATTTCTAACACTCCATCTTAAACCAAATTCTCCTCCATCGATCATTCCAAGTAGGCTCTTGAACTTTCGAAAAGCATTGATCTTGAGAGGTTTGGTAAAAATGTCTGCTACTTGATCTCCCGTCTTCACATGCAACACTTCAACCTCATTCTCTTTAACATGTTCTCGAACGAAATGATATCGAATATCGATATGTTTACTTCATTCATGAAAAACTAGATTTTTCGCCAATACAATAGTAGAAATGTTATCAACAATAATCTTAGTTGCTTTTTTTGCTCCATAAGAATATCTTTAAGTAGTCTTCTCAACCAAATTGCATGACAAACACAGGAGGATGCAGTTACATATTCAGCTTCACATGTCAATAGGGTGACATTGGATTGCTTCTTTGATGACCATGTGAAAGCAATGTCACACAAGAAAAATACAAAGCCTGTAGTGCTCTTTTGATCGTCGATATCTCCACCATAATCACTATCCAAATAAACTTTAAGTTGGAAGGATTCAGAGAGATAATAGTGTAGGCCATGAGAAGTAGTACATTTGATGTACTGAAGTATTTTCTTTACAACTTTAAGACGAGATGACTTTGGCTTCTCCATATATCAACTCATAATTCTAACACTATACATATTATTCAGTTTCATGCATGTCAAGTATCTCAAACTCCCAATCAAGCTTCTATAATATATTGAATCAACATCGATACCATCATCAAACTTTGAAAGTTTGATTCTGCACTCCATTATTGTATTGACTGGAGTACAATTCTTCATGTTGAATTTTTCAAGGATATTTTCTGCGTATCCTTTTTAGGAAATAAGAATCCCCTCGGCACTTTGCTTCACTTCGATCCCAAGGAAATAATTCATGAGACCATTATCGGTGTGACATCCTTAATTTCAGGTTCTGTTTTCGATTGAATAAGTAGGGTTTTTTTTTATCGACGTGCCTATAGTTCTTTTTCCTAAGTTGGCCACTCACGAGATAACTAATCTATTAGGTGAAGCCATTAAGGAATTTAAAAGCAATAGACTTGAGAATTCGACCAGTAATCGACTATTCGACCGTGCTAATCTGCAAGGATCATTATGGTACCGTCAAAATCGATCAGAGACCGAAGATAGGTTGATTTGATAGAGGTATGTGATTAATGTGTGGATGATTTCACATAATTACAAAATTTCTGTCGAACGACACTAGATCGATTTTTCTATCTTTTCTGTACCCTGTGTCCGTTAGGGGTGTGCATGGTCTAGGTGGATGATTTCTAACCTAGAACTGGGAACCGCCTACTAAAAATCGATTCTGAAAAATTGGAAGTGGGAATCACCCACTAGTTGCATGGATCCACCCGGGAATCGGACCGCCGGTCTGGTCCGGTTTCCTGGTGGATCCATAGAACCGGTCCAACATTCGCGCCTTCCCTTCTTCGCCCTCCCCACATATGCTTATTCTGACTCTCTCGACCATGGTAGCTTTATTCTCCTCAAGTACTAGTGTCGTGGCAGCAACGGTTGCGACCCTCGCGCTGCTTTCATCCCAACCACCACCACCATCTTTGTCACCGCCTCCGCCGTCTCTCGCTCCTCCCTCGAGATCGATAATGAGGAGGACAACGGGACAATGAGCCGTTCTTAGACCTGGAGTTCGCTCCTATCCTCGCAAATGAGGATGATGGGGAGAAGCCTAAGGAGGGGGAGGAGGAAGAGGGGAGGTAAAAGCAGGACGAGCCCAACAACAAAGAGGACGATAGTGATAGTGAATGCGGAGGTGGCGAGGAGGATGGTGACAACGTGGAGAGAGAGTTCAAGTTCAAGGGGGAAAAAAAGAATCGACTCACTGTTTCGCTGAGTTCGAACTAGGACTCAAAGGGAGATGAGTGGATCCGAATGTGAATCGGAGAGGAAGAGGGAGCTGGGGGAGATTTTGAATTGAGAGAGACAAAATGGAGTAGGAGAGTAGTGAATTGAGATAAGATGGTAATTGGAGTCCTAAATTTTAGATTTGCTAATTTCAATTTTTTTAATATTAAAAATAATATATTATTATAATATAACCGGTTCGATTCGGGTGAGTAGATCTACCCTTGGAACCGAGAACCGAACCGGTACCCAACAGTTCCCATAAATTGGAAACAAGAACCGGACCGGTTTCCTTAAGAACCACTGGTTCCGGGCGGTTTCAGTCGGGTTCTGGGTGGTCCGGGCAAGTCCTAGTTCTTTTACACACCCCTAGTGTCCGTATTTGAAATCTCGAGATTTTCACGACAACCGAGAGTTGCCAATGTGTCGAAGATGTACAATGTGGCTCGAAAAGAGTCAATCATCGGTCAATTGTACTAAAAATTCCTAAAAGCTACCTGATATGCTAGATCACGCTAAAATCGCGCCAAATTAAAATTAACCGCGCATTTGAACCCAATTTCAAAAATTGAAAGCTCTATCATGTTACGATTCATTTTAGGAATGTCGACTCGCCTTCTGAAGATTTTTCTACAAATCGGGATTTTTGGCCGAAATTCAAAGTAGGGCCATTTTGGACCAGAAAAATTAGAGGACCGTTTTTGGTCGCGTTTTTGGGATTCAAGTTAGTTCAATTGATGAGGAAAAATCCTAAGTGGAACAATGGCATCTTGGTTGAATTTATGGGGACCGAATTAGGTTCAATTGAGGGAGAATTGAAGAGGAATTGAAGCAATCGGAGGTTAATGTCCAAAATTCGTAGGTCCCTTGCAGTGCAACTTTTGAACCATTTGGTTGGCTTGCTAAGGAAGTTTGAGGGTTGCGATTTGGCTGAGGAAGACAGCCAAGGTGGTGGGCTTTGCAATGAGTGAAAATGTATAGATGGGTGGACTTTGGAGGCCACAATGGGTCCCCCTCTCTTTAGCTGGCTTCTTCTTCTTCTTTGAGCATGCTTTATCCATTGTTGAGCATTTGTGGAGCTCAAATTTGCGGAGAGAAACCAGAAAAAGCCTCCATGCTTGTCAACCAGCCAAACCGCCTTCCCTACCGCCCGTTCGCCCGTTGCTGCCGTCCAATGTTGCCCGCGAGCCCGCACAGTTGTCCCCCACATCCGCACCTCCTGCTTGCCATCCCAACGCCATAGAGCCCTCCGTCCAACCTTCCAAAGCGTCACTGTCACCGTTCAGGCCACCGGAATTGCTGCTATCGCCCGCCATTGCCCACAGCAACCTCGTTCGCCCGTCCCGTGCCGTTTCCAATGCACCAAGTGGTTTCATCACTTGAGTGTGGGTTAGGACTAATTGTCTTGTTGAGCAATTACACCGATGATGTGAATATGACTTTAAATATCGAATGCTGATTGATTTGTTATACTTAAGTTAATGACTTATGGTGCTTCCAATGCAGACAAAGCTTTCTCATAACTTTGGAGCTTAAAAGTTCAGATATAATTTCTTCAATCCGATGACAATTGGACTGATGTCTAATCAAGAACTACACACGTGAGGATAAACAACAGACATTTAATTCTTTGCATGAAATTGTTCCCGTTGAAAGACCCTTGTATGATGACAACAACATTGCAATGGTTTTTTTAATACTTGTAAAGTGTAACCATAAACAAAAGGCAATAGAAAGACCTAGTTAAGCAACTACTCTTATGCTCACTTAATGAGTAAAGCTACACCTTATGATTTCACAAATCTTCGAATTCCATAACCGGCATGCCCGGCAAAAATTGATCCTCAATTTCAAAGATGCAAGAAACAATGATGTTCAAATATCAATAACATTAAGTGACCTATCACACCAGTGACAAACATAACACCGATATGCTTATGAACAAAGAATGTACCTCCTTCGAGACGCTTCTTCTTCACCCGTTTCACGTGGTGGAGGTCCTCCAATGGCGCAATTTGACTCAAACGCCTAACCAATGACCAAACAATGGATTCCCAAAAACTTTGAGCGGAAAATCAAACCATATACGAAACAGCATTTTCTGAGAAGCGCACAACGAGCTTTAACACATAAATCCAAAGTAAGACACTGAGACTGACCTCGTGATAGTATTCGTAAGCTTCGGCTGCTGAATCTGAGCTGCGACCACGTTCACTGCTTGCAAGGAAAAGCAAAAAAACGAAAAAAACGCAACGAAACGGAAATTCCGAAGTGCAGAACACATCAGCAACACGTCAAGTTCGGATCTTTCGCTCAGGATTCGGTCGGTCGTCCATGAAGAATATACCTGTGAGTTGCTGATCGGGCGGAACCGGTGGCCTGCCGGGGACGGGGACGATTCGCCACGCATTGTCGTCCTCGCTGCTCATCGCTCTTCGCAGCTATCTCCGGTCGCCGGGAGCACGAAAAGCGGCGGGAAACCGCGACGCCGTCGGCGGTAGCGAAGCTCACCGGCGGCTGAAAGTGGAAGAAGCGGCAACGTTCTCGACGGAGAGAGAAAGAGAGAACTCGTGCCTGATTGTGGGCCTGAACCGGCCCATTCACTTTCGAGCCCGCCCATTCGCTGTTACAGCGGCTCTTTTTTTTTTCCTTTCTTAATTGATTTTCTTTGAAAGATATTTCTGTTAATTTTCTTTTATAGTTATTGAATGGTACGGCATTTATCATATTCTTGACATTCGCCATCAGGGGCATCAGGGGTTAATCACATGCTGAAAAGATAAAAAAACCCTGGAAAAGGTAAATAAATTACTCAAAAGATCAAAAACCTCGAATGCATGAGCAAGCGGAGGCGAATCCCTATTCATCGTCCGATGAAAGAGAGGATCCTGCAAATTTGTCCCCTAGATATGACTTCTCAATCAAATTTGATCGTGCAGTGACAATGAATTGCTACGATGCAGATCTAATATGCGTGATGAGTTGATATTTTTTGTTTCTTTTCTTCCTATACGGATCAGCTTTGAATGGTCAAAGGCGAGGAAGAGAGAGAGAGAGAGAGCCGAGGGTTCTGCCCTCATGTCCGGTCAAAGGAGAGAGAGGACGAGATTGAGATGAGAAAGACAGACTGCAGGAGAGAGAGAGAGAGAGAAGGAGAATCATGAATGTCGGGGCAGTGCGGGGAGAAATAATTGGGGCCGTCCCCTCTGATTCCGGACGCGTCTTCTCCGCACCGGATTCCTCCTCCGTACGCCTCCCCCCTCACCGCATTCCTCGCTCACCAACCCCCTCCCCCACCGCCGTCCGATGATCTCTTCGTCTCGAGCCTTGGCGAAACCGACGGCGGCGATCGACATGGGGACGGTTCGGTGGGGGCAAGAAAAAGGGGGAAAAGCACGTTGAAATTCGATCGTCTCTGATTGCGGCGAACCGAGAAAGTATGATGGTTTCCGAAAGACCATCTCGGCTTTGGGTGAAAATGGGGGAAGGGGGAATTCTTCTTCGTGGGCCCGAGTTCATTGAATTATGTGGAATATGTCAACAAATTCATCTCATGGGTTTTCATATGTAGAAATCGGGGAATAAAGTGAATGACCATGATAGAGTCCATGATTCTAAATTTGAAATTCAAAGTTGAATTAGACAAAATGTATTAAAAAAAATTTAAGTTTGAGTTTTCGATGATTAATGTTGTGATAACGATTGGAATGTACATTGTTGCAACTTACAATGATTATGAAAATTAAAGAATTTGCGTTCGGATGGATTACCAAAGAATTTGAATATATTTATTCATGTAATGCATTTCTCATTAACGAACTTTTGAATGGTAATGTACACATTAGAATGTACGTCCCATTTGTTTCAGCTAGTAGTCTACAAGCCCCTTTATGCTCGACTGGTCCAATTTGGCATAAAGGCACATTTTAGGTAGATTTAGGAAAGAGCATTTCATTTTCAAGGTTATCCTCGCTTGAGAGGCTCGAACTAGGTTTGCCCTGCTCAAAAAATTCCGCGTATTGGTTTTTTAAACAAGTAAGCCCGAGCAACAAATTAAACCCAGCTGGAGGGCTCGATTTAGGTCAAGCCAATGATATCCACACCTGACAGTCTGACTCCAAAAAGGCCAGCTCCTTTTTGGCCGCAAGAGGGGACACGAACGGTTGCCGCGAGAGCAATGCAGCGGCAAGGGGGGAAACTGAAGAGAGAGAGAGAGGAGGGGATGTACGGAGACAGTTGTACAAGACTAAAATAGGGATTTGCTCATTTATGAAATAAAAATCATTCTAATCACAGCTGTTGATTTCTCATGATCTAACGGTAGAGAATGTCGATCCTAATCTAATCAATCCAACCGTATAGATCCACTTGATCTAACGGTGATAGCTATTGGCCCTCGTCTCTTAAATTTAATGTAGGAGATTGGGTCCATGTAATGGTTGAAGTCGTCAATTCCCCTCCAACAAATTCGGAGAGATCAAATCACCTTGTCCATTTAACGGTTCCAAATAACTTCTTTTGGATATATGATGTTGGATTTCTATTTGTGACGCATTGCCATAAATCAAATAGCGGAAGTCGCAAAATTATCCTCATTATTACCCGACATTTGGTTTTGGTCATGTAAATATATTTCATTACAATTTATTCCGCATGTCAATCTCCCTATAGCGACAATTTTTTATTCAAAAGTGGACGAAATATGCTCGATCAACACCAATTATTGATACGTGGTACTTATGCCTACGAGCTTCTAAACACAATTACACTTACAATCCTCGTACTTTTGGGAATTTTCAAATTTGATACCTATATTTTGTTCCCGCAATAATTTTAGTCCCCTCATCAATTTCATTTTTAAATGTCCTCATAGCATTGATTATAACGATCTTAGGTACAATTTTTCATATTTTCATTTCACATGAAATTTCAATGATGTAGGCTATCGTTTTAAAACGTTGTATATATGTGTATAAGAATTTTATAGTTAATATTAATGGCATTGTTATTCACATTTGACCTCATTTTCAAGATATATCACACGTATAAATGTGAATCATAGCAATTTTTGCTATCACATGAAGTACGAACTTGGAAGAGTTCACGATCGTGATCGAATAAATTCACGTGATCAATCTCAAAGGATGAAGTAATGATATAGTTTAGAATGCATGATAGTTTTTATAGTCAAATATCCCTAAATTGGATCTTTTTTGGCTGAGGGCCGAGGTTGAGTCTCGACAGCAAAAATGATATGTGAAGAAATATGAAGTATCTTCACGTGAAGAAGAAAGTGAAGAAGAGCAAAGGAGTCAATCTCAAAGCAAGAGAAAATATTCATATACCGTTTGACAAGCCATGGGAAGGGGAAGAAAATTTGCTCAAATTACTGTAGCAAAAGCAATGATTGATACTGCTCATATACTATTTGGCATCACATCAAACCAGCCTATAATGCATCGTAAAGGTGCTCTATCATTAGGTCATGACAAAGTCTATCGGGGCAAACCAGTCTGTAAAGCATACTAAAGGTGCTTTATTAGGTCATGCCAAAGTCTATAATGGCCCCAGCATGCATTGTATAAAACAATCTTCCCTCAGAAATCCTATTAAGAGTTGGCTAAAAAGAGTCAATTCCTTTAAGAGTTGGCTAAAAGAGTCGATTCCTGTATGCACTCTCCAATAATTTTCTAAATCTCTTTTCTCTTTTTCTTCTCCCGTGACGTGTACAATTCGAGAAGGGTCCTCAATAATTTTATAAAGAATTGCAAATTTTCAGACTTGCCCGTGTCCGTTCCCACGGTACATGGAAAAAACGTAAATATGAGCTAATTTCATTGATTAACTTTCCATTCAAAATTTTTTCCTCCCCATTTTCCATACCTTTTAAAAATAAGCATAAATTCCATATTTAGTTAACTTAGGTCTAATGTGAATAGAGTTATTTAGCCATTCCAATTATTCTATTCTTAGAAAAAAAATTCTGAAATTAAGATTTTGAGAATACTTACATTAACTAAAAGTATATGATGATTTTATTAAATGAGGATGAAAATATTCTCACCTTATGAGGTAAAATAAAAGATGTCAATGTATTTCTTTTGTGAGGATAACACATTAGCGCAATTCAGGCTCAAATTATGTTGAAATGATTTTTTTGAGTTGGCAATAAAAATAAAAGTTAAGAAAAAAAAGTAGTGAAGAGAATGTTTTTCCTCATGTTGTTCATAAAGTAAGGATAACGACTACGAATACAAAAATTAAGGATATTTATATCACATATATCATCATTGTAAAAGTGTATATATATATTCGGTACATACAATCCGAGAAAGGAAATACAAATCTATCTCGCGTATAAGTTACATGTTAAAAAACAATTAATTTATGTAAAATATATTTGTGTCAAGAAAATTTCACATTGCCATTGTACATGATAAAAGTCCATTAAAATATAATTTATATTATGTATACTGTTGATGTAACAGTCTTTTTTTATACTAGTAGTCTCGAATAGGAACACAAACCTTAAATCTACATGCTAAACATAAAAATCGTAATATTTGTCATTATTTTTGCACCGCCGGCACACTGAACAAAAATATATGGAAATATGTTTTTTGCAAAAAGGGAATGGTGGAAGAAAAGAAAAAATAAATAGGAATTTCCATAAAATTTCTGATGTCATAAAATTTGGAAATGTGGACGTCATCCGGGAAAAGAGGAGGGCACATCGTCTTTACAGCTGGAACTTTGGCTCCATCCCCAGGTCGATTGTAAAAGAAGCCAATGGGAGCAGAAAACAACTTCGACTTCAACCCCTTGGAATTCGACCTTCCTAGTCCCCGTCCATCATTCAAAGTAGATCTAATATGCGTGATGAGTCGATATTTTTTGTTTCTTTTCTTCCTGTACGGATCAGCTTTGAATGGTCAAAGGCGGGGAAGAGAGAGAGAGAGAGAGCCGAGGGTTCTGCCCTCATGTCCGGTCAAAGGAGAGAGAGGACGAGATCGAGATGAAGAAGAACAGCGGAGAGAAAGACAGACTGCAGGAGAGAGAGAGAGAGAAGGAGAATCATGAATGTCGGGGCAGTGCGGGGAGAAATAATTGGGGCCGTCCCCTCTGATTCCGGACGCGTCTTGTCCGCACCGGATTCCTCCTCCGTACGCCTCCCCTCCCCCCCTCCCCCACCGCCGTCCGATGATCTCTTCGTTTCGAGCCTTGGCGAAACCGACGGCGGCGATCGACGTGGGGACGGTTCGGTGGGGGCAAGAAAAAGGGGAAAAAGCACGTTGAAATTCGATCGTCTCTGATTGCGCCGAACCGAGAAAGTATGATGGTTTCCGAAAGACCATCTCGGCTTTGGGTGAAAATGGGGGAAGGGGGAATTCTTCCTCGTGGGCCCGAGTTCATTGAATCACGTGGAATATGTCAACAAATTCATCTCATGGGTTTTCACACGTAGAAACTGGGGAATAAAGTGAATGTCCATGATAGAGTCGATGATTCTAAATTTGAAATTCAAAGTTGAATTTGACAAAATGTATTGAAAAAAATTTTAAATTTGAGTTTTCGATGATTAGTGTTGTGATAACGATTGGAATGTATATTGTTGCGACCTACAATGATTATGAAAATTGGAGAATTTGTGTTCAGATGGGCTACCAAGGGATTTGAAAATATTTATTCATGCAATGCATTTTTCATTGATGAACTTTTGAATCGTAATGTACACATTAGAATGTCAAGTGAAGAAGAGCAAAGGAGTCAAAAGCAACCTAAGAAAAAATCTACTGAGCCACGTGAAGGGGAAGAAAATTTGCTCAAAGTACCGTAGCAAAAGCACTTATTGATACCGTTCATATACTATTTGGCATCACATCAAACCAGTTTGTAAAGCATCCTAAAGCATGCGTTGTATAAAACAAACTTCCGTTAGAAATACAATAAGAATTGATTAAAAGAGTCGATTCTTGTACGCACTCTCCAATAATTTTCTAAATCTCTTTTCTCTCTTTCTTCTCCCATGACATGTGTACAATTCGAGAAGGGTCCTCAATAATTTTATAACGAATTGCAAATTTTCAGACTTGCCCGTGTCCCTCCCACAGTACATGGAAAAAACGTAAATATGAGCTAATTTCATTGATTAACTTTCCATCCAAAATTTTTGTCCTCCCCATTTTCCGTACTTTTTAAAAATAAGCATAAATTCCATATTTAGTTAACTTAGGTCTAATGTGAATAGAGTTATTTAGCCATTCCCAATTATTCTATTCTTAGAAGAAAAAATTCTGAAATTAAGATTTTGAGAATACTTACATTAAGTAAAAGTATTTGATGATTTTATTAATTGAAGATGAAAATATTCTCACCTTATGAGGTAAAATTAAAGATGTCAATGTAATGCTTTTGTGAGAATAACATATTAGCGCAATTCACACTCAAATTATGTTAAACTAATTTTTTGAGTTGGCAATAAAAATAAAAGTTAAGAAAAAAAGTAGTGAAGAGAATGATTTTCCTCATGTTGTTCATAAAGTACGGATAACGACTACGAATACAATATGGATATCTATATCACATATATTGTCATTGTAAAAGTACACACACACACACACACACACACACACACACACACACACACACACACACATATATATATATATATTTCGGTACATATCACATATATCGTCATTGTAAAAGTATATATATATATTATTTTTTTCGGTACATACAATTTGAAAAAGGAAATACAAATCTATTCGCCGTATAAGTTACATGTTAAAAATAAAAATTGATTGTTTTGATTATGTAAAATCTATTTGTGTCAAGAAAATTTCACATTGCCATTGTACAGATAAAAGTCCATTGAAATATGATTTATATTATGTACATCGTTAATGTAAAAGTCTTTTTTTATACAAGCAGTCTCGAGAATAGGAACACAAACCTTAAATCTACATGCTAAACATAAAAATCGTAATATTTGTCATTATTTTTGCACCGCCGGCACACTGAACAAAAATATATGGAAATATGTTTTTTTGCAAAAAGGGAATGGTGGAAGAAAAGAAAAAATAAATAGGAATTTCCATAAATTTTGGAAATGCGGACGTCATTCGGGAAAAGAGAAGGGTACATCGTCTTTACAGCTGTAACTCTGGCTCCGTCCCCAGGTCGATTATAAAAGGAGAAGACCCATGGGAGCAGAAAGCAACTTCGACTTCAGTCCCTTGAAATTACTTCTCCGCTTTAGAGTTTTACCTGCTCGCGGCACGGCTTGGAAACTTCCATGGATCAAGAACTAGCGCCAGGTATGTTCTGTTCTTTCCTTTCTTTGTTCTGATTTCATCCCAAGGGGTGATGGAAATATTGGAAAAGTGTCGCTTTTTGGGGGTTAATTTCTAAGTAATATACAATGGCAACATTTTTATTTATTTATTACTTAACAAGTATCCCGACACTTTATAAAGAAAACCCTCGTAAGAAAGGAAAGAGTGTGAAAGAAGAATAATTTGTGCCGAACTTGAGGGCGTGTTTGGTCTGAGAAAATTTTCCAATTTCCTATTTTTCTTTCCACAAGTTTTCAATGAAAATACGTTCGGTAGAAATTTTGGTTGTCATGTTTTCAACATCTTAACTTTAAAACTCAAAACGACCAAAATTGATAGTATATTTACGGGGTTTGCTTTAAACAACTACACCCGACGTGTTTCTATAACTTTCATTCATGTTGAAAGCTCTTACTTTTCACCCTCCAAATGTCTTTTCAAGAAAATGGAAGTTAAAATAAGGAGCAATTTTCACTAAAACATTTCGGTAAACCGAATGTACCTTATAAACATGAGCTGACTCAAGAGGCAAAAATGTCGATTCGACTAAGCTGGAACTCATACAATTAAAGTTATGCTCTTAACCTGAGTCCATGGTACCTAAAATCATGCGATGGACTCAAGTATGTACCCTAAAAAGACATTGCTTAGAATTTTCTAGTGTGATCAACGGAAAATGACTCCTAAATAATTTGGAAAGTCCAACTAAATCATCGGAAAAAAATTTCTTTTTGAAAAAGAGATTACATCCAAATTATTGGAGATGCAAAATTCTTTGTCCCGGTAATTTTAACCAAGTGATTTAAATTGTCACCATAGAACAAGTATGAGGACCGGACTTATAACCAAAGTATAGGGGCTAAAAGTGAGATTTCCCAACCGACGAGACCGAAGCGTACAAAATGTAATTAATTTTTCTAAAGTTATTTATGTAAATTTCTCTTTTGGTAACATAGAGGTTTGCATAGACTTGAGTTCAGAGGACATGGCAACTGATGAAGCTTGCCAAGATAGTTGCAAAACAACCAGAGGTTTGTCACTTTGAACTTTTTATTTTTGTTTTTCATAAATCTTGATTTTCAAGCATCTTAACTTTTTCAACCCTAAATACTTCTAGTCTCAGAGCATACATATGCTGACATATAAATTGAAATATAACCTTTTTACAATTTTTAAAATCTGGATAATATCTTGAATTATAATTGAGAAAGGCCAACTTTTTTTTTTTACTTCTGCAAAGTAAAAGAATGTGCTCATAATTTACTTAACAATATCATGGATAAGATCAATCGCAATGAGACAAAAACTTACAAAATCGCATTGTCCACTATATGAAAGCTAGAACGTCCCTCCCTCTAATTGATGATACAATTTCTATCTTGAAAAGAAAGTCGTGATCTTTGTTAAGTTTAACGTTAATTTTTTTTTTTTTGTTTAAAAATTTACCATCTAAGTTCAATGAAAAAAAAAATCATGCAATGATTGAGCTAGTATGCATGATATAAAGCATACGAAGTGGAATTTAATTTTCTAAGGTTGATTATATTTGTTTCTCTTTATGGTAACAAAGAAGTTCACGTAGAAGAGAGCTCATAAGGCATGGCGATTGATAAAGCTTCTCAAGATGGCTGCAAAACAACCAAAGATTTATCACTTTAAACTTTTAATTTTCGTTTTTCATAAATCATGTGTTTCATGGATTTTGACTTTTGTAAGTACAAGTCACTTTGAATTTCATCCAATATATGGAACCTAGAAGGTCCCACAAAACTAAATCCTAATTTGATACCTATCTGAAAAGAAGAAGAAGAAGAAGAAGAAGAAGAAGAAGAGAGAACTCACGATCTAAGTTTAACGTTGATTTTTTTTTTTTTTTTTGCTTAAAATTTTACCATCTAAGTTTCATGCAAACAATGCCATGTGATGAATGAGCCTGATACCAATAATGTATACATGATCTAAAGCATATAGAGTATAATTAATTAGGTTATTTATATTCATTGAATTTTAGGTAACAAAGAGTTTCACGAAAAAGGGACTACAGAAGGCATGGCAACTTATAAAGCTTCCCAAGTTGGTCGCAAAAAACCTAGAGGTTTGTCTCTTTTTGAGCTTTTAATTTTAGTTTTTCATAAACCTTTTGTTTAATGCGTTTTGACTTTTGTTAGTCCAAATCACTTTGAATTTCACAGCATACAAATGCTAACATATAAACTTACAGATAATCTTTTCATTTTTTTTTTAAAATTTGAACAATATCTATAATTGAGAAACCCCCAAAAGAAATACTCTTTTACTTCCAAAGAGGAACAAAACGCACTTACAATGTATGAATGATATCGTGGATCAGATCAATGGCAATTACGAATTAAAACTCAGTAAAAGACGCATTGTTTGATGTATAGAAGGTCTCACCAAACTAATTCATGATTCAATACATATTTATAAAAACTCATGATCTCTGTTAATTTTTCTTGTTTAGAAATTTACCATATAAGTTTTGTGCAGAAAATTCCAGTGCAATGAATGAGCCTGATACCAGTCATCTATGCAAGATCTAAAGCATACAAAATGTGATTAAAGTTTCCAAGTTTAACTGTATTCATTTTCAAACACAGCAATCAAAACTTTTACCGAACATACTTTTATTGACAAATTTAGAAATGAAAATATTGGAAAATTTCCATTATATATTAGATGAAAACTTTCGGGTGCCGCTATTTCCATACCTTATCTGACTAAATGCACCTCATTTTCTTTAAAAAGACAAAGTTGCCCTTAATTATTCAATTGCAATTTTAAATGGTAGCCTCAATTTTTTTACTTTCCTTCTTTTGTTAGCTTTTCTATTTCTATGTAGGATCTAGTTGCCATAACTAAGAACATCACATGTTTTGTTTTTCTTTATTGTGGATATCCCTTATATATTAAATGCATTATGTTTTCTCTTTATTTTTAGATTCTACTTCCTTAGAAATTAATTTTGTCAAAAAGAGAAATTTCGAAGAAACCTAGTTATTTTCTACATTAAGCAAATTTATGGAATTGAAGTTTCTTACTTGTGCTTTTGGGCTCGACAAAGTTGAGGCGCTTGTTTTTGTGAATGGCGTTATTTGGCTAAAGCCTTGCAAATTAGCTTGCCTAAGCCGAGAAAGAAATGGCTTAATTTGGTAAAGACTCCATCGGTGTCAAGGGACAGAATGAACTTTATCCTAAGAAAGAGGGACAAAGTCACCTTAAAGCAATGGTTTGATCACTGGGAAATGAACCTAATGATCTAAGCCTGCTTGCCAACTTGTATAGGTCTTGTTTATATTCCTAGTGATAATCATTTTCACCCAAGTAATCCAACCACTATAACGTAAAAACAAAATAAAAACAAGTTATGCTTTACTTGCATACCTTTACATTAGGCGAGGTACTTCTATAAAAAGAAGGAATGAACTTCGCTTAGGGGGACCAAAATTCTTTGATAATTGGATATATTACCCATTTTTGCATCCTCCATAACTTTGCTGTTGAAAGATTGCAACGAGGAGAGCAACCCGATGGCGCCGCAACCAAGTGAAATGCAAGGAGATTCGAATCCTGCTGAACCACCACTAGGTACATATATATGTTCCAACGCAGAAAAATTTATGGTGTAAGCGATGCGGTCTTATAATTTCTTCGTTTCTTTTATCTAGTTTGGTGGCATATGTAATTGGAACTAAATACAGGGACCAAAGATAAATAAATTTCCAACAATGAAGTAAAAATGCAAAAGCAATGTGTGGCCATCAAATACAGTTGATTGATTCAAGAAACTAGTAAGCAAAAGCAAAACGTATTACTCAAAGTCAAATATCCTAAATTTGGTATGACTTGGCTGCACCAGTTCCCTCCTAGTTTTGGATGATGGTGCGATTGCTTTTTGTCAATCCTAGTTTGGTCACTCATAAGAACTCAATGACCAGTTCATTAAAATTAACTACCAGAAAACTTCCTCTTATCGGAAAGTTTTGTCCGAGCAATCACCTTGCGAAGACTAATTATTTTCCATTTCTACTTGAAATGCAAATTGGATTGGCAGTTGGTTGTCCAACAAAGCAATTTCGTCAAGAGCGTACGTCAAAACAAATGGGTTTTGAATATTTAATTACTTATCATTAAGAGACTACATGACTCATCTTTTAAAGACATGATTCTCGAGCTAATCAATTCACTATAGTCATCTCCAGAAAGGAAATCATGTTGTTGTTCTAAGCCAAAAATAACACTTCAATAAAAATGGTTGTCACTATTATGAGTGATGAAACTTTTGATACTTCTAATGTCCTTATACCTATTTTTGGACCAGACAAAGTGAGATGCCCGTTCTTGCCGATAGATTTATTCAGCTAAAAGCTTGTAAAATAACTTGCCCGAATAACTTTCCCGAGCTCGAGAAAGAAGTTGCTTAACTTGGAAAAGACTCCTTCGGTCTCAAGGAATAGAATGAACTGTATCATAAAAAAGAGAGACAGAGTTACCTTTAAGTAATAGTTCGATCACTAGGTATTTAACCTAATTATGTGTGGCCCTAGAGCTTGAGCTTACTTGCCAACTTGTAAAGGTCTAGTCTTTATTTCTAGTGATAATCTTTTTCACATTCAAAAAAAAAAAATCCTTTTTACACTCAAGTAATCCAACCGCTTCGATAAAAAAAGAAAAGAAAAGAAAAGTATTCCACTCGCTATAAAGTGAATAAAGAATTATATGCTTTATTTGCTCTAGGTGTAGGTTTATATTAGGGGAGGTACTTGTATAAAAGGAAGGAATGAACTCGGCCTAGGAAGACTAAAACTCTTTGATTATTGAATATCTTACCCATTTTTGCATCCTCTGTTTACTTTGTTGTTGAAAGATTGCAATGAGGAGAGAAACCCAATGGCACCAGAAGAAAGTGAAACACAAGGAAATTCGGATCTTGCAGAACCACCACCAGGTACAGACATGTTCATGTCCCAACCCAGAAAAATTTATGGTATGAGCGATGTGGTCTTATAATTTCTTTGTTTCCTTTATCTAGTTTGGCGGCATATTCAATTGGAACTAATTCCAGAGGCCGAAAAATTTTAATTCCCACGAACTAAAAATGCAAAAGCAATGTGTGGCCACGAAATACTGCTAGTTGATTCATTTTCTCGAGCCCATGGCATGACTATTCATTTCAAGCAAACAGTAAATACGCAAAATGTCCCCATTTAAAAATTCTAGATTCTAGGGTGACCATTCAGCTTTTTCGCCCCGCTAAATTGAAGGAACATATAAGTTTCAGAAAGACGATTTGCGTCAACTCTGGTTTTCTTCCTTCTATTATCCAAGATGTTTGTGTGGACGTGGACTCCAACAAAGAAACCAATCCTTCAGAAATACAAAATTCTCTTGATGAAGCAGTGCAGGGTACGCCGTTGCCAAGGGAGCCATTCCTTTCTCTGTTGATTAAATAGGATTTATCTAAGTCGTTCATAATAAGTTGATACATGTTGAACAAGTCTCACTCTGCCAAAATCAATAAATCAATGAATCGCGGCACTCCAATAAACAAATTTTCACTGATATGACACTTGAGTGATGGAAAAAAAAAAGTTATGATGCTCGTATAAAATTTTTAACACTTGCCGTATCCTTATCCTCTCCTGTTGTTATTAAAGACATTCTCTTAAATGTAAATCCAGAAGGCACGGCAACTGACAAAGCTTTTCCAAGGCAGTCGCAAACCAACTAAAGTTGTTTCGCTTTGAACTTCTAATTGTTATTTTTCATTAATCTTGTGTTGGAGGATGCATCTTGGTTTATTTTACTCTGAAACTTTTTAAATTTTGCAGCATACAAATGCTGATATATGAATTCAAATTTAATCTTCTCATAATTTTTAAATTTTGAATAATATCTTGAATTAATACAAAGAAATCCCAAAAAAAAAAAAAAAATTACCTCGAAAGAGTAAAAGATCGAGCTCATTAGTTATTAATGATATAGCAGATACGATCAATGGCAATGAAAAATAAGAACTCACTAAAAACACATTGTCCAAGATATGACAGTTTGAAGGTCCCAGAAAACTAATAGATGAAATAATACTTATCTTTAAAAAAAAAAAAAATCAGGACCTTCCTTCAGTTTAATGTGTAATTTTTCTTGTTTAAAAGTTTGCTATCTAAGTTCAATACAGAAAATTTCATGCAATGAATGAGCTTGATCAGTCTGGAATAGATGATCTATAGTATACAAGGTGTAATTAATTTTTTTTTTTTTTTTTTAAGGTTATTTGTGTTCATTTCTCTTTTTGGTTGCAAAGAGATTCACCTAGACTGGAGTTCAAAAGACACAGTGACTGATAAAGCATCCCAAGACGGTTACAAAACACCCAGGGGTTTGTCACTTTGAACCATTAATTTTTCCTTTTTCATAAATATTGTGTTTCTTGGATTTTGACTTTGTGCAATACAAAACATTTTAAACTTCACGGGGTCCAAATGCTGACATAAAAATTCAAATATAATATTTTCATAGTTTTTAAAATCATAATAATATCTTGAATTGTAATTGACAAAGCCCAACCAAAAAAAAAAAAACTTTTGACTTCCAAACAGTAAAGAAAGACACTCACAGGAACAGCAATGTTGAGTAAAGGACTGCCCCTTGTTTTGCATCGTCGTAAAAGCAGGAAGTTTTAAAGACTGAGGACTTTTAATGTGCAATATTTGCAGTCGAGCCGACACCGGTGGTTGATGAAAATTATCGACAATTGTTTGAAGCCACATTAAAAGGTGATTGGAAAGCGATAGAGAGAATCCTCACTAAAGATCCCGAAGCAATGACGGCCCAACTTATGACCATAGAAGATGGTGATGGTGACTTTACTGTGCTCAATATTGCGGCTGTGACTGGACAAGATGAATTGGTGGAGAAACTGCTAAAGCGCATCCCTCGGGAACTTAAAGCTCGCGGCTTAGATCAAGCCTTCTGCGTTGCCGCCCAGAAAGGAAGAATAAGGAGGGCAAAGGAATCAATAGAACAACTTGAAAAAGTCCGTGGTGAATCTACGGTACACGATGCCCTGTTGTCTGCTACGAGAAGTATTCCTAAGCAAAAGGAGATTATCTGGTACCTGGCCAAGCGTATAACATACCCCCCTTGTAATGATATCATGATGAACCTTATTAAGGCCGGCCATTTGGGTAGGATTTCACACTCACTTTTCTTATCTCAATTAATTCACTGTTCACTTTAATTTACTTTTCTGTTCGTGTCCCAAAAGACATACTCTTGTATTTAGCTCACCAATACCGTGACTTAGCGACGTCGGTTGATACCAAAAACAATGGCCTGTTGGAAGTCTTTGTGCATGTGAAGTCCTACTACCGTAGTGGAGCTAAACTCAATTTTTGGGAAAAATGTATTTACCAATGTAGGTACTTCTTGCGCTTCTTTTGCTTTTGTTAGATTTGTACAATTCAAACAACTCATCCACACAGGGTTCACTCTATCTGTTCCCTTTTTAGGTGTCCCTTGCTTGGTTGATACACCATTTGACAACACCAAAGACATGAAGATGGCTCAAGGTATCTCTGTTAAATCTGATTGATGGATGGACTAACATGACCAAAAGGATATCATTCACAGATCTTCTTCACAAAAAAAAGTTAGGAGATAGGGTATACAATTAATATCTAAATCATGATGTGTGGTACAACTTAATATCTAATTTAACATTTATAAAGTTAGTTTGAGTTACTTAGGCAAGTCAAATTGTCAAGTAGAATTATCGAGAATAGATTTGGATCTCAGATTATTGAGGTTGATTGATCCAATTTGTTTTTCTCACATATTCGAGCATTAATAAATTTAATTGCATGCGCTGATATGTATCTTTTTGTTCATCATCAATTTATAATTTGCTAACATGATTTTTCTTCCCTCTTAATGGTGGTGACACCAGCGACTCACCGGTTCAAGACATTACTCTGGAATGTTGCCACAAAACCAGGTACACTAACTGCCATGGTATCTTTAGACAAAAAACATGCCATGGTATCCATAGAAAAAGGACCTTATTTCATCCATGGGTAGAGATATCTATCTTAAATTGTAAATTGATATCATTGACATATCCAGTTGAGATCATAGTTATCAATATGAATCGGCTCTTGATTTGTATACTACGATATGATTAAATTCCATTCAATTCAAAGTCCAATTAATTGACATGTATCCCATCAAGAGAATATGTAAAACTAATCAGTTTGAAAACATATCTATTGATCTGTCGTTGAATCTACCCATTTTTCAAAACTCTCTTTTTTTTTTTTTTAATCTCATGATATTTTCTATGTTCATCAATGGATCCATCTGTTCTCTGATACATGCATTTTAATTTTCAAGCCATATGAAGTTTGCTTCCTCGATTAATATCTTGAATTCATCATTCTCTTCTCAACTACTATATACGTAAGAACACGGCACAAATGTGAAAGCCTCCATATCCTTTAATTCTTTATTGCTGGAAAAATTGCTTATCTGATGTTTGTGCAGCACCTTTTATCAAAAGGATTGGAGAATTGAAAGTAAGCCACGAATGCTTGCTTGAGTTAGCGAAACTAACTTTAAACGAGAGGAAGGCTCGTATGAAAGCACCTGAAATACTCAAATTGACTTCGACCATTATCCTTGATGCTGCATCTAGCGGAATCTCTGAAATAGTCAAGTTATGTCTTGAGCATTCTCCGGAGTTGATGTGGAATAAACAATTCACAAAAGAACTGATGAAAGAAATTGTGAAGGGAAGGCATGTTGAGTTATTTAGACTAATGAATGGATACAACACAATCCCAAATTTGAGGTACGATATTCAGAGGAACTGCGACCTGATGGCGGCAGTAGTAGAATGGTCCCCAGGATACGTACCAGCAGATGTTTCTGGAGCAGCTTTTCTTATGCAAAGGGAACTTCAATGGTTTGAGGTTGGTTCACCATATTTGCTTGCCACTCTTTAATTTACTTACAATCACATTGATAGGTGTCCTTTATTTTCTGAAGGTGCTGGAAGATCAGAGTCCTCCTTTGATAAAAAGTCTAAAATTTGAGGTCAGTTCACCTTATTTGTTTTGCTACCCTTTTCGCTCTTTAATTTACATTTGTGTTGATCGATGAAGGTAAAAGAAGATAATAGCAGTCCTTCTAAAAGTCTGGAATTGAAAGAAACAAAAGAAAGGAGCGGGAAGACATACTGGGGAGTTTTTGTAGAACAGCGAAAAGATTTGGTCAAAGAGGCGGGGCAATGGATGAAGGATACGTCATCATCTTGTAGCGTCATATCAACCCTCATCTTTACAGTAGCTTTTGCTGCAGCTTTTACAATACCTGGAAGCAACGATAGGGATAACCCGGTCTTTCTAAAAAGGGACTCATTCTTGGTATTTACCGTTGCAAACGCTTTATCTCTCTTCTCCTCTGTCACCGCCACCTCAATGTTCTTGGCTATCCTAACCTCACGCTATGCCGCAGAATATTTTCTTCATTCACTACCAAGAAAAATGATACTGGGCCTCACTTTTCTCTTCCTCTCTTTCGTCTTCATACTCATGGCTTTTGGCTCTGCTCTTGTAATTGTCCTAAGCAAACGATGGAAGTGGATTAACATCCCCATTACTTTGTTGGTGGTCATCCCTGTCATATTGTCTGCAGTACTAAAGCTTCCCTTGTATGTTGAAATGGTTGAATCCACCTATTGGCCTCGCCTCTTCCGTCCTGTGAAGATTTGGAAATGACTTGTGCTATCATTATTGAACAAGGACATATGGTGATGCGATATTTTTTTGCACTTGTTAATCATGGTGTTTACTCATGTTTTAAGACTATTGAGGTATGGCATTAGCCATACTTGTACCAAAGTTTAATATATATTGTCAAGTGCACACCTTAACTCTATGGGTCAATTGGTATTTTCTCCCAAGCAGTGAGCGATTAATTCATTGCTAATTGTTGTATCAAGGTGAACCCAATTCTTCAAAGAATTGGCAAGATGGCCATCAACAGTCAATAGGGTTCATCCATTCAAATAAAGCAATGACCCGTAGAGATGAGGCAAGTGTCACCTCCCACGGTACACGGGAAAAACATTCCATCGTTTATTATATAAATAAGAGCTGATTTCATTGATTAACTTTCCATCAAAAATTTTTTATCCTCCCCATTTTCCTTACTTTTTAGAAATAAGCATAAATTCCATATTCAGGTAACTAGGTGCAATGTGAGTAGGGTTATTTAGCCATTTCAGTTATTCTATTCTAAGAAAAAATTCTGATATTAAGATTTTGAGAATACTTTTATTAACTAAAAGTATATGATGATTTTATTAATTGAGGATGACAATAATCTCACCTATGAGGTAAAATTAAATATTTCAATGTATTTCTTATGCTAGAATAACACATTAGTGCAATCCAAGCTCAAATTATGTTAGATAGATTTTTTGAGTTGGCAATAAAAATGAAAGTTAAGAAAAAAGTGGTGAAGAGAATGATTTCCCCATATTGTTCATAAAGTATGGATCAAATGGCTGCAAATACAAATATTATGGATATCTATATTACATATATCGTCACTAAAAAAATACATTTTTTGTGGCCCATACAATCTCAGAACGGAAAACAAATCTATTTATTGTATAAAGTTACATGTTAAAAATAAAAGTTGATTGTTTTGATTATCTAAAATCTACTTGTGTCAAGAAAATTTCACGTTACCATTGTACAAGATAAAAGCACATTGAAATAGGATTTATATTATGCACACAGTCTATGTAATAGTCTTTTTCTATATAAGCAATGTCAGAATGGAAACACAAACCTGTTTTTGGAATAAATCTACATGCTAAATATAAAAATCGTACTATTTGTCATTCTATAAAACCTGCTTATGTAAAGTAAGAAATTTTGCACCGCCGGTGCACTTAACCAAAATATATGGAAATATGTTGTTTGCAGAGAAGGTTATGGAGGAAGAAAAGAAAAAATAAATAGGAATTTCCATAAAATTTCTGACGTCATAAAATTTGGAAATGAGGACGTCATTCGGGAAAAGAGAAGGGCACATCATCTCTACAGCTGGAACTTCGGCTCTATCCCCAGGTCGATTTTAAAAGGAGAAGATCCATGGGAGCAGAAAACGACTTCGACTTCAACCCCTTGAAATTACTTTTCCGCTTTAGAGTTTTACCTGCTCGCGGCACGGCATGGAAACCTCCATGGATATCCAAGACAGTTCGTCGCCAGGTATGTTCTGTTCTTTCCCTTATTTGTTCTGATTTCATCCCAAAAGGTGATGGAAAAATTGGAAAAGTGTCGCTTTTTGGGAGTTAATGGCAACGTTTTTATTTATTTATTACTTAACAAGTATCCCAAAACTTTATAAAGAAAACCTTGTAACGAGAGTAATTTGTGCCGAACCTGAGAGTGCGCTCGGTCTGAGAAACAATTTCCTGTATTTCTTTCCAAAAGTTTTCTATGAAAATATGTTTGGTAGAAATTTTAGTTGTCATGTTTTCAACATCTGAACTTTAAAACTCAAAACGACCAAAATTGACATTATTTTGGCAAAGTTTGCTTTAAACAACTACATCAAACATGTTTCTGTAACTTTCATTGCTGTTGAAAGCTCTTACCTTTCACCCTCCAAACATCTTTTCAAGAAAATGGAAGTTTAAATAAGGAGCAATTTTTACTAAAACATTTCCGTAAACCGAATGTACCTTAAATACATGAGCTGACTCACGAGGCAAAAATGTCAATTCTACTAAGCTGGAACTCATACAATTAAAGTTATGCTCTTAACCCGAGTCCAGGATACCTAAAAACATGCGATGGACTCAAGTACGTACCCTAAAAAGACATTGCTTAAAATTTTCTGGTGTGACCAACGGAAAATGGCTCCTAAATAATTTGGAAAGTCCAACTAAATCATCAGAAAAAAAAATTCTTTTTGAAAAAGAGCTTACATCCAAATTATTGGGGGACACAAAATTCTTTATCCCGGTAATTTTAACGAAGTGATTTAAATTGTCACCATAGAACAGTATGAGGACTGGACTTATAACCAAAGTATAGGGGCTAAAAGTGAGATTTCCCAACCTACGAGACCGAACAAATATAATTCCTCTAGACCAAAAATGCAAAAGCTAATATAGCTAACCGAGGAAAAAATGTCAAAAAGTCATAAACTAGTTATATTTGTGCCAATTTTATCATAAAATTTTTATTAGTGTAAATTTAATTCTAAATATTTTGACATAATGTTAATTTAGTCATTCGACTAATTTTGGCTGAATATTACTAATGTGGATGTTGATCAACTAACAAGGCATGGCCGATGTTGAGTGTGATAACTTTATATCTTAAATTTTTATTTATTTATTTACTTTTCCTTTTCATTTTTTTCCCCTTCTCCTCCTTCCTCTAGTCGATTGCCAGACTACTATGATTGGCCAAAGGTGAGGGTCGGTGAGGTTGATGTTCTTAGCCTTTGGCAAGCCTCGTCAACCATGGGAGAGGCTCGACCTTGCTAGATTCGGTGAGGCTCAAGGCCCTATTAGAGGCCATGAGGTCGTGCTTGCGAGGGCTTGAGCCCTCGCTAGTGGCTAGGCAAGGCTTGAGCTTGCTGCATCTGGCAAGGTCGGAGGTTGCCCTCATGGCCTCTGACAAGGGCTTGAGCCTCAAGAGTGGCCAGCAAGGTCGACCTTGACCTCGTTGGTCCTCACCTCTAGCCAATCGCTGAGGTCTGGAAATCGGTTGGAGGAAGGAGGAGAAGAAAAAAAAAAAGAAAAGAAAAATTCGAAAATATTATTAAAAGTTGTCAAAAAGTTGTCAATGTCGTTGTTTGCGTGTCATGTTTGCCGATCGTGTTCACACCAAAGAATATCCCGTCAAAATTAGTCGGAGGAATTGAATTGGCACTAAGTTAAAAGGTTTAAGACTAAATTGACACAAATGCAATAGATTTAAGACTTTTTAAATATTTTTCCCACTAATTGATTCATCTTTCTTGACCCATGGGTGTGATTAATTTCATCAGGGCAAAACAAACAGGTTCTACATAGTTTACTTATTTTTAAGAGACTGCACGAGACTAATCCCTTTAACACATGATCCCGAACCAGTCAATTCACTACAATCGTCTCCCAAAAAGAAATATGTAACGTTGTTTTGAGTGAAAAATAACTTGTCAATAAAAGTGGTTGTCACTGTCATGGCAAAGTTTAAGATAACATTAGAAAAGAAAATTCACTAACAAACACATGGTGAAAGATACATGCATGTGTCACGGGCTGAGAGTTTCTTTGGCCTCGGAATGACCCGTGGGCGCCTGGAATTCGCTAAGCCAGCCTTTCTTCTTTAGCTGTTCTATGAACAATATGGTGAATGATTCTTCGTGCGAGATCCTACCACGCCCAGCTTTACTCGGGCGTCTAGTCCATCGAGTAAGATAGCAGTTCTCTTTAGGCATAACAACTGGTTTCAGCCTGCCATGGCCTCGTCAAGAGAGCTACATCAGCTCCCGACCAATTTGTGCATGGGAGGCCTATCCTGTCTTTAGAGCTCCTAAGTGATATAATCCTTTTATCCTAGAACTCCTAGCATTAACCGTCCTGACGCCACTCCCATGGACCAATTGTGTTCTACCCTTCTGCCTCACACTCTTCACCAGATAACCCCAAGCGCCACTCACAAGTGTTACGAGTACGGGAGGATTCACGGATTGTGACACATGGTTGAATGTTCTTGCCACAAAAACAACAAATATAACATGGGTTTTCTAAGAAAAATTAGATCAATTCTTTCTCCCAACCATTATGTCTATCCAATAAAGTTAAACAATATACTCATTTAAGAAAAAAAAATCCATGTAATGCATTTGTATGAATGTTGTAAACTTGTATCTTGTATAGATGGTGACTTATATATTAATTTTATTAATCGATAAAATTGATATGATTATGTTAATTCATAATTTTTTATTTATCTATAGTTCTATTATAGTTATCATGTGGAATTATGAAGGTACATAAATTTTGTATAAACTTAATTTACGAACGATAAGGCATATAAGATTAATGGCACCGAGATCTTGAAATTAACTCATCATCTCTATTAATTTCAACATTAATTTTTTTTGGGGGTTAATACCCTTAAAAACCCTTGACAAATTTACCCCAAACTTTTTTTTTTTGGAACCTGGAAACCATCGTACAACCGGCAGCCAATGACGTAAACTTGAGGGAGTACTAATGCAGGGACCCACCACCCATGGCACCCCTCTTAAGTCGCACAATGTGATGAGTAGGGCAACCCGATAACTTTTAATTTTTGTTTTTCATAAATCTTGTGTTTCATGGATTTTGACTTTTGTTAGTCCAAGTCACTTTGAATTTAATCCAATATATGGAACCTAGAAGGTCCCACAAAACTAATTCCTAATTTGATACCTTAAAATTTTACCAATCTAAGTTTCATGCAATTAATTCCATGTGATGAATGAGCCTGATACCAATAATGTATACATGATAGTAAAATTAATTAGGTTATTTATATTCATTGAATTTTTGGTAACAAAGAGTTTCACGAAAAAGGGACTACAGAAGGCATGACAACTTATAAAGCTTCCCAAGTTGGTAGCAAAAAACCTAGAGGTTTGTCTCTTTTTGAGCTTTTAATTTTAGTTTTTCATAAACATTTTGTTTAATGCATTTTGACTTTTGTTAGTCCAAATCACTTTGAATTTCACAGCATACAAATGCTAACATATTAACTTATAGATAATCTTTTCATTTTTTTTTTAAATTTGAACAATATCTATAATTGAGAAACCCCAAAAGAAATACTCTTTTACTTCCAAAGAGTAACAAAACGCGCTTACAATGTATGAATGATACCGCGGATTAGATCAATGGCAAATTAAAACTCAGTAAAAACGCATAGTCTGATATATGAAACTTAGAAGGTCTCACAAAACTAATTCCATGATTCAATACCTATTTATAGAAACTCATGATCTCTGTTAATTTTTCTTGTTTAGAAATTTACCATATAAGTTTTTTGCAGAAAATTCCACTGCAATGAATGAGCTTGATACCAGTCATCTATGCAAGATATAAAGCATACAAAGTGTGATTAAATTTTCCAAGTATAACTGTATTCATTTTCAAACACAGCAATCAAAACTTTTACCAAACGTACTTTTATTGACAAATTTGGAAATGAAAATATTGGAAAATTTCCATTATATATTAGATGAAAACTTTTGGGTGGCGCTATTTCCATACCTTATCCAACTAAATGCACCCCATTTTCTTTAAAAAGACAAAGTTGCCCTTAATTATTCAATTGCAATTTTAAATGGTAGCCTCAATTTTTTTACTTTCCTTCTTTTGTTAGCTTTTCTATTTCTATGTAGGATCTAGTTGCCATAACTAAGAACATCACATGTTTTGTTTTTCTTTATTGTGGATATCCCTTATATATTAAATGCATTATGTTTTCTCTTTATTTTTAGATTTTACTTCCATAAAAATTATTTTTTTCGAAAAGAGAAATTTCGAAGAAACCTAGTTATTTTCTACACTAAGCAAATTTATGGAATTGAAGTTTCTTACTTGTGCTTTTGGGCTCGACAAAATCGAGGCACTTGCTTTTGCGGATGATGTTATTCGGCTAAAGCCTTGCAAATTAACTTGCCTAAATAGATTGCCTAAGCTTGAGAAAGAAATGTCTTAATTTGGTAAAGACTCCATCACTGTCAAGGGACCTAATGAACTTTATTATAAGAAAGAGGGACAAAGTCACCTTAAAGCAACGGTCTAATCACCGGGAAATGAACCTAATGATCTGAGCCTGCTTGCCAACTTGTATAGGTCTTATTTATATTCCCAGTGATAATCATTTTCACTCAAGTAATCCAACCACTATAATGTAAAAATAAAATAAAAACAAGTTATGCTTTAAAAATTTTGAATAATATCTTGAATTATAATTGAGAAATCCCAAAAATAAATATTTTTTTTCCTTGTAAAGAGTAAAAGAATGCAGTCATAACTTATGAATGGTATTGTGGGCAAGATCAATGGCAATGAGAAATAAAAACTAACTAAAAAACAAATTGTCCAAGATATGAAAGTTACAAGGTCCCACATAACTAATTCATGATACAATGCCTATCTTGAAAAAACTTACGATCTCTATTATTTTAACTTTAAAGTTTTATTTATTTAAAAGTATTTCATCTAAGTTCAATAAATAAACTTCCATGCAATGAATGAGCATGATAAGAGTCATGTTTTCAAGGTTATTTATGTTCATTTTTCTTTTGGTAACGAAGAAGGAAGTATTGAAGACATGGCACATCCTGCGGAAGACTATTTTAGGTGGCGGCAACAAAAGTCCCGGAATCTATTAAATTCTAATGGTTTGTCACTTTACACTTTTAATTTTCATATTTCATAAATCTTATGTTTCATGTACTGATTTATTTAATGCAAAACATTTTAAATTTCACGGCAGACAAATTGTTAGAGAACGTAATTTGACCAATGGGGCGGACGCACGTGCCAAAATAACTAGTGCAAACCCTACCTCTGATATTGTGTAAGAAAGTTCAATCATAAACCTCAAGCTAATAGTTGGAGGGAGAACATATATATACAGTATATAAATTTCATAATCAAGTGACATGGGATATATCAACATGCTGAATATAATTTTTTCATTATTTTTAAAATCCGAATAATATCTTGAATAACAATTCGAACAACCTAAATAAAAAATACTTTTTTACTTGCAAGAGTAAGGAAGGTGAAAAGGTCCGTTGAGTAAACCACCACCTCTTCACTTGCATCCATGTTTTATCGGAACATTGAGCAAGTTATATGATTACACTTGATCTGAAAATAAAAAATTACGAAAGGCTGAGGAATTTTTTATGTGCCATTTTTGCAGTCCTACCAAGAGCGGTCGTCAATGAGAATGAGAACCATCGATCACTCTTTGATGCCGCACTAAGAGGTGATTGGAAAACTATCGAGAAAATCCTCAATAAAGATAATGCAGCATTGATGGCCGAAATTATGATAGGAGATGAGTCTTTTACTGTGCTCGATATTGCGATTATGGCCACTCAAGATCAGTTGGTTGAGAACCTGGTCAAGCGATTCCCTCGGGTTTATAAAGATCTCAAGCCTGATGGAGCCCTTCGCTACGCTGCTCAGGGAGGAAGATTAAAGATGGTAAAGGCATTAATAGACAATGTTGATGCTGATGCCAAATCTGATATGATATACTCTGCCCTAGGAGTTGCTATTGACTATGCTCCTTCGCAAAAGGAGGCCATCTGGTACTTGGCCAGGCGTTTAACATGCCCCCCATCTTCTGACATCATGATCAGCCTTATCGAAGCCAGCCATTTCGGTAGGATTTCACGCCGACCCATCTTATTATAGCCGGCCATTTGGGTAGGATTGCACACTGACTCATCTTATCTCATATTTTCTTGAATTAAATTTTTTGTTCTTGCGTCCCAAAAGACATTTGCTTATTTTTAGCTCGCAATTACCCTGGCTCAACGACATCCAAGGAAACTGATGGCGTGGGCTGTTTGGATTTCTTGGCGATAATTCCTTTTCACTTCCATAGTGGAGCTCAACTCAATTTTTGGGAAAAATGTATTTACAAATGTAGGTATTGGCTGCGCTTCTTTTGTTGGATACGTGCAATTCAAGCAACTCCATCCACGTAGCGTTCACTCTATTTGTTCCCATTTTCAGTTATCCCTCTCTGCTTGGTCGATACATCATTTGACGACTCCAAGGACACAAAATTGGCTCGAGGTATTTTTATTGATCTATTTAGTGGATGGACTAACACAAAAAAAAAAAGAAAAAAAAAAGCATATCATTCAGGGATCCTATTTTACAAAAAAGTTCAGGAACAAGGACTGCATCGATGTATACAAACTAATATCTTAACGATGATTTATGTCACAAATTAATATCTAATGTAACATTTGAAAAGCTAGTGGAGAAGTCTTAGTCATTGTCGAATTGCCAAGTAGGCTTATTGAGAATTGTAGATTTTGGATTTCAGGTCATGGAGATTGATTGATACAAGTTGTTTTTAAACATAATCAAGCATTATAAAGCATGAACAATTTTATTCATGATCGTGCTATGAATCTTTTTGTTCATCATCAATTCCTAATTTCCTGACATGATTTATTATCTCCTCTTTGTGGTGGTAGTACTAAAAGCACTTAATTGGATCAAGATATCACTATGGAATTTGCCACAATACCAGGTATACGATATTGCCATGTTACGCAAAGAAAAACAGTAATCTCTAAATTTAAAGTGTATTATTGATACTATCAGTACATCCCTTTGAGATCATAGTAATTAATATAGACTGGCTCATCATTTGTACATTACAATAGGATTTGATTCTAATCAATTTAATTCAACGTTTGAACTACATATATCCATTAGGTGAATCTACAAAAATATTCAATGGAACTTTATCTATCGATCCTTGCTTTTCCCAAAAAAGAAAAGAAAAAAGGAACACTTTTTTCCTCATATGACATTGTGCGTGTTCATCAATAGATCTATCTGTTCTAATGCCCGCATTTTGATTGCCAAGCCATATCAAGTTTATTTTCTCAATTAATATTTTTTTTCTCTGAGCTACTAAATATACATAAGAATATAGTGCAAATGTGAAAGCTTCTTTAACCTTTGGATTCTTCATCATTGGAAAATTTGCTTCTCTGATGTTACGTGCAGCACCTGTCATCAAAAGATGTGGAGAATCAAAGTTGAAGCACTATTACTCGCTTGAGTTTGCAAAACACGATCTTACCGAGATAAAGAATGGTACAAGTTCTCCCGAAATACTTGAGTATATATTGACTTCAGGCGCTGTCCTTGATGCTGCCTCTCGCGGAGTCTTTGAAATTGTGGATTTATGTCTTAAATATTTTCCGGAGTTGATGTGGGATAACAATTTCGCAAAAAAACTGTTCATAAAAGTTGTGGAGGGACGGCATATTGAGTTATTTAGACTGGTGAACGGAAACAACCCAATTCGATAATTTGCTAACGATAATTACAAGACCTTTGACCTGATGGAGACTGTGACCAAATGGTCTTCGAGATGTGCGTCCCCTGATGTTTCTGGAGCGGCTTTTCTTATGCAGAGGGAACTTCAATGGTTTCAAGTGAGTGATCCTCATTTATTTACCCCCTTTTGTGCTCTTTATTGATGTTTACATTGATAGGTGTCCTTTTTTTTTTTTTTTTGAAGGCATTGGAAGTTAGCAGCTTTTCTTTTAAATGGCAGAAATATAAAAAAAAGTAGAAAGTCATACTGGAAAAAGTTTGTAGAACAGCGTGAAGAATTGCTCAAAGATGCAGGGCAATGGATGAAAGATACATCATCATCTTGTAGCCTTGTTGCAACTCTAATTATTACAGTAGCTTTCGCTGCAATTTTTACGGTGCCTGGAGGCAACGACGGTAGTAAGGGGATCCCAATATTTCTGAACAAGCGCTCATTCATGGTATTCGTAGTTGCAAATGCTCTTGCTCTCTTCTCCTCTGTCACTGCCACATTGATGTTCTTGGCCATTCTAACTTCGCGCTATGCAATCAAAGATTTCCTCTACTCACTACCAAGAAAAATGACATTGGGCCTCACTTTTCTCTTCCTCTCATTGGCTTTTATGTTGGTGGCATTTGGCTCTGCTCTTATGATTGTCTTGAGTGAATGATTGAAGTGGATTTACATCCCAATTACATTGTTGGCTGCCATCCCCATCATTTTGTTCACAATCCTACAGCTTCCCTTATATGTTGAAATGGTGCAATCCACCTTTCGACCTCGCCTCTACCGTCTCCTGAAGCTTTGGAAATGATCTATGCTATTATTGGAGAAGGACATCTGCAATGTAATCTTTGTTTGCACTTGTTACTATGTGTGAAATGTGACTATGATGGTGTTTACTCATGTTTAGAGACTTTTGAAGTGTGACATCGGCCATATTTATACTAACATTTAATGTATGCTTTCAAGTGCATGTAAAAATAGTCAAGCTTTTCAAACTCATGGTTGGACTCATTTATAATATAATTTCATTGTTATCTATTCACGTTGAGTCAAGTTCAAAATTTTCGGTTTTCCATTCCAGTTGAAATCGAGTATGATTTTTAATGCTTGATCACATTTGAGTCATGTTTTAGGTACCGAGTATGCATGTCAAGTCAACCTTGAGCTGCATACTATATCGACTACATAAATTGTGAAGCAGCCTTTTGGGATTCTGTGTAGTGTGTGTCCCTTTAAATATTCTTTGCTATCGAGATGCTTGTTATTCGGAGCTTTGCCTCCCTTGTTTGCAACATATGTGATGCTTGGTATTTTAATGAACAATCAAATTAGCTGTCAGCGTATTCTCTTCTCCCAAAGACTTTCCCATGTACATTTCTTATCATATCTCATAGATTTATGTGACACATGATTCATACAATGTTGATACCTAAATTTTGACTATTCTATTTAATCATTCATTGTACAGTAAATTAGAACTTATGACACTGGAATAGTCAATCGTGAATTTGTTACCACCCCTTAATTTTGTCATGGCTTGTAGTAATAGTTATAGCAAAACCAACAAACCATTACCAAACAAAAAATGTAGTAAACCATTACCTTTGAAGCAAAAATTAAGCAAAACAAACCAATATTAACAATACGCAACTAAGTAAAAAAAACCTTTGAGTGCTCACAACCAATGAATTTCAACTCCAACCTTACATATTCACTATAGATTGCAACAAAAAATCTTGTTCCATACAAAATTTGCGGCAAATCAATAACATACTTTACATATAAATAATCCGATACAGGTATATATTCCACATCTTCGACTATGGTAAAAATACAAATTTCTTCTCATTACTCACTTCACATTTGAATAGACTATACAAGAGAACAACAACACAATCAACGCCCAATAAAAGTTTTTTTTCAATTTTCAGCCTTAAAACGTCATTCTTCAAATGGTCAGCCAGCGATGTTAAACCCTTCATTTGAGCTTGTACTGAGTCGACATCCTCCAACTCATCTATTAATGTAGCTGGAGGTTGACGTTGGCCTTCAAGTAGCTCCAAAATCTCCTTTGTCGCTCGACCGGAGAATTTCGCGTTAACCCATTTGAAATATTTGTACTTTAAGCCTTCTCTATACCTATTGCACCCATGGAATCTTCTTCGAGGATTCAACCGAGTCTAAGATGTTCTTCTCAAACTTGGTAACCTGCAATAACAGTAACACTCACTATCTAATTCAGTTTTTTGGAACGAACATGAGCCATTACTGAAGCTTTTGCCCTCTATTTGTAAGATCAAGCTGATAATTTTTTAGGGAAAATCGAAGTAGGTACTCAAATTGGCTGGTTAGTGTTTTGAACTTCAAGTTCTCTTTCAATTTGGGGATTTAAGGTTCTTACTTAAGGGAAAAAGCACCAAACAGCATCATTTTGTTGTTTGCATACTGACTGTACTCTCCGTTGAGCCACGTTAGCTTTAAAATTAATAAAAAAGTGCTTGATTTTTGGTCAATCAAATTGGCGTTAGCACTTAAATAATTGTTGTTGACACCTAAATTTTGGCGACCCAATTAGTCATTTATCGCATTAAAAAATCAGGGATTAATTTGTAAGCCCTAATATATATATATATATAATTACATAGCATATAATGTTAGGTGCATTCATTTTTTATTTATTGCATTTGCATCGGATTGACAATGGTGGATGGACTCAGGAGAATGAGACTCTAAATATTTTCTTATAAGGTCGTGGAATATACTTCATCGATTCCTTTGTGGTTGCATCTACATAATCTTGAACTTTTGGCAATTGAAAATATGAATCTTTCCTTTCATGAACAAAGCGCTTATCCTTAGCATAATATGTGGAATCGACCAACTCGTGAGCTGATATTTAGTTGAAAGAAATAAAATCGATAAAGATTATTCAGCATACACGATCAAAAGGAAATAAATATGCACGAATCGTCAAAAGATGGATTCACGGTCAAAAGGAGGGAGGAAAAGGACAAATCATGATATCATTTAAGCAATCAGAAGATGAAATACGATTTGCTTTCTTTCTTCGTAACCCTGCTCGTTTACATATAAAAGGAACGCTTCACGACCGTAGCAAAGAGGGAGGCGACACATATTGATACATACGGCCACATTGGGGGGGGGGCGCAATTCTGAAAATACACAGAGACAAACCATGAGATAAGAGAGAGATAGAGTGCTTCACCAAGCTTGGTCGAGATTCCCTTGCCACGTGAGTCCCGCCAGCCACATCGCCGCGCTCTCATGCTTGCAACGCTGCCCCACATTGCGAGACCACCACTGGGACGAGCTGCTGCACTGGCATCCTCAGCTGCGTCGTGATCCCCTCTGATGAAGCATCCGCGAGCCACGAGTCCCAACAGTTCAATCCTACAATTTGCTCCACCTTAACGCTCATCCAAGCAACATGTGGCGGTGGGTACATTAAAAAATTTATAAAGATGTGTGCTGATCAAAGAAGCAGAGAACACATCTACACGTCTGAAGAAAGGATTCCACCGCACATGAATTGACTCCGCTCTCGATGATCCCGAGTGTGATTTGCAAGCCACGGTGACCATCCCCACTCCTGCTGTCCGACAAGTCCAAATTTGGAAACGCGTGACATCAAAAGCTAGCTAAGAATTTTGGTTAATTTGATTCCCATATATTCTGTTGCCATTCCTTGAAATATTCTAATGTTGGTTGAATTCCTTGATATAAAAAACGACAGCCACAATTGGGAGGAGACGTAAAAAAGAACAAAATTCTTTCTTCTTTTTCTCTTTGTAGGTCAACGGAAGATCAATACAAAGGGAACTCGATACCCTGAGAGACGAAGTAGAGCGGTGATTTTTGGCTTGGTCCTTGCAGCGAAACCGAAATCTCCAACAATTCCAGGCCGGTGAGCAACTTCCAGCAAAGTCCGAGCACTGCTCAGCGAGACCCAGATTTCCCATTGAATTTCATCCGAATCCAGCGAGCGAAGCCAATCAAAATTTCTCCACCGTCTGGACCTTGAGGAGGGTACACGTAGCAAGGGAATATCCACTTAGTCATCATCCTCCACCATAGATCTTGGTGCATATATATAAAAAGAAAACAAAGAAAGGTTTACACCTGCTCCTAATTGTCTTTGCAAGTTCCTAGTGTTGCAGGCATTCCGAGAAGTCTCTGCCGTAAGGCTGGGAGTTAGCCGTGCACCTCCCCACCGCCTCGTGAGCCATCACTAGTCTCAAATCATCGAGGCATCACCGTGAGTCCACCATCTCGGCTGCTGTCCAAGCCGAACCACCGTCTGTAGCAGATCGCCACCACGATCCACTGCTAGTTGTCATCCACCACCTTGTTGCCCGCTGATTGCAATCCCGGTTCGATTGCGCAAGGTCCAAATTTGGAAATCAATATCGGATTAGGCAAAAATTTCGTTTTATTTGATTTCCGAATATTCATTTTCCTTATTTGAAATATCCGTTGATGCACTTGATGGAAATTCCCGATATGCCATGATATTCGCAACTCGAGTAGTCTTTTAAATTGGGAAATTTTCCTAATTTCGCAACGTACATATGATTGACGGTCCGATTTCATACTCGAAATATGACCCGCAATCGTACGGAAAAATCACCAATCCGATCTCAAGCTCGAGATACGATTCGTGATTTTATTTAAAAATTGGCCAATCCGATCTCATGTGCAAGATACGATTCGTCAATTTATTTCCCAAAATTAAATGAACATGGATGATGTCTTGCTTGGTTTGGTGCCGTGTTGTTCTTGATGCCTTATTTGTTTGCTCCCGTAAAAGAAAAATATTTGAGTTAGATTAGATGCATGTTAGGATATTACTTATTTTAGGTTATTTTGCATGTCTAGAATAGGAAATTTATTTATTTCGAATTTCTTAAATAAAAATACCAAAAAGACATAAATTTAGGATGTTAGATTTTTGTTTCACAAGTTTAAATTGAATGTTTAATTATTTGGCAATTATTAATTTCGAAATTAAAAAAAGGAAAAAGGAAAAACAACAAAAAATCATCATGCATATGTCATGTAGAGTTAGGGTATATTTTGCACGTCATTGCATATTAGGGTAAAATTGCACTTAATTCAATTTTAGATAATATGTTTTCTTAATTTATTATAAGTTTAGGTATTTTCTTAAATAGATTGCATTTTAGGATTATTTAGGTTAAGATAATATTTTAGTTTAAATTAGGATTTGGCTTAACCTAATTCCTAATGCAAATTGAATAGAATCTTAATCTAGTTAGATAATTTTCACATTTTTCCTAATTCCGAATTTCATGAAAAACACAAAAAAAAATGTCTTAGAATAAATTGATTCCATTTTCTAGGATAGATTGCATTTTTAGAAAAATAAAAAAATGTCATGTAAATGTCATATAGGATTAGGTTCATGAAATGCACGTCATTTAGAGATTATTAGGTCAATTTAATTAGAAATTGCATGTCATTAGAATTAGGTCATTTAGTTATATTGCATTGCATATTACATGATTTTCATTAAATAAGCGAAAACAAAAAAAAAAAAAAAAAATTGCGTGTTAATTAGAAATCATATCTAGGATTGTTGATGTGAATTTAATTCGATCTAACAACGCAGATGCTTTTGTTGCTATGAGGTAAGTCTTGCAATTTATTTATTGCTTTACTTGGATGTTAAATTGGTGGTTTGCACATACGCATGGTCGCCTCACATGTTAGGGAAATAGATTTAAAATCAATTTAAGCTGCTTGCCAAAGAATTTTTTCAAAATAAAAGAAATGATACCGAAAGGGCATTAGAGAAGTCTAGTGTAACCAAGTTCCCATACCCAAATCTTTGGTTCGTAGGAGTAAAGTAAATCTCCCGTTACTTTACTTGGGTTTCTAATTGACCCACCAAAAATTGATTAGTGGTGACTCCTAGATAAAATCAATTGCATGTTAAGAACTTGAACTTAAGTCGCGAATTGGTATGGGCTTGGGAGAGCTTAAATTAAGTCTAGACTTAACAATCCATTAGCCAAACCCTAGGTGGTTCACACCCGGAAAATTTGGTCGTGACAATTGTTTTTCAAACTTTTTAGCACTTAAGTGATCCAAAATAAACTTTTGGTATCAAAGTGAGCGTCATACACAACTTTTGACCCTTCTAGTGTACTTTCTCATAATTTCTACTTTTTAATGCATGATGGACTTGGATATATAGTTCCACAAATATAAACCTTTCAAAGCTTTATTTTTTTCTTTTAACTTTTATTAAGGTTGAAAAAGACCGCTTTTAAACGAATACTCACACCATTTCAATTTATGATGTATGGAATCAATAAGTTATAATTGAAATATGTATTTAGTTAATTCATATGACCTTTGCTATAAATTTCAGCATCAAGTGCCCAAGGAACTAGCCTTCCACTTTTAGACTTTATTTTCTCAAAAAGTGTCCCTTAGAGTATATGAATTTTATTTTATATATAAATAAGCAACGAAAATCAATTATATAGGAAAATTATCCAAAAAATTTTAAACATATTGTATGGCAGCGAATTCATTACTAAATCTTGTAATTATGTCACTTAAGTCCTAAACCTTTTGATAATTTCTTAGCATAGTCATTCCTACCAATTTTTGGCCAAAAATGGCTGACATGGTGATCTAGTCAACCATCCTATGTGGCCAAGTGGCGCTAATGTGCATAATGTTTGGATTTTTTATGAACTTCTTGTGAATTTTTCCTTTTTTCCCCTTTTCTTTCTTTTTTTTTTCTGGCTTGTAGCCGATGATCGGCCATAGGCGAGGGCTAGACTTGCATGAGGGATGGTCGGCCATTCTAGATGAGACAAGGGCTACAACACCCTTGCTGAGTGAGAGCATCATGGCTCTTGTCAGGCACACATTGTGCAAGCTAGGGTACCTAGCTTGTGGTAGGTTACTGATCATGGCCAAGTATTGGTCATAAACAAAATGAAAAGAACAGGGGAAAAAAAGGAAACAATGAGAAAAAAAAGGAAATCATAAACATTTTACAAAATTTTTAAAAATTAGTTAGTGATTTTTGGTTAAAATTGGTTAAAATGACTATGTTGACAAATTATGTAAAGATTTAGGATTAAATTAGCACAATTAAAAAGTTAGGATCTAAATTGGTCACTATACAATAAAATTAGGACTTTTTTAATAAGTATCTCAGATTACATAATAATAATATGATCGAATAGAAAAAATGGGTTCATATAAAAAAGGAGGTGGAACGAGATGGTGAAAAGATAGGATGATTAAATGGATCCCACAAGCCCTAGTTTTTAATATTAATTTAATGTCTTAGCTCATTCTGTGTCGGCTTTAAAAAGAAAGATGCTTTATATTATTATGACCCTATGCAAAGTGATGATGTGGTGGTGATTACACGAGATCCTCACGTTGGCCGCAAAAATGTAAGGTGAGACGCTAACGAGGCACGTGAACCAAGAAAAAAATTAGCAATTTTACTGTTTTTTGTTGAGAAGTTTAAAAGGACAATTATAATTAGCGCCAACAAGCCAGACAAATCTTCATTCTCCAATAATGATGGCTTGGGAAAATATTTTACATTGTTTAACCAAGCCACTCAAAAGCTTAGAGTGTGTGGTTATTAGAAAAAAAAAAAAAACTGATTAACTCAATTAACCCAAAAAATGTTATATTTCACACTAACATAGTTTAGTTTTCCCAATTGTTACTTTGAATTTTGGTTGGGGATATACTTAGGTTCTAGCCTATCAGTGCAAACTTTAATTGATCATACATATTAAACACGATGGTTGCAAATCAATCCACTCAAACCATGCACACTAATTTGAAAGAAAAAACAAGATGATCAATAACGCTTAATTTGGATGAACGCATATGTGCTGTGATCCTAAAGCATTTCAAAATCTCTCCATGATTATTATAGCTGGTATTGTCATAGTCAATTACGGGAAATTTTTTCATATACCATTGGAAAAAAAAAATCTCTTCATATTAACTTTTGAGGAATGCCAAATTTCTAAACTTTTTACTTATTAATATTTTCTTATTAAGTTGACAATATCATATTGAATTTTCAGATGAATAAATTCCTTTGAATATCATCTCGGGTATTGCACATATAGTTTCTGATGTCTCAGCAATAGAACAAAAAAGGGTTAAATTACGCATTTTCTCCTAGCCCCAATTTGGCATTATATTATGAATTTATCACACGTGGATGTAGACTGGCCACATCAAAGCACCATACTCTAATACCCAATTCCCCGCAATATTTGGTGAACCATTGCTCCATATGTTTGTCTGCAATAACTAACACATGCTCCACCAAAAAAAAAAAAAAAAAAAACAACAACAACAACAACAACAACATTTATACGCCTTGTCTCTTTTGTTATATAAGGAAAATTTATGGCAAAATGATGATGTTTCGATTGTTATAGCAAAGGATAAGTCTTGATTAATTGAAGAACATTAGTGAGAGAAAGATCGAATTAGTGAAAGGGGAGAACTTTAGGGGGGGCCATCAAGAAGGGTCAATTCATTGAGTTCTTGCCAAATCCGACATGAACTTGAGGCAAAGTAGGTCTTATTTCACTATCTTGATTTCAATGTATGCATACACAGATAATACCCAATTCCCCGCAATATATGGTGGACCATTGCTCCATATGTTTGTCTGCAATAACTAACACATGCTCTGCAAAAAAAAAAACAAAAAACAAAACAAAACAACATTTATACGCCTTGTCTCTTTATTTTCGCCAAGAACAAAAAGGAAAATTTATGGCAAAATGATGATGTTTTGATTGTTATAGCAAAGGATAAGTCTCGATTAATTGAAGAACATTAGTGAGAGAAAGATCGAATTAGTGAAAGGGGAGAATCCGACGTGAACTCGAGGCAAAGTAGGTCTTAATTCACTATCTTGGTTTCAATGTATGCATACACAGATAATACATGTGGACGTTTCGTGTTGCTTAAGCCCCCCCCCCTAAAAAAAAAAAAAACCACCACACATTCCAAGCATCAAATTGCATTCTTGTGACTAATAAATTATGGCCTAAAGCCAGTGTGGTTTGTGCACACGACGTTGGGTCCAATTGAGTCGTGTGCATTGACATTCCGAATGTGCTAGAAACAAGTTGATATAAAATTTCGTTTTGAATCAATGGATTAATCCCTTGGGATCAAGTTATGATGAATAAATCACGAATCCCTAAGGTTGTCCTTCGTTGGCCTCCTTTGATCGGACGTCAGGGCAATAACATAAGAGAGATTCACGATACCATACTCCTCATATAACTTAAATTTGATCGAGTTTTCTAGGAAGTACATTGCAATCTATGACTGAATTTCAAATCACGGGCCAAATGGTTTGCACTCTCCACAAAACCTACTGATTTACCCCAGCCCAAGAAACAAGAGGTGCGTGGGATTAAGCTTAAAGGCCCATCTCAATAACCTGGACCACTCTATTAGAAGTTGACCCGGCCATGAGCTTACAATTATCGGAAAAAATCAAGCTATTATTTAATGTTTGATAGCCCCTCTCGTACGAGAACAGTAGAACTTTTGTCTGTGTCTGGGTGCTTAGACTGAACCTATCCATTGACCACTGAAGTCACGCCTGTGAACACCAGCTAGATCCAAGTTCCAACGGAATATGACCTTGTGTTAAATATAATCAATAATCCTCGCTGGCCATTAAAAAAGACCAACATTTCGATTTATCTGATTTGTATATGGAATCGAATAAATCAATTAACAATATATATTTTATACCCCATATTTTGAAGGTCCAGATCTTTTTTTCTTTGCACAACATGATTCATGTTCGATGGCGGAGTATATTTATTTAAGTGAAGTGTATAATTGATGGCAAGCTCTAGATATGACAAAGAAAAAAACAACTTCAGTCAGTTAACTGAGGATATCATCCTTGAAATTGCACAGCATAACATTTATTCTAGCAGAATGTGCTTAGATTCTGATAATTTTAAGGGGTTATTCCAAATTCCTCTCCGGTACTCCTTTTCTCCAGCTCTTCATTTTGGAATCCAATTCCTCCTCCTTTTTCTATATCTGGTATTAAATCTTACGGCAATTCTATAAAATCCTTGAAGATCGAATTCTTGGTGCCAGTAACCGTTAGGATCACAATAAATACGAGGGAAAATTCCAAATAAGGACCCGAAGTGAATCTATTTTCTCAAATAAGGACCTAAAGTGAACTTTGTATCATATAAGGACCCAAAGTGGACCCGTTGTTTCAAATAAGAACCCGAAGTGAATTTTGTGTCAAATAAGGACCCAAAGTGATTAAGTTAATCTCTATTGAGGACCTTAGCTCGTCGGTAAACATTTTCCGACAATTAAAATAGGGGCAATTTTGTTAGAAATGTGTTATTGGAAAAAAAAAAAGGAAAATTCTATATTAATTAACTTTAGGTTATCTATTTAGATGTTTATGTTTTCATATTTCTTCTCCCTCACTGCTCCTCACCTTGCTCGACCGAAAGAGAATTTGGGTCTTTGCAAAATAAAAATAAAAAAAGTGTCTGGTTTTCTTCTTGTTTTTGAATTTGTGCCTCAACCGGCAGAGAATTTGGGTCTTCGACTTTGTAGAGGATGGGTACAAGAAACGTGGAGACCGTAGAAAACCTAGGATTTTTTTTTTCTGTTTTAGGATTTGTTAATTTTCCATATATGTTTTTTGGACAAAATTGCCCAAATTCCGATCATTGGAAATGTCACATGCTTGATAGCCAATGAATATTTGGCTAACCAATAAGCTCAAGTTCTTATTTGGAATTAAGGTCCTTATTTGAGACAATGGGTTCATTTTAGATCTTTATCTGATACAAAGTTTATATTGGGTCCTTATTTGAGAAAATTGGTTTCTTGGTCCTTATTTGAGACAATGAGTCCACTTTAGGTCTTTATTTGACACTAAATTCATTTCGGGTCCTTATTTGAGAAAATTGGTCAACTTCTGGTCCTTATTTGGAATTTTCCTAAATACGATATTTAATACATATCTATTCAAGTCGAGTGGAGCTCAAATTTTTTTATTTTCTATTGGAGTTGAATTTGGGTAGAATTTTTAATGCTTGATCAAATTTGAGTCGTGCTTCGAGTAACGACGAGTATGCGTGCTAGGTCAAGCTTGCACTACTTCATCGACTCAATTACGTCTCCTTGCCTGCATAGAGAAATTGTGAATTTGCCGTTGAGGATTCTTTAGAATATATGTCTCTTTAAATATATCTTTTTCTACGGAGATGCTTGTTATTTACAATTTCCCATTTTTTGCCACCCACATTTGATGTTTGATATTAAATGAACAATCAAATTAGCCGTGAGTGTATCCTCTTCTCCCCAGGACTTTCCCATGTACAGATTTTGTCATAGCTAATAGGTTTACTTGTCACGTGATCAATACCACTCCAAAGGATTTATCTTGAATTTAGATTTGTTGGAGTAAATCTTATTACCTATAATTTTAGGAAAAAGAATACCTTAAGTGTCTTAACTTTTGTATGACGCTTATCTCAGTGGCATAATTTTTTTTCGCAATTACTTAAGTACCGAGACTTCAAAAAAAAAAAAAAACATTCATTTGAATGTTATAACTTTTTTGGCAATCACTTGGGTGTCATAAATTCTAATAAAACGTTCATTCGAGTGCCATGACCATTTTAAAAATCGTTCACCTTATGTGCCAAAAATCCGACGTAGCATGGCACTAGTGGTGAACATTTTCTAAAAGTTCTAACTAAAGTTATGACATTCAAATGAATGTTTTTAAGAAGTCATGTAGCACTTGGGATCTCAGATCAAGTCACACATGACTTGCTTTAATTTCAGGAATTATAAAATAAATTTTAGTTAAGCTGAATCATAAGAAATTGAATTGCACTTGGCTCTAATTATCATAAAGCTTTGTTTTCGTACACATAGGGAAATGAGGTTAAGAGGGAGATTTCTACAAATAAAAAATAAAAAAACACTAGAAACCACGAACACTAAACATCCCACCTCCCGTCGAGTATGTATATGCTGTCGACAACCAAAAACAAAATTCTCCCACATGTCGAGCGCTCCTTGGCCACCTCCTACTCTGAAGAAAAGACACAATAAACAAGTGTGAGTTTTTAAAATAAAAATTCAGCAAATGGACGATCAATCCTAAGTTGGATTTGGTCCATAGCACATCAAATAAGTAAACAAGCTGTCAATTTACTAAATTTACAGGAGTCTAGCTGCAACAATAACTTAGGAGGAGTCGACACTCCGCCCTCAACTCCTCACACCCAACCTGGCATCACGAGGTCTACAATCACCCAGGGGAAGACAACACTTCACCCTGAACCTCTCGTACCCAACATGGCATCACGAGATCCACAATCACCCAAGGGAAGACAACACTTCACCCTGAACCCCTCGCACCCAACTAGCATCACAAGGTCCCCTGAGAAGCTATTCAACCCTTCTTAGACCTCTGGAGAGAATACCATCACTTCTTTTCATCCCTCTCCAAGCATTCCGACACCCGAGGTCTCACATTGGCTCTTTAGCCAACCACACATTCATAATTCCACCTTGTTGCAGCACCAACAACTCCTATACATTAACAATCTCATCAAGGTCTAAACATGCATTACTAATTACTACAAGGTATACAAGAACCCTCATTAGAGGCGACAAGGTAAGAGTCCAACCTTTTCTTACAAAAACTCAGAATCTACTAACTTGGACAGAACTAGGTAAAGGCTACTGAGACACTAGACTCCATATGTTCATGAGGATCAAGTATAGGAGACACAATAATTATTTCATATTTTCGGATCAAAGCAGTCTATGGACTAAAATGAGCAGTTTTAATCACAGACACAGAAAGTATACCTAACCTTATCGAAATGTTACGAAATTTCAGTATGTTATAGAAGAGACATAGATTAACACTTTCCATGACTTAAGTCTATATCTCAATGTATTAAGAGCTGTAATTTGCTGCCTTCTTTCCAAAGTTCTGGAGTAACTTTCAGATTTAGTATCTACAGAAGAAAATCGTTTTACTTACCAAAACTTGTCCGTTTGTTCTCAAATTTTAACATGTTATTCCTAAAGATGTTTTCTACAACTTTCATTAAGGGTTTGAGGTTCAATTCTTTCTAGATAATTACAGAAAATTCATGGAATCATCAAAAGTCTTGCTGTCTCCTACAATATAGCTTCATGTTTCAAAGAGTAGTACTCTCGACTATACATTTTTGCATCCTTTTTGCTATAACTAAAAGTCGAATTTAATCTAATGGATGTTCTCTTAAATAAACTTGTTCTTTTCCTTATCTTCACCATTAGAAATCAAAACGACACAAAACAAAAAGGCTTTCCATCTATATTTCTCTAAAACAGAAACATCTTATACTGTTTTCTTCTGTTTCTAGTTCAACCAAACTGCAAATTTCTCTACCAATCTCTTTTATAACATCTCAAGACTCTTCCTCAGCATCTAAAAATAATCATAGTAGGTCTTTACCTACAAAAAAATATTCCACAACTCGGTACAAAGCAAATGTTCACAATACGCATGGCCTTTTACCAAGCAAAACAATGTATCTCAGTTTTCTTGCAAAGTTTCTACCACCATGCTAGTCATTAATCCAATAGACAACTTGCAAAAAGCACACCATTGGTGAAGCTGAACCGAAACAAAACCGAAGGAGAGAAAAATCCTCTAGATAACGTGCGACAACACCTCATCCAGCAAACAAAGGATTTCATTAGTCTAATGCAAAGGGATAGAACTTCAAGTCCCCCAATTTTAGCTCCCAAACATAGCTTTGGTTCCCAAATTTCTCGTACACAACCTCGAAATCTACCCCGATTCTTACATGCACAACTAGACACAGCCATTTCGTGAACCCAAGACACTAATCACAACCCCAGTTGCCTAGATTTTTCACCGGTAGAGGAGGGAGGAAGCATCAGGCGAGTCGGGTCTTTGCGACCGGCAGTGGGAGCTCCAAATGGGATGGGGCAGCAATGACTCCACTGTTGAACGGAGGTACTAGGCTACGGTTGGGTCAGGTTTTGGTGGAACGAAGCGAGAACATGGGAGAAAAGAAGTGGGTGTCTTGGTAGAGAGAGGGAGAAAGAAAATGCAGGTGAGGGAAAAAGAATGGGTTCCTTCGACTGAACATTCCCCCTAAAAGGAGAAAAGAGGAGAGAATAAAATAAAGAAAAAGAATTGTGGTCTGCCTCATCCCCCTCCTTTCTTTTACGTTCTACACTTGGCATCTACGTGGGGGAGAAAGGCTTCTCCTTGAATTGTCACTCCATGCACGAGGTGGTCGTGGCCGAACTAGCATAACGTGATTTTTTATTTTTATTTTTAACCTAAGAAATGACATTTGTCTCTAATATGAATAATCTAATTAACGATAAAAGAGAAGGAGAATTTAGGCGTCACAAGTCATGACACTCAATAGTCATGACGCTCAAGTGATTGAAGGAAAAAAATAGCTATGGTACTCAACTAAACTTTATAAAAAAATTATAACACTTATGGTGTCTCTATATGGATAAAGTAGTTGAGCAAAGAACGTTGAACAACTTTCAAGGAAGATGTAATCAACTACCGATAGTTACCAGATTGGCCTATAAATACCACATGCAATCCAACGGAGAGCCCCCCTAAACAATACACAAAGTTCCTTTTTCTTACCCTTTTAGTTATCTTAGCCTAATTTAGTTTAGCTATAACTTCATATTCTTGTTATATATATTCCATTCCAGCGAGTGTATATATCCAAGATAGTGCTATTGATTAGATTCTAGTACTATCTTATTGTCCGTCAATTAGCTTCCAACGTTATGTCCTTATATCTATTTAGGAGCAGTATCCACTAGGTGTTGTTTCCACTATCCAGCATTGTCGATTAAGTTCTGACATTATGTTCTCAAGCCCAATTAGAATAGCGCCTTCTTGGTATTGTTTTCAATGTCTAGTGTTGTCGAATCAACTTCGATATTATACAAACCATTTTGATTTTAATGGGCTTCCATTAGTATGTCGTAATGAGTTTGGATCAAATTGTTGATTATATTTTGACATTAGTTATCATTAATTTTAAGCTTGTATTAAGTGACTCCACTAAATTTAGGACCATATCATATATATATATATATATATATATATATATATATATGTATATCTTAGTATTTGACCATTTCTGTCCAATACTAGCATAGAACCTAAGTCCCCTCAAATAAAAATCAAAATATAACATTTGATGAAAGATATTTCGTTGCGGAATTCAAAACCGACAAAGTACTAGTACATATGTTTTCATTGTTCTAATATTTTTCAGAAAAATTTAGATGCTAGATAGAGATGATGAAGCTAACACGATTTCACCAATCAAGATTGAAGGAGAAAGTCCTAGGTTAACATAAATCTTAGTCAATTAGCCTTTAGCTAGATGGTTTCCTAGGTCAACATTAAATCTCGCCTCAGTTTTCAATTTCAAGGATTCTCTCGTTAATTTTTTTTTTTAATAAATTATTTCCCATATTCTTGCAATTAGAACTTTGTGAATACCTGAAACCTTTCCAAATATGCAGATATTGACACAGAGAATCATGTATAATTTTGTAGTGCTTCAATGTCTTATGTCTTACAAGGTCACTTTAGAATGCACCAAAGGAGTGCCAACATTGTCGAATCAACCTTTTCGCCTCTTGATTCTAAACAGGTATCATTACACTGTCGCGACCTACCAAGGGAGAGAATATGTTTAGAGATACTTGCTTATGAGATGAGTCAAATGGTTCATACAAATGATGATCTCGGTTGGACTATCATTTGCTAACATCACAAACGTGGACTCTCTCAAGTCCATACCCCGCATAACATTAGATATTCGATTTTTATTTCACTAATCATATGTGAATATCTATATAATAAGTAGCCACTAGCCTATTAAGGTCGGTTAAAAGTCATGTAAGATATGGGAGAATATCTCATTTTTTGCACAACCAGAGATCTTGGAAATGAGGACTTGATTACACTAGTTTTAAAACTAATGGTCTTTCGATACCTAAACTTGATAACATACCAACTAAAATGCGAGAGAGCCTATCAAAGAATTTTTGGGTTCAGCCTAATAATTCTAAAAATGAAAATAACGCTCAAATATTAAAGTGCACAATCAAGTGCAATCAAAGTAAACACGGACAACTTGATATTGTCTCTAAATAAAGGCATAAGAAAATCCTTATTATAAAGCTCTAAAGGTTTATTCAATTTTGGATTTCAATTTTTTAAGGATTTTTCATTTTTTAAGCTTTTGCCAAGGATTTCTAATTTTTCTGAATTTTAAAAGTTTTTACGAATTTTATGAAATTTTTAATTATTAAAAAGGGACTTCGGACCGGATCGGGGAACTGGCCCGGGTATAGGTCTAACCCAGACCCTAGGGTCGGGGAGTGGGACGGAGCTTGCGATTCGGATCGGCCCCGGGCCTAATCAAAATATGGGTCGATCTGCTGGGCTTGAACTATTGCTGTAATTCAAGCCCAATTTCTCTTTGGTCACGTTCAGCCCAAGTCCAACTAAACCTAAATCAGGCCCAACTTCTATTTCATCTAAACCATCCCCAATTCACCATCAGCCTAACCCCGAATCTGTACTTAGTTCATTCAATCGGCCCAACCTTCAGCTCGTCTTATAATCTGATCCGACCCAGTTTGATTATCCGAATTTGATCTGGTCAAAATTAGAGTTGACCAACTTTTTATTTCTTTTTTTTCCATTTTCTATTTTCTTATCTCTTTTCTTTTTTTCACCTGCGTTGTCTTCTTCAAGCGACGTCTTCTTCCCTACAACCCGTTGACGGAAGCTTCTCCATGGACGAACTCAACACTCACCACACGAGCACACTTCGAAATCTCAACCGATCCGACGTCAGTGGCCAACCTCACCAACCGTCACTAGGTCGTCACCGCCGGTCAGGCCATCATCGAACCTGTTCGGCGCCATTCACATGCACTTCAAACTAAATCTATTCTAGAGAACCAACACATATATGCACATCCAAGCAAAGCAATAGGGAACTAGCTGTAGCGGCCCTTAACCGCAGGCATTCTCTGGCAAAGGGAATGGTATCTCCGGCAAGGTGTTCCTCCATGGGCGACTCGGAAAAAGCGATGGATGTGCCGCGAAATTGAAGGAAAGCATGGAGAAAAGCACGACATCAGACATAGTTCAACAATCTCAGAACAATCAAACGTTAAACTATAAAACTTCTAAGCATCGATTTGATAGAATGGATTTCGGTGTTTCATTCAAGCATTTTGTCGAACACTTGATGTGCGATTCGAAGTATGGGATCCGCATTACTCATTTCAAATCAACCTCAATTTCAGACAAGTAACTCGCGATTTCGCTAGTGAACACTAAGTCTCAAATTCGGGCAAAACAGAGCAAAGGTTAGAGCATTTGAAGTGAGGAGCTAACCTGATCAAGAATGGAGTCGCCGTTACCGTGCGTTCGCCAACGAGGCTTAAGAAGACGATCGGTGTCCTTCCTTTTCGTCTGAGGAACGAGTTTAATGCACGCAAGCCTTCGCTCATCCACGGACGGAGATGGTGGCCCATGGTCGCGAAACATGTTCTCCCGCCAGTCGAGGACCAGAACAGAAGGAAATCAGCAGATTTTTGACAATTTTCCAAAAAAAAAAATAAACTTCGGTTTCCCTTTTCAGCTCTGCTCCTCTCTCTCTCTCTCTCTCTGGTTCTCATTCTGCGAACATCCTCCTTCTCTCCTTCTCTCCCTGGTTCAGCCTCTCTTTTTCTCCCTCGCCTCCTTTCTTTCTCGGCCTGACCCAGCACACCTCAAGCGAACGTCCTCTCCCCTCACCAAACAGAATCCTTTCTTCCGTCACCAGCGCCTCACCGTGCTCTTCTCACAAGCCACGCGCGCGTCCCTTTTTGCTTCTGTCATCGCATCTGCATCACAGTCTCGTCAACGTGAGCGTGTGCGAAGGAGAAGAACATAACGAAAGGGGCCGGGCCTTTAGAGAACAAAAATGGACTCAGAATCAGGAAAGAATAAAGGAAGGAAAGGGGCTGAAGGAAAAGAAATGAATTTGGACCCAGAAGAAGTAAAAAGAATGGCGCTAGAAGGAGGGCTATGCGCATGGGCTTGGCAGGCCCAAAACTTGTTGAAGAGAATGAGCTGGATCCGAATTTTATTACTATTTTTATCATTCTTTATTACTGTTATTTTTTAATTTTTTTACTGTTGCAAAAATGAACGGACGCATAAAAATTCGGGTGTCAACATACACCTTTTTTTTTTCTGAAAAGAAAAGATCACTATCAAATCTTTCAAGGCATTTAGGGTGCATTTGGTTCACAAAAATATTTTAATGACAATTGTATTATGTTTTCATCTTCTGTTTTCTTGAAAATATGTTTGGTGAGATAATATGTTTAGATAAGAATGAAACTTGTACAAAATAATGTAATTTTTGGTCATTTTCAGTTTTAAGGTTCAAATTATGAAAACGTGGCAACCAAAATTCCTGCAAAAAAAAAAAAAAATGGAAACAAGAAATTGAAAATTTTCCATTTTACATTTATATTTTGCATGAAAAACCTTTTTCTTTAGAAAGACTTTGCCTTGAATCGAATGTAAATTTCTTGCTTGTGTTTTTGAGCCAGAGCAAAGTGAGCCACTCGTTTATGTCGATAGCTTAATATAGCTAAAGGCTTGCAAATTAGCTAGCCTAAATAGCTTTTCTAAGTTTAAGAAACAAGTGCCTTAATGTGGTAAAGACTTAGGTAGCACGGACACACGACACGACACGTACGACACGACGCGTCAATATGTTATTTCTTAAAAATGAAGAATTTCGACACGTTAGGACACGTTATATATTAAATGAATATTTTTATTTTTAATTAATTTAATTCAAATTAAGTATATTTATTTTTTGAAATTATTTTTTTAATATCATTTACTTATTTTTCTAATTAAAAAAATCCCCACGTCTACCTCACTCTCTTCTTTCCCTCATCCATTTCCCCCCCAACCCCCAAATATATTTTCTTTCCCTCCCACCATCGTCCATTCCCCCCACCCCTAATTTTTTTTTTCTTTCCCTCCCCACCATCGTCCATTTCCCCCCACCTGTCCCTGTCACTTTCCCTCCCCCCAAAATACGTGATAGCCCATCATACTCCCATTTTTTAATTATTTTTTAGTCAGAAACCCTAGCTCCTTTACTCCTCCTCCTCGCCGCACGCCGCACGATCCCCTTCCTTGGCACTCACCGCTCCTCGCCGCACGACCCCCTTCCTCGCTGCTCGTCGCTCGCCGCACAACCGCCTTCCTCTCCTCTTCCTCTCGCCTTCAATCCTTTCTCCCTCACGGCTACAGCCTTGTCGGATCCATGGTAGGCGGCCCTCGCCTCAGTTTATGCTCGGCCGTCTCTCACCGTTGCTCGCGGTCTGCTCCCTCGCTGTCGCTTCCACCCTCCTGGACATGCGTGTCAAAACGTGTTGGGCAAAGGTTGACCACGTGTCGGAAAATCTGACACATGTTTGACCGTGTGTCCGACCGTGTTGACGTGTCCGACACGCTCCGACACATGTCGGACACGATACGGAAGTACGGACAATGTGTCCATGCTACCTAGGTAAAGACTCCATTGATGTCTAAAATTGGAAATTAGAAAATTTCCATTTTACATTTAAATTTTGTGTGAAAGCTTTTTTCTTTAGAAATATTTTATTTTGAATCGAATGGAAGTTCCTTGCTTGTGTTTTTAGGCCAGACAAAAGTGAGGTGCCCCCTTTTGTCGATAGCTTTATTCATCTAAAGGCTTGCAAATTAATTTACCAAATAGCTTTTTTGAGCCTGGGACAGAAGTGGCTTAACTTGGTAAAGACTCCATTGGGGTCTAATAACTAGAAATTGGAAAATTTCCATTTTACATTTACATTTTGTGTGAAAATATTTTTTTCATAAAGATTTTGCCTTGAATCAAATTGAAGTTTCTTGCTTGTGTTTTTGGGCTCGACAAAAGTGAGGTGCTGTTTGCGAGATAGCTTTATTCGGCTAAAGGCTTGCAAATTACTTTGCTGAATAGCTTTCCCTAGCTAGAAAAGAAGCGGCTTAACTTGGTAAAGACTCCATCTTGAGTTGAATTGAAGTTTCTTGCTTGTGTTTTTGGGGTAGACAAAAGTGAGGAGCCTTTTTTTGCCAATAGCTTTATTCGGCTAAATGCTTGTAAGTTAACTTGCCCGATTAGCTTTCCTAAGCCTGAGAAAGTGGCTTAGCTTGGTAAATACTCCATTGGTGTTTAAAACCAAAAATTGGAAAAATTTCATCTTACATCTATATTTTGCATGAAAGCTTTTTCTTTAATTTGATTTTCTCTTGAATTGAGGTGAAGTTCTTGCTTATGTTTTTGGGCGGACAAAAAGTGAGGTGCTCATTTTTGCCGATAGCTTTATTCGCTAAAGGCTTGCAAATTAACTTTCCTAATTAGCTTTCCCTGAGTTCGAGAAAGAAGTGGCTTAACTTGGTAAAGACTCCATTGGTGTCTAAAACCAGAAATTGGAAATTTTCCATTTACATCTATATTTTGTGTGAAAGATTTTCTTTTGAAAGATTATGTCTTGAATCGAATTGAATTATGCTAGCCAAAAGTGAGGTACCGGTTTGCCGATAGCTTTATTTAGCTACGAGGCTTGCAGATTAACTTGCCTAAATAGCTTTCACGAGCCCAAGAAAGAAGTGGTTTAACTTGGTAAAGACTCCATTGATATCTAAAATCTGAAATTAGAAAATTTGTAAAGTTTGAAATTAGAAAATTTCTATTTTACATCTACTTTTGTGTGAGAGCTTTTTCTTAAGAAAGATTCTGCCTCAAATTGAATGGAAGTTCCTTGCTTATGTTTTTGGGCTAAACAAAAATTAGGTGCTCATTTTTGCTAGTAGCTTTATTAAGCTAAAGGCTTGTAGGTTAACTTGCACGAATAGCTTTCTTGAGCTTGAGAAAGAAGTGGCTTAACTTGGTGAAGACTCCATTGGTGTCTAGAATCGGAAATTAGAAAATTTCCATTTTACATCTACATTTTGTGTGAAAGCTTTTTCTTTAGAAAGATTCCACTTTGAATTGAATGGAAGTTCCTTGCTTGTATTTTTGGCAAGACAAAAGTGAGGTGCCGGTTTTTTGCCGATAGGTTTATTCGGCTAAAGGCTTGCAAGTCAAGTTCCTTGAATAGCTTTCTTGAGCCTGAGAAAGAAGTGGCTTAACTTGATAAAAACTGCATTGGTGTCTAAAACTGGAAATTGAAAACTTTCCATTTTAAATCTTTAGAAAGTTTCTACCTTGAGTTGAATGGAAGTTTTTTGCTTGTATTTTTGGGCCAGACAAAAGTGAGGAGCCAGTTTTTGCCGATAGGTTTATTCGGCTAAAGGCTTGCAAATTAACTTGCTTGAGTAGCTTTCCTGAGCCCGAGAAAGAAATTGCCTAACTTGGTAAAGACTCCATTGGTGTGTAAAATCGGAAATTGGATAATTTCCATCTTACATCTATTTTTTTGCGTAACCTTTTTCTTTAGAAAGACTCCGTCTTGAATGGAATAGAAGTTCCTTGCTTGTGCTTTTCAGCTAGACAAAAGTGAGCTACTTGTTTTTGCTGATAGCTTTATTCGGCTAAAGGCTTGCAAATTAATTTGTCTAAATGGCTTTTCCCGAGTCGAGAAAGAAGTGTCTTAACTTGGTAAAGACTCCACTTGGTGTCAAGGAACAAAATGACCTTTATTGTAAAAAGAGAGATTGAGTCACCTCAAAGTAATGATTCGATCACTAAGGATTGAACCTAATGATCTGTGGTCCCAAAGCTAGAGCCTATTCACTAATTTGTATAGGTCTAGTTTATATTCCATGCAATAATCTCCTTTACATTTAGGTAATCCAACCATTATAAAGTGAATAAAAATTATACGCTTTACTTGCTCTTGGTGTAGGGGCTTACCTTTACACTAGGCAATGTATTTCTATAAAAAGGAGGAATGAACCTCGCTTAGGGAAACTAAAACTCTTTGATAATTGGATATCTTACCCTTGTTTGCATCCTCCATTTACTTTGTTGTTGAAAGACCGTGTCGCGACCTAAATTTTGGGTGCACCACCTAAGTTTAGGCTAATGTACTACTAAGTCTTTAAACTTAGCTTGGGCTCTCTCAAACCCATACCAATTTGCGACTTAAGGTTCAAATATTTAACATGCAAATGATTATTATATTGGAGTCGCCACTAATCGGTTTATGGTAGATTGATTAAACATATGAGTAAAATAATGAGAGAATTATTTTACTCCTACGAAATCAGAGACTAAAGTACGGGGATTTGGTTACACTAGATTTCTCTAATGCTTTCTTTCGATACGATTTCTTTTTAATTTTCAAAATATTTTTGCAGGCGGCTTGAATTTATTTTAACTTAAATCACTATTAAGCAAAAATGTGATCACACAAATGCTCAAACATTCGTAAATAAATTGCATCACCCAAAGCAAACAATTTTTTTTTTTTGGGTTTTCTTGAAAATTAGAATGACTTAATCTTATTAATATGCAAATTCTAATTAAATGGGCCTATTATGCAACCTAGTTATTATGCACCTCATGACCTAACTTCACGATGAACAAATTCTGATTACATGGTCCTATTATGCAAGCTAGTTAACATGCACCTAGTATTTTTGCATTTTTTTTATTGAAATTCAGAATTTATGAAAACCCTAATTAATCTATCTAAAAAGGGATAATCTTCCAATTTATTCTAGGGATTAATTTGACTTAAACCCTATCATTTCTTAGAAAATTATTTTTTGGAAAAATGAGATAATTAAAATGTGCGAACACTATCTAAAACCCTAAAGAATTTATTTAGGTTCAACCCTAACTTATTTCTAAAAATGCAATCCTAGAAATGTAATCCTAAGAAAATTCTAATTTACTAAACCTAAATGTCGATTTACTAAACCTATATGCTCATGTAGAATTTTGATTTTTTTGATTTTTTAAATTTTTTTAAAAGATAAGTAATTATTAAATAAATATTAAATCTAAACTATCAACAAAATAAAGGATTAAAATAATCGAAAAATAACATGTTGTCTCACAGGTCAAATTAACGATTATCTTAATCCTAATTATCACGGCAAATAACTTAAAATAATTAAAAATCTGATCCAAAGTCTTATGGATCAAATTAATAATTATAATGATTTAACAATTAAAATTATACCGAAAGCCCAAAAATTAATATAATAAAAAAAAAATAATCCGTTGTCTCTCGATTAAATTAATAATTACAATAATTCCGGACAAAATCCCTATGGATAATGCCTACAAAACTCATAAAATGGAAACCACCTTATAATAATAACGAAACTTTAAAAAAAAAACATAAAATAAAAATAAACTAAACTACCTAAAGGGGGAAAACGACGGTGGATGCCACCGCGGTCGGCCCGACGGTGTCAAGACTCCGGCGAGAGCCGGTCGACGCGGCGTAGGGCGCATCGCAAGCGGTGGTGCCGAGGCGATCGGCAAGCGGTGTGGCGTGCGGCGACCGGCAAAAAGGGGGAACGGGCGTTGCGGGCTGTTCATGGAGGTGTAGTGGTGAGGGGGCCGACGATGTTCGAGTGTTCGCGTTGGGCACGCAGCGAGGCCGCGGGCGTGACGGGCCGAGCGGGATGCGAGGCGGTGGCGAGCAACGGCCGGACTCGGCGACGAGTGGGTCGCGGGTTGCGGGCGTGGCGGCGTCGGGCTCCAAGCGTGTTGGAATCAAAAGGACTTGGAGGGAGAGAGTACACACACAAAGAGAGATTATATTACACAATATACCTTGCAAAGGCTTAAGAGAGTACATACACTAACTTTGCTAAGCTTAAAACTCTCTCTAAAATCTCACTCTCTCACACTTTCACACACACTCTCACACACTTCAAAAAAAAAAAAAAACTAACATAACCCTATATCTAAAAGCACTTCGTCGCGGACTTCAAACCCGCAAGAGTTAAATTTGAACTTTTCTTCTTGGCGAGTCAAAAACGTGGGCTGCGAATTCTCTTCTTCTTGCTGTCTTCGGTGAGAATAAAATATTACCAGCCCCAAGTTGCTTTCCTTCCTTTCCTTCGTGCTCTTGGAGTCTTCAGCAGCAACTATAATATTTTATTGTGTGCCCAAGACTTGTACTTTCTTCATGATTTTTCTTCTCCGGCTTAGAGATGCGGTCTTTGTAGCACACGTTTCTTTGACAGCTTTACAAACCGACTAACTCTTGCTTACACATAGCCCAAAAACAATTAAAAGACAAATAAGCTAATCAAAACACAAAATCAATTTTACTATTTCTAACAGCCTCCCTTAAAATTGATTTTGTAAGACTACGGCACCAAGCATTGTCTTCAATTTCTCGAAAAATCTGCCTTCAATGGTTTTGTCAAAAGATCTCAATACGTCTTGGTTTATAGAAATCAAGTTCAATCTCACTTTCTTTAATCAGCTCACGAATATAATGATACTTGATGTCGATATGTTTGCTCCTGCCATGAAATACGGGATTCTTGGCCAATGCAATCGCTGACTTGTTATCACACATCAATTTAGTAGGACCTTTTGTTCATGCATAAGCTCAAAAAGCATCCTTCGAAAGCCACATCGCGACATCTTCTTTGAAGATACTTGCAGGTGTGATGCCTTCAGCTGTTGAGAGTGCAATAACTTGTTGTTTCTTTGATGACCAAGAAATTATTCCTTATCCAAGAAAGAACGCATATCCGGAAGTGCTCTTCCGTGTTTCAATATCACCTACCCAATCACCGTCTCAGATACCCCACTAAACTGAAGTTGTCGGTGTAAGAATATAAAATTCCATGATCACGAGTTCCACGACATACCTTAAAATTCTTTTTCTGCTTGCAAATGTGATTGGTATGGTTTCTCCATAAACCGACTAATAATTCCCACGCCATAAGTTATATCTGGCCTAGTGGTAGCCAAATATCTTAAACGCCAACAATACTTTTAAAATAAGTGGGATTTACCGTTCACCGGTTCCTTCTTTCTTCAACTCCAACCGTTGGGAGTTCGAATTGATTTGAGCGTTTCCATATTGAATCGCTTCAAAATATCATTAGCATACTTTTGCTGTGAAACAAATATGCCTTCATTTGTTTGTTTCACTTCAAGGCCAGAAAATAGGACATTAATCCCAAATCTGTCATCTCAAATTGACTTGTCATGGCCTCCCCGAATTCAGCAAACATCTTCTCACAGCTTCTGTAAATATCAAATCATCAACATAAAGGCAAACAATTATAATATCGCCGTTAGTATTTGACTTGATATACAGTGTATGCTCATAAGGGCACTTTTGAAAGCCATGCTCCAACAGGTAAGTATCAATCCTCGTGTACCAAGCTCGAGGTGCCTGTTTTAGCCCATACAATGCTTTCTTCAGTTTATAAACTTGATTTTCACGTCCTTTCTTCACATAACCTTGTGGTTGCTCCACATATACTTCCTCATCGAGAAAACCATTAAGGAATGCCGATTTCACATCCATTTGATGGATTTTCCAACGGTTTTGAGTTGCAAGTGCCAAGATCATCCGAATGGTATCCATTCGAGCCATCAAAAGATGCAAATACTTCAAAATAATCAATACCTGGCTTTTGCTTGTAGCCTTTCACCATCGTCTAGCTTTGTAATGGTCCACACGACCGTTGGGTTTGCACTTCGTTTTGTACACCCACTTGACACCTATAGGCTTCTTACCGGGTGGTAAAGAAGTTAGCACCCACGTGTCATTCTTTTCAATGTAGTGGATTTCTTCATCCATTGCTTGGTTCCACTTCTCATCTATCTGCTGCATCATCATAGGATATGGGGTCACATTCGATAAATAAACAAAAGTTTACCATTGTTTCATCAGTGATTTCGTCACCATCATTATGATCAACTCTTGTGACCACATAATCCCTGAATTTTACTTGCGTCTTCAAGGTCGTTGTGAACGACGAATCAATGGTTCTGCGAGTCGTTGCTGGTGAGGAGGATGAACTACCGGTGAAAGTGATGGATCTTCAATTGAAGATTCTTCTGGTCTCCTCACCAATGGTTCATCTTCCATAGGAATGTCTTTCCTGGTCAGCCTTTTGATTCCGAGTCCAGGCTTCATCTTCAAAAAATTGGACATCCTTGCTAATAATTACCTTCTCCGTGATAGGATTATATAGCTTATAACCCTTAGTCACATAACTATATCCAATGAAAATGCACTTCTCACTTTTATCATCCAACTTTTTTCTTCGTTCGTCTGGTATATGGGGATATGCTACGCACCCAAATACCCATAGGAATGAAACATCTGGCTTGTTGCCGCTCCAAGCCTCTTCTGGAGTTCTTCCAAGAACACTCTTTGTTGGACACCTATTCAACACAAATACAGCACAAGCAACGGCTTCTGCCAAAAACTTCTTCGGTAATGCTTTAGCCTTTAGCATACTTCTTGCCATTTCAAAAATTGTTCTATTCTTTCTTTTTGCTATACCGTTTTGCTGAGGAGTATAGCTAGCGGTCCAACGATCGTTTCACTCCATGAATTTTACAATAATTATCAAATTCATTGGAAGTAAACTCTCCACCTCTATCCGATCTCAATGTCTTTAAATTAAAGCCGCTCTTTGTTTCTCAACATAGACTTTGAATTCTTTAAATTTGCCAAAAGCTTCGGATTTTCTCTCAAAAAATAAGCCCATGTTTTTCTAGTAAAATCATCGACAAAAATTAGCGTGTACCTTTTTTGTCCAAATGATTCCACCTCAACGGGACCACGAGATATACGTATGTACCAACTCCGGAGGTTGCTTGGCTCTTCTAGCTCTCCCAATTGGAAAAGATTTCTGATGTTGCTTTCCAACGAGACATCCTTCACATGAGCGGTCCGGAGCGTCGATCAAGGGCATGCCGGTCACCATCTTTTTCTAAGTCCACGAAAATTTAGATGACCGAACCGAAGATGCCATAGCCACTTGCTATCTTTTATCATTGCTTGGAAACTCAATAGAGTCTTCGTGCGAAGGGATAGAGGAAACATCCGGTTCTTTGTCATCGTGTTGTCGTAATCAACTTATTGTTTGCGCCTCTAATGGTGCACACACATTTTCAATGTTAACTTTGTGGCCTTTTTCGGATAGTTGCCCAACACTCAGCAAATTCCAAAAGAGTCCCGACACAAAGTAAACGTCTGCAATAGTAACATTAGTACCATCTTTTGAGTTGATATCAATGTTACCTTTGCCCATCACGAGAATTTTGGATTTATTCCCGAAGTTGACTTCACCACGAACCATCTCATCTAACTTCGAAAATAGCTCCTTTTGACCACACATGTGATTGCTGCACCCAGTATCAAGGTACCAAATTTTTGTGTCCATGGTAATTGAGTTATCCATTTGGCATGCTAACACCACGCCTTTATTTGCATCGACAGCGTGCACATATTCTGGCTGCTCTTGCCCCATGTTTGCTCGACATTCGGATTTGTAATGTCCGAATTTATTCTGATTAAAACACTTGACTTTTGATTTGTCACGTGTTTTATATCTTTTAGTGGAATTCAGATTTCCACCTCTACCTCGGAGCACCTCCACGACCTCCACGACCTCGGCCACCATGATGACCTCCTCGATTTGATTGAGTGACCCGACTCTGCGATGCTTTGCTCGAGGAATTCGAGGCCCGATAGACTTCGGTTCATTCTTTGCTCATGCGAACATAATGAACCCATCAACCTCTCCAACGTCATGGTTGATATCTTGGCCTTCTTCGATTGCCGCAACCACGTAGTCAAATCTTTCAATCAAAGACCTCAAGATTTTTTCTACGACTCGTACATCTTGGAGCTCTTCACCATTAACCCTCAGTTGGTTAACGATGGTTTGTACACGATCAAAGTAAGCCGAGATAGATTCTGAGTCATTCATGCGTAAAGACTCAAAATCTCCTTGAAGTGTTTGGAGCCGCACCCGCCCGACACGATCATCGCCTTTGTAGGATTTTTGCAATATATCCACGCTTCTTTCGCTATCTCGGCCTCGATATTTTCTCAAATATCGTCTCCTCCACAGCTTGAAAGATCGCATATAATGCTTTACGATCTTTCTTTCAAGATTCCACCAACGCTTCTTTCTCCTCCTTCCTCAAAGCATTGAACTCTTCAAAGCATCGGCTACTTCGGTGTAGCCGTTCTCCACCAGGTTCCACAAATCTTGGGACTTGAATAGAACCTTCATCTGGACGAACTAGTTGTTGAAATTCTTTCCGTTCAACTTTGGAAGTTGCATCTGAACGGAACTAGTGAATGCCATAGCTAGCTCTGATACCAATTGTTGGAATCAAATGGACTTGGAGGGAGAGAGTACACACACAAAGAGAGATTATATTACACAATATACCTTGCAAAGGCTTAAGAGAGTACATACACTAACTTTGCTAAGCTTAAAACTCTCTCTAAAATCTCACTCTCTCACACTTTCACACACACTCTCACACACTTAAAAAAAAAAAAACTAACATAACCCTATATCTAAAAGCACTTCACCGCCTGGACTTCAAACCTGCAAGAGTTAAATTTGAACTTTTCTTCTTGGCAGTAAAAAAAAACGTGGGCTGCGAATTCTCTTCTTCTTGCTGTCTTCAGTGAGAATAAAATATTGCCAGCCCCAAGTTGCTTTCCTTCCTTTCCTTCGTGCTCTTGGAGTCTTCAGCAGCAACTATAATATTTTATTGTGTGCCCAAGACTTGTACTTTCTTCATGATTTTTCTTCTCCGGCGGCTTAGAGAGACGTGGTGCTGTAGCACACGTTTCTTTGACAGTTTATAAACCGACTAACTCTTGCTTACACATAGCCAAAAAAAACAATTAAAAGACAAATAAGCTAATCAAAACACAAAATCAATTTTACTATTTCTAACAGAGCGGTGGTGCGGCTGCAGGCGGAGCAGAGGGGGTCGGTGCAGGTTGTTGTAGCGGGCGGTCAAGGCGGAGCGGCGAAGGCGTCGGGTGCTGCTAGGGGACAGCGAGTGGAGGCTCGGCTTGCACAAATCGCGGCTGGAGCAGAGGACGTCGGGCGCTGAGTCGCGGGCGTTGGCGAACGCAGCGACGAGCGAGCTGGCGGAGGTGTCGGGTTGCCGCAGCTACAGCAGGGACGACAAGCAGCGGTGCTGGTGCGGTGGCTAGCTGGAGGAGCGAGCGACTTTGCCGCGCGGCGTCCGGTGCGGGGGGTGACCGGAGAATTGCTGGTGAAGCGACAGCGGACAGCGAAGAGAGTGCTGCACGAAAGAGAAGAACAGTGCACTATTCTGTTTTCTTTTTCTTTTTTTTTTTTACTCTCTCACCTCTCACGTCACTTCTCTCTCTCTCTCTCTTTTCTCTGTTCTGCAGCTAACTTTTCTCTTTTCTTGTCAAAGAAAGAAGAAAGAAAATGCTTTCTCTTTGACCAAGACAGACAGGGCCTTCTTGCAAAAATTCATTCTTTTCTTCGAATTTTCTCTCTCCGAAACTTTTTTTTTTTTTGGTAAAAGTCTCTCTCCAAAACTTTTTGCTCTCAATTTTAGGAAAATTCACCCCGTCATGAAAAATGAGCCTCTCTTTGATAGTGATTCAAAAGCGGTCTCTTTATATGGCATTTCCTGAGTTACCATTTCTTGTCACATTAAATTAAATCTATATGATTTGACAATCGGTTAATTCTTGCCCATTTTTCACTTGATTTCAAAATTGTTGTTGTATTTAACAAAATCCGGACATCCATCGAATTCCATATTTCCTTGCATAATTCAATCAAATCAATTTCTCCCATTTTCATTTTTTCTTTTTATTTGTTCAAATGCAATTTTATTTTTCCAAAATTAGGTGTCAGCAGACTACAACAAGGAGAGCATCCCAATGGTCTTTGCCTGACCAAGTGAAATACAAGGAAATTGAATCCTGCAGAACCACCACCAGATACATATTCATGTTCCAACCCAAAAAAATTTATGGTATAAGCGATGTGGTGTTATAATTTCTTTGTTTCCTTTATCTATTTTGGCGGCATACGTAGTTGGAACTAAATAAATTTCCAACGACAAACTAAAACTGCAAAAGCAATGTGTGGCCATCAAATACAGTTGATTGATTCAAGGAAACGATGGCAAAAGCAAAACGTATTCCTCAAATATCCTAAGTTTGGTATGACTTGGCTGCACCGGTTCCTCGTAGTCCTCGTAGTTATGGATGATGATGCGACTGCTTTTTGTCAATCCTAGTTTCGTCACTAACAAGGACTCGATGACCAGTTCATTAAAATTAACTATTGGAAAATTTCCTCTTATCGGAAAGTTTTGTCCGAACAATCACATTGCGAGGACTAATTATTTTCTATGTCTACTTAAAATGCAAATCGGATTTGCAATTGGTTGTCCAACAAAGCAATTTCGTCAAGAGCAGACAGCCAAATAAATGGGTTTTGAATATTTAATTACTTATCATTAAGAGACTACATAAGACTTGTCCTTTAAAGACTTGATTCTCGAGGTAGTCAATTCTTTGTAGTCATCTCCAAAAAGGAAATCATGGTGTTGTTCTAAGCCAAAAATAACTTGTCAATAAAAATGGTTGTTACTATTATAAGTGATGAAACTTTTAACACTTCTAGTGTCCTTATATCTATTTTTGGACTAGACAAAGTGAGATGCTCGTTTTTGTCGATAGCTTTGTCAAGCTAAAAGCTAGCAAAATAACTTGCTTGAATAACTTTCCCAAGCTCGAGAAAGTAACTTAACTTGGTAAAGACTCCTTTGGTGTCAAGGAATAGAATGAACTATATCATAAGAAAGAGAGACAGAGTCACCTTCATGTAATAGTTCGATCACTAGGTACTGAACCTAATAATGTGTGGCCCCAGAGCCTCAGCCTACTTACCAACTTGTAAAGGTCTAGTCTTTATTTCAAGTGATAATCCTTTTTACATTTAAGTAATTCAACCACTTCAATCCAAAAGCAAAAAAAAAAAGGTAATCCACTCACTATAAAGTGAATAAAAAATTATATGCTTTACTTGCTCTAGGTGTAGGTTTACATTAGGTGAGGTACTTGTATAAAAGGAAAGAATGAACTCGGCCTAGGAAGACTAAAACTTAATTGAATATCTTACCCATTTTTTGCATCCTCCGTTTACTTTGTTATTAAAAGATTTCAACGAGGAAAAGCAACCCAATGGCGCCACATCGAAGTGAAATACAAGGAAATTCGAATCCTGCAGAGCCACCACCAGGTACATGTTCATGTTCCAAACCAGAAAGATTAATGGTATAAGTGATAGGGTCTTACAATTTCTTTGTTTCCTTTATCTAGTTTGGCGGCATATTTAATTGGAACTAATTATGGATGCCGAAATTATGTAATTTCCACGAACTAAAAATGCAAAAGCAATGTGTGTTTACCAAATACTGCTAATTGATTCATTTTCTCAGGTCCATGGTATGACTATCCTTTTCAAGTAAACAGTGAACACACAAAATGTATTACTCAAAGTCAATCTCCTAATCTGGGATGACTTGGCTCCACTAGTTCCCTTATAGTTGTCGATGATGATACCACTGCCTTTTGTCATCCTAGTTTCATTACTTACAAGCACTCAATGACCAGTTCATTAAGGTTAATTACCAGAAAATTTCCTATTATCAAGAGAGTTTTGTCTAAACAATTACCTCATGAGGACTAATCATTTCTATGTCTACTTAACACACACATTGAATTTGTCGCTGATTGTCCTACAATGCAATTTCATGAAGAGCAAAGGGCAAAACAAATGGGTTCTAAATAGTTAATTACCTATCATTAAGAGACTACATGAGACTAAGCCTTTGAAGACATGATCCTCGCCTATTCGGTGTAGTCATCTCCAAAAAAAGAAATATGTAATGTTGTTTTGAGCCAAAAATAACTCGTCGAAGTGCAAATTTAACATTAAAGAAGAAAATTCACTCTCGAGCACCTTGTCCAAGATACATGGAATGCTGGAGTGTTCTTGCCACAAATAATATGGCTCTTGTAGGAAAAATTAGATCAATTTTTTTCCCAACCGTTATGTATTTCCAATAAAGTTTAATCTATCTAATTTATTTAAGAAAAAAAATCCATTCAATGTATCGGTGTCGTCAGAGTAATCATGTTACGAACTTGTATCACGTATCAATGTAACTAATAAATCAACTGTATTAGTAGATGAAATCGATGTGATTAAGTCAATTCATTTATTTTTATTTATGTATAGTTATGTTAGAATTGTTATATCAAATTGCGAAGATATGTAAATATTTGTATAAACTTAATTTATGAAGGATAACGCATATAAGATCAATGGCAACAACAAATAAACACATTGTCCAATTTAAGAAAGTTAGAAGGTCCCACGAAATAAATTCATGATATAATACCTATCCTAAAAAAAATATGATCTCTATTGAGTTTAACGTTAATATTTTTTTGTTTAAAAGTCTACCATCTAAGTTTAATATAGAAAATTTCATGGGCTAAATGACATCATAAGTGCCAAAATTTTCGTATGACGCTCATTTTAATGCTAAAATTTTTAACTAGCTCACTTAAGTACCAAATTAAAGAAAAATGATTACTTAGGATGTGCATGATAACCATTCTATTTCTGTCCATAACTATTTTCTATTCTCGGGAATAGATTTAGAACAGAAATTCGTTCAATAATGCAATTCTTTTTTTTATATTCTAGAACAAATTTTTAGTCTAGAAATAGGTTTGGAAAAAAAATGAGAAGTGAAATTTTTTCACTTTTCTATTTTTGTAATAGAAATGATAAATAAAACCTTTTCTTATCGCTCCTCCTCGTCACTAGCCACCTACCTGCCCCCCGACGGCCGACAGTCGTCAGTCATCGATCGCCGCCATCCGCCAACCTCCATTGCCGTCCTAGAAGGAGAAATTTTATATTGTTATCAAACGAATTTCTACTCTTAGAATAAAAATTTTGTATTGTTATCAAACACATATTTTTGGTCAAAAACTTGTCCGGAGAATAAAAATAAAAATATATTTCTCGAATAAAAAAAGTGAATTTTGGAAAATAATGGTTATCATTCGCACCCTTAATTGTCTAGCGAGAATTTTAGACTAAACGTATTACGTGGCACTTATAATTAAAAATATTAAAATGAGTTGGCATTTTTTTATTTAAAAAATCCAATCCACGTGGACATGCAAAATGACATGGCTCAATCTAACGTGGCTTGGTAGGACATAAATGATGTCACTCAATCCAACCAATCAAAAACAATATCGCACCAAGGAAGGTTTTGGGGTTCAACGCACTGTCACATCACTCTGCTTGTCACCATCGCTCACCGTCTCTGGCTGCGTTTGGTTCAGCATTTGCAATGGGCTTTGAGTCCAATGCAAATGCTGAAAGCCCAAAGTTATTTGGGGAAAATGCAGTTGTGTTTGGTAAAAATTTTTTGCAAATGGACTTTGAGTTGAACGTGCGTTTAGTAAAAAAAACATTTGGAAAGGGCTTTATGGGTATTATATTTTATTTTCTTTTTTTTTTTTTTTTTGGAAAAATCAGGTAAACCCTTCGCCGGACCGCCCGAAGGGCTGCGGCCCATGCCAGCGAGCGAATCTGCGCCGGCGGCCGTCGGCTGAGTCGCCGAGGTCGGGCGACCTCCGGCGAGAATCGCGCGACCCGGCCGAGGCAGCCGCGGTCGCCGACCTCGGGCGACCCTCGGCAAGAGTCGCGCAACCCCGTTGAGGGCGCGGAGGTCGCCGAGGTCGCTCGACCCGGGGGCCGCGCGACCCGGGCGACCGCCGCTGGGTCTCGCGGCCGCCCGGCGGCCCTCGCCGTCGCCGCGACCCTCGCGAGACCCGGGCGGGCCGCTGCGGCCGCGAGACCCGGGCGGCGGTCGCCTGGGTCGCGGCCCCTGTCGAGCGACCTGGTCGCCGAGTCGGGCGACCTCCGGCGGCCCTCGGCTGGGTCGCGCGACCCTCGCCCGGAGTCGCCCGACCTCCGGCCGGCCCAGCCGCGCGGCGCAGATCGGCTCGCCGGCGGCGTCGCCCTTCGCCCAGTCCGGCGAAGGGCTGCTCTTTTTCATTTAAAAAATAAATAAATGCGGGGGAACGGTGGGTTTTCAAAAAACTTTTGAGGTAAAATAGGAAATAAAATTTTCATTAAATGGACCTTCAGCATTCCCAAGGGGAAACTTTCACTTAAAGCCCCTTGGGAATGGTTCTCACCCATTTTTTGGGTGAAAGGGCTTTGGGGCTTGGATGGGCTTTCTAAATGCCCATCCAAACGCACCCTCTATCACTCACATGCATGGCCACCATCGATCACCACGTCACCTCAGCCATTCTCCCTAAGGCATCATCAAACCAAGCATGAGGAGAGACATGGGCAGCCACTATTAATCCACACCAATTAGGGGTGGGTATGATTTCAGGGTATAGCCTAAAATTGAATAATCGAATCGGTGGGAACCAGTCAGGTTTTTAGATTTTAGAGTATGCATGGTAGATTCACATTTCAATAAATGAGGAACTTATTTTGACGTTCCAAGTGAAATCTAGAACTGCTTATCCTCTATTTACAAGTACTCTTTTGCTACGTAAACCTGAATTGATTTGTTGAAGCCAAAGCAAAGCTATGGACTATCAATGATTGGATATAGCCTTCGAGTCCTTGTTTGGTTGTTGCGCACTTAAAAAGTCTTAAAAGCTAGTTAACTTCTGTCCTTTTTTCATGTTAAAATCATAGAAAAATGACAAATTAGGCTTAAATAAAAATAAAACCAAAAAAATGAAATTGGTCGGTTCCCTAGTAGACCCTGTAACTGATAGGGCAGGTTTTAGGTTTCAAAAAATTAGAAACCTATTCTGACGGGTAGCTTCTAGGTTCCAAGGGGAACCAAGAACCACCCAATCCTAACACCGGTCACCAATATCTCGGGCCAGCCAGAGCCTGACACCACCTGCTATTCACCACCCTTGCTGGTCGCTGGTGAAGCCGCAATCAGTTCGTCCCGTGTTTGCTCTGTTTTCTGGTGAAGAAGGCTTGAAGAGTTTGGGGGTCGCCTGAGGCTCGTTCATTAGCGTCAACCACTAGTGACGGCTTTCCTCACTGTTTTCAAGCCGCTGGAGCCACTGCCGACCATCGTCATTTGTCATCTCGGAGCAACAGAGGAGCAGCTCTGTTCTGCCTTGTTTGACACTTAAGAGAATTAATTTGAAATCTATAACGAGAAAATTTCAGGGATTTTAGGAGGCAAGATCGTGAAAGAGATCACGGCCAGCCAGGAGGAGAAATCAATGGGATATTTTTACTTGAAAATATGGCAGACGAGAAGCAAGTAGGTAAGAGATTGAGTGGGGGTTGGAATGAGAGAAATTAAGGGAAATAATCAAGAATTTAATGCTCATGGAGTGAGCTGGCCATGAAATCTTTAGGGTGAAGAGTAAACTTAGGAAAGGAATAGATGGGATTTGCAGCAATATGGAAAGAATATTCATTCACTCGGCCAAATTTGGGCGTTCACACGCAGAAATACAACCGTGAAAAGTTGAATGAAGTAAATGGAGATTTGATGGCAAATCACGACAAGAGGATGGCCAAATCCTGGGATTTGAGTGCATGAACGAAGGAAATTTTTGCCCAATAAAAAGACAGGATTTTTCACATCTCGAGGGGGACTTTTGGCTGGAGTGGAGGCCAACACGAGAAACAGAAACAGAAAGAGGAAGAGACGTAAAAGGACCATCATCTTTTTGCTGGGCAGTTCACGATTACCACCGCAACACATAAATGCTTTGCAAGTTCGTGACCACGGAGGATCTGCAGAGGGAAGAGATTAAAGATTGTCACGCAACATTTTTCGTGTCTAAAACCAGAATTTGGAAAATTTCCATTTTACATTTATATCTTGTGTGAAACCTTTTTCTTTAGAAAGATTCTATTTTGAATCGAATTGAAGTTTCTTGCTTGTGTTTTTGGGCCAAACAAAGTGAGGCACTCGTTTTTCTGAAAGCTTTTTTTGGCTAAAAACTTATAAATGCACTTGCTTGAATAACTTTCCTGAGCTCGAGGAAGAAGTGGCTTCACTTGATTAATTAATCCATTGGTGTCAAGGGATGAAATGAACTCTATTGTAAGAAGAGACATAATCACCTTAATGTAATGATTCAACCACTAGGGACTGAACCTTATGATCTGCAGCCCTAAAGCCTGAGCTTGTTGCCATCTTGTATAGGTTTAGTATATAATCCCAGTGATAATTCATTTTACACTCAAGTAATCCAACCACTTTAATGTGGAAAAAAAGAAGAATATGCTTTACTTGCTCTTGGTGTAGGGGCTTACCTTTACACTAGGGAGGTACTTCTATAAAAAGGAAAGAATGAACTCCGCTTATGGAGACTAAAATTCTTTGGCAATTGAATATCTTTCCCATTTTTGCATCCTCCGTTTACTTTGCTATTGAAAGACTGCGACGAGAGAGTGGCCCAATGTCACCGGAACCAAAGGGAAATACAGGAAATTTGAACTCTGCTGGGCCACCACCAGGTACATACCTCTTCAAGTTCCAGCCCAGAAAAATTTATGGCATGGGCCATGTGGTCTTATAATTTCTTTGTTTCCTTTATCTAGTTTGGCTGCTCATTCAAATGGAACTAATTACGGAGGCCGAAAAATTTTGATTCCCACCAACTAAAAATGCACGTAAAATTTTAATTTTTTTTTTTAGATTCTAGAGTGACTATTCATCTATTTCGTCCCACTCCCCCCCCCAAAAAAAAAAAAAAAAATTGGACGAACTTGCGTTAACTCCGGTTTTCTTCCTTCTATTATCCAAGATGTTTGTGTGGACGTGGACTCCAACAAGAAACTAATCCTTCAGAAATACAAACTTCTCTTGATGAAGCAGAGCGATGGACGCCGTTGCCAAGTGGGCCGTTGCTTTCTCTGTTGATTAGATAGTATTTATCTAAGTCGTTCATAATAAGTTGATATATGTTGCGCAATTCTCTTTCTACCAAATAAATAAATAAATGAATCGCGGGAATAGGCACTCAAGTAAATGATTTTTTACCAATATGATCCTCAAATGATTAAAAAAAAAAAAGTCATGGCACTCAAATGATAAAAAAAATATCATAGTCCTTAAGTGAGTCTTGTATGAAAATTATAACACGCGATGTTCTTATTCTCTCCTTTTGATATAAAGAGGTTTACTTAGACGTTGATTCAAGAGGCACAACATCTGGTGAAGCTTCTCAGGGCGGTCATGGACCAACTGAAGGCGTTCCACTTCGAAGTCTTAGTTCTCATTTTTCATAAATCTTGTGTTGGCTGAATTTTATTTTGCTCCAAAGCATTACAAATTCATAGCATATAAATGTTAAAATATGAATTCAAATATAATCATCATAATTTTCAAAATTCAAATAATATCTTGAATTATCACTAAGAAAGCCCAATTTGTTTATTTATTTATTTATTTATTTATTTATTTATTTATTTATTTATTTATACTTTGAAAGAGTAAAAGATCATGCTCATCAATTATGAATGATATTGTGGATAAGACCAATGGCAGAAAAACTCATTCGCGACACTATACCTATCTCGAAAAAAAAAATTCCGAATATCTATTCACTGTAACGTTTAATTTTTTGTTTAGAAGTTTACTATCTAAGTTTAATACAAAAAATTCCATGCAATGAATGAGCTTGCTATGAGTCATCGATAGATGACCTATAGCATACAATGGGTAATTAATTTTTCCAAGGTTATGTATGTTCATTTATCTTTTGGGTAACAAAGATATTCTCGTGGACTTCATTTCAAAAGACACATCAAGTGATAAAGCTTCTTAAGATGTTTGCAAAACAACTAAAGGTTTGTCAATTTTAACTTTTAATTTTTCCTTTTCCATAAATCTTATGTTTCTTGCATTTTTACTTTTTTTTTAATTAGGAATATTTTAAATTCACGGCGTACAAATGCTGACAAAAAAGTTAAAATATGATCTTTCCATAATTTTAAAATCATAATAATATCTTTAATTTTAATTGAGAAATCCCCCTTTCCAAAAACAAAAGAAAGAAAGAAAGAAAGAAAGAAAGAAAGAAAGAAAGAACTGACTTTCAAAGAGTAAACGAAGGCGCCCATGGAAACAGGCCTGTTGAGTAACGACCGCCCCTTGATTTGGATTGGAATTTCATCGGAACTTTTTGCACTTGCACGTGACCTTAAAAACAAGAAGTGCGAAAGACTGAGGACTTTTAAATTTCAATATTTGCAGTCATGCCACAAGTGGAGGTCAGTAAGGATTATCGATCATTGTTTGAAGCCGCAGTAAAAGGTGATCGGAAAGGTGCCGAGGAAATCCTCAATCATGATCCCGAAGCAATCACGGCCACAATTTTGACCTCAGAAACTGGTCCAGCTACTGTGAGCGATATTGCGGTTACGGCCGGACAAGATCAATTTATGGAAAACCTGGTTAAGCGCGCTGCGAAAAATAAAGCTCCCATTTTAAAGGGTGCCCTCTACCATGCTGCTCGGACGGGAAGTATAAGAAGGGTAAAGGAATTAGTAGGTGATCCTGACAAAGTTGCCGAATCAGGTGTAGAATTTGCCTTGTCAATTGCTACTGAAAAAGCTCCTAAGCAAAAGGAGGTTATCTGGTACCTAGCCAGACATATGAAATCTCTCCCAAAGTATAATACCGTGCTCAACCTTATTAAGGCTGGCCATTTGGGTAGGATTTTACACTCACTCATCTTATCTGATTTCCTCCACTGTCTACTTGATTTAATATTTTTGTTCTTGTGTCCCAAAAGACATACTCTTGTATTTAGTTAACAAATACCCCGACTTGACGAAATTTGACGAGAGCGAAAACCGTGGCCTGTTAAAAGACTTAGTACAAGTGAAGTCTTACTACCGCAGTGGTGCTCAACTCAATTTTTGGGGAAAGTGTATTTACCGATGTAGGTACTTTTTGCGCTTCTTTTGTTAGATATGCACAATTAGAGCAACTCTATCCTCATAGTGTTCGTTCAATCTATTCCCTTTTTAGGTATCCCTTCCTCGGTTGATCCATCATCTCACAACGTCAAAGACACCAAGATAGCTCGAGGTATTTTTGTTAATCTACTGATACGGCAAAAAGCATATCATTCAAATCTTACTCATAAAAAGTTAAGGGATAGGGACTATATTAGTGTATACAATTAATATCTAAATCATAATGTGCATAACAATTTAATTTCTAATTTAACAACAAGTAACGCTATTTACACCCCCATTTTAGCTAAAACACTCATTTTTTTCCAACAAACTAATCAAAATAACCCCCTCCAAATTATTGTTTCTTTATATATTATACTAACCTGCAAAACTGCCTAAATTTTTATCATCTCACTAATCTTATCAATTTCACAATATAAATGTCAGTTTACATCCAAAAGGATATTTTAATATCATTTATCCTATTATTATCTTGTCTAAACAAGATTGTTAATTTTAATTTATGATATCATATTTTAATCACAAAAGTTATATAGAAGGTTAGAAAATTCTAGTTCGATGGCTTATGAATACACTATCAATTGCATATTCTTATCAAATAGTTTGAGGGAAACTTTATTTCAAAGTTGAAAATTAAAATTTAATCTAATTATCTAGCCGATTTTGACATTCTCTGGAATAAGTTTGTAGGTTTATAAAGTTAAACATCGTTGATTTTTACTTTTTTTCTTTGGGCTTTTTAGACTATAATATGAATTGCAAGATGGGGGTTAAAATTTTATTTACGCTTTCTTCACTTTAAAACTCACACGGATTTTTTTCAAAGGAAAGTTTTAAGCATGTTTTAAAATTTGGACACACTTGATATGAGGTTGAATCTATGATCGTTATAGTTACTTTCTTCATAATTGGACTAGAACGACAAGAAGCTTCTTTTCTTTTTCTTTTTTTCCTTTATGTTCTTATCCTTGGCTAATATTTAGATATGATCTAAATATAAATATGTTTGACATGTGATCATATGTTTGACATGTGATCATGCTTCTAACAATTTAACCCTTTTGAAAATATAATACCATAAATTAAAATTGACAACATTTTGTAGGCAAAGTTAGAATAAGATGCATGATAAAGTGATATTTTGTTGGGTAATAATGGAGCATTATAAAGTGATATTTTGTTAGGTAATAATGGAGCATTTCTATTGTGAAATTGATGAAAGTGATAATAATAATAATAATAATAATAATAATAATAATAATAATAATAATAATAATAATAATAATAATAATAATAATAATAAAGAAACAATACTTTGAAGAGAGAAATGAGGTATTTCGGTAGAGGGTATTTCAGTAAGTTACCTGGAAAATAGGAGTCTCTTAGCCAAAATGGAGATAGGAAATAGGGCCGCACTTAGCATTTGTGTAATTAGTTTGAGAAGTCTTACTTAATGTTGGATTGCCAAGTAGAAATCTTGAGAATTGTAAATTTGAATGTCAAGTCAGGGAGGCAGATTGATCCAAGTTTTCTAACATTGAGCATTATTAAATTTAATTACATGTGCAATTTTCATTTCACAAATGTGATATGTATCTTTTTGTTAAATCATCAATTCCTAATTTGCTGACGTGATACTTCTCTCCTCTTAATGGTCGTAGAACCAGCAATTCCTTGGTTCAACATATTAATCTGGAATCTCTACACAAAACCATGTATACAAATTGGCATAGTATCTTCAGACCAAAAAAAAAAGAAAAACAAATGCGGTGGTATCTACAGAAAAATGACCTTATTTATCCATGGTTAGAGATCTCTATTTTATATTGTAAATTGATGTGCTCGATGTATCCCTTTAGGATCATAGTTTTTAATATGGATTGATTCTCGATTCATATATTACATATGATTGGATTTCATTCAATTTAAAGTCCAATCGACATGTATTCAATAGGAGAATCTGTAAAAATAGTTAGGTCGAAAATTGATCTATCGATAAATGGCTGAATCTATCCATTTTTCCGAACTCTTTTTTTTCCATGACATTGTGTGTGTTCATCCATAAATCCATTTGTTCTTTGATACATGCATTTTGATTTTCAAGCCATATGAAGTTTGCTTCTCCAATTAATGCGTTAAATTCATCATTCTCTTCTCAACTACTAAACACATGCACGTGCGCACACATAAGATCACGACCTAAATGCGAAAGCCTCTATAACCTTTCGAATTTTCATCGCAGGCAAAATTGCTCATCTAGTGTTACGTGTAACACCTTTTATCAAAAGGATTGGAGAATTGAAGTTACGGCACGAATGCTGGCTTGAGTTAGCAAATCTAGTTTTTAATGAGATAAAGGATCCTACGAAAACTCCTGAAATGCTCCAATTGACTTCAGACATTGTCCTTGAAGCTGCATCTAATGTTGGAAGAATTGATATATGTTTGAAGTTGCTGCTGCAGGTGCAAGATTTGCTGTGGTGCCTGTGAGAATTTCGAATGACTCCATTTGGTGAGGGCTGTAGCTACTACCTGTAGTCTTTTGGGTAGATTATAATTGATAGCACGTGGAGAATTCCAGGATCTTTCAACCACCTCGCTGCATTCTTGTTCCTGAAGCCAATAGGATTCAAATATGAATCTTTTATGGCGCCTGCCTGGTAATGCATCAGTAGTCAATAAAAGAGGGCTATGATCAGAGCCCACAGGAGGAAGAGCATAGACCTCAGCCTCAGGGTAAGCAATACGCCATTCCATATTGCACAACATTCTATCTAAACGTTCTTTTACTAGGTCATCCCCAACTCGATTATTCATCCAGGTGAAGGCGCAACCCTTGCTGTCCATGTCCATGAGAGAACAATCGTGTAATACATCTCGAAAGGAATGCATGCGATGCGGTTCAGGCACCCGTCGGCCCACCTTTTCCCAAGGAAATAAAACTTCATTGAAGTCACCGGCGCACACCCAAGGTAGAATATTTGAAAGTGCTATTAGGCGAAGATCCGTCCATAGTTGCTGTCTAGACTGATAAGTTGCTGGAGCATGGACACAAGTGAGGCGCATAGGAGTCCCCAAACGAGTATACGTACGGGTAGTGTCAAAAAGTCTTTGAGAGACTCGCTCTATATGGATTACAATGTTATCATGCCAAAGCATAGCAAGTCCACCAGCGAGTCCAACAGGATCGAGCACATGGTAATTACTGAATTTCAAGCGCTGTTTAAGCTGAATGATAACCGTCTCTTGATTCTTGGTCTCCATCAAAAATAGTAAATCAGGCTTCTCCTTGGCCACTAAGGCCTTTAGAGCTCGAACTGTCAGAGGGGAGCCCAGCCCCTGACAGTTCCAGCACAGTAGCTTCATTTGTCCTTTGGTGGCTGTTGAGGGCCAGCCACCAAAGCCCATATCGTGTCCTGTACAGCAGGTAAAATGGGAGTATCCAAGAGCTGCGATTCATCAAGAGTTTCTGAACTGTTTATCCTTGAGTCACAAGTATGATATCTTCTGATTTGCTTTGCTGTTCCCACTTTTGCTAAGCCTCCGGTGGTACTCATTGTCTTGCGGCAGGAAGTGCGTGGTTCCTGATACTGAAGCTCATGGTGTTGGACAGGCACGGGGATCTCCACATCAGGAAAGGGAGTAGGTTGGGGAAGGGCTCTATGAAGTTGTTGATCAGGCGGTTGTATCTCTCTACCCAGATAAGTTTTTTTATGATGTCCTGGATACAAGTCTAAGCTGGATTGTGGTCCTTGCGAGGCTCTTTCGACTTTGCGGGTGGCAAGATGAAAGCACCCAGCGGAAGAATCCCCTTGTATAAATACTTGCTGAAGGGTGCTTGCTTGTTGGGGATGGCTATGGATGGGATTGGTGGGAGAGCTAGTTGTTGGAGATGGGTGGAGGACGGTGGGGTCTCAGGTATGACTACATCCACATCTATGTCTGGTGTCGAATAGAAGGATTGCCAATAAGGACTATGTGATGTTACCTCGGCTCGCAACCATTGGCCAAAAGCCATTTTCTCTTTACCATCTTTGCCTCATTAAAAGGAATCTCCCTGCAGTACCTAGCATAGTGTCCTATCACACCACAAGAGTAACAGAAATGTGGTAGGCGCTCATAACGGAAGTCAAGCCATAGGGCTTTTTTTGAAATTCTTATGAGCTGTCCTGTTTTCAAAGGGTCCTTTAGATTTATCTCCACTCGAGCACGACCTCCTCTAAAAGTATTCCCATCTCTGGATTCCAACTTCACCTCAATGACACGACCCACATGTCGCACGGCCTTTGCAATCAAATCCTCCGAACACCATTCTAGTGGTAAGCCCAATACTTGCACCCAGAAAACACACTTGGAGAAATCATAGCAATGTAAAGGCGTGTTGGCTTCCCAAGGTTTGAAAATAACTAAATGATGAGAGAACAGCCAAGGACCCCCTTCTAATATTCTCTGTTTATCTGTTTCATTGTGAAATTTCGCTACATATAAACCCTCCTCACGTTGGGAAATAGCAACATTGTCAGTTCGCCATGCACGCTTCAATGTATTTTGAAAAGCCCGAAAGTTGATTGAGGGGTTCGAAGGGATTTTACCAACTAAAGTCATTCTGCATTCTTCAATTTTTTCCAGAGGCGGAGCTTCATCCCAATTATCGATTTGTTGAGAAGACCAGAGACGCCCCATTACTCAGTACAAAGAGCCGCAAGCCGCGGCTGGTCTTCCCGGTGGTTTGGTTCCATGCTAAAGCAAATTCGGGGTAATCAACCTTCCTAAATTAGATATGAATGAAAGGCATCCTTCGAATATCCGGCACCCATTAAAAGATGTGGAACCATCATCAGCTTCGCCATGCAAATGAAGGAAAGGGAAGGAAACTCAACTCAATTTAGAGGAATTTGGGGTGGATGGATTGCTCGGTGGAAATCTGGGATTCTCTATATCCTTTACCCAGCGCGCCCTAGACCAAAGGAAATACGAAAGACTCTGTTGGTTGAGGACGGGAAGGAAGAAAGTATGGGGACGTATGGAAAGACATTCGAGATCAACCGAGAAGTAGAAGAAGGGAAGAAAATGGGAATTGATGGGAGGATAGGGAAGTGCGAAAACCCACGGATTAGGGTTTAAAGAGTGAAAAATCTACCATGGCGGTAGGATGAAACTCGGCATATCGAGATTAGGGTTGAGGGTTTGAGCTACCATAACGGTAGAAGATGACTCTGCATGTCGAGAGGAAAGACTCTGCATGAGAGACTTAAGCAATATCCGGAACTGATGTGGGATATAGGATTCACAAATAAACTGATTGAAGAAGTTGTGAGGGGACGGCATGTTGAGTTGTTTAGACTAATGAATGCACACGACACAATTCCAAACTTGAGGTACGACATTCGCAGGAACCGCGACCTGATGGAGGCAGTAGTAGGATGGTCAACGGGATATGCACCGCGGATGTTTCTGGGTCGCTTTTCTTATGCAAAGGGAACTTCAATGGTTTGAGGTCGGTTCACTATATTTGTTTGCCACTCTTTAATTTATTCACATTCATGTTAATAGACGTTCTTAATTTTCTGAAGGTACTTTGGAAAATAGGAGCTCTCCTAAAATTGAAAGTCTAAAATTCAAGGTCGGTTCACCCTATTTGTTTTGCCACCCTTTTGTGCTCTTTAATTTACATTTGTGTTGATAAATGAAGGTGAAGAAAGATGAGAGCGATCCTTCTTCTGAAAGTCTGAAATTTGAGAAAACAAACGAAAGGAGAGGAAAACATATTGGGAAGTCTTTGTAGAACAGCGCAAAGGTTTGCTCCAAGAGGCGGGACAATGGATGAAGGATACATCATCATCTTGTAGCTTTGTAGCGATTCTCATCACTGCAATAGCTTTTGCTGCAGCTTTTACTGTTCTGGAGGCAACGATGACAATACGGGGCTCCCGATCTTTTTGAAGAAGACCTCATTCATGGTATTCATGATTGCGGACGCTCTAGCTCTCTTCTCCTCTATCACTGCCACCTTGATGTTCTTGGCTATCCTAACTACGCGCTATGCCCCAAAAGATTTCCTCCGCTCACTACCAAGAAAAATGATATTAGGCCTCACCTTTCTCTTTCTCTCTTTGGCCTTCATGCTCGTGGCTTTTGGCTCTGCTCTTATGATCATCCTAAGCGAACGATGGAAGTGGATTTACATCCCCATTACTTTGTTGGCTGCCGTCCCTATCGTATTGTTCGCAATCCTACAGCTTCCCTTGTATGTTGAAATGGTTAAATCCACCTATTGCCCTCGCCTCTATCGTCCCGTGAATATTTGGAAATGATTTATGCTATTATTATGGAACAAGGACATCCATGATGTGATCTTTGTTTGCACTTGTTATTGTGTGTGAAATGCAAATATTATGGTGTTTACTCATGTTTTAAGACTATTGAGGTGTGACATTAGCCATATTTATGCGTAAGTTTAATGTATGTTATCAAGCGCACACCTTATCGCTATGGGTTATTTGGTTTTTTTACCCCAAACAGTGAGCAATTACTTCATTGCTTGTGGTATTAACTACTAAGGTGAACCCAATTCTTCAAAGAATTGGCAACATGGCCATCAATATTTAAATTGATAGGGTTCATCCATAGAAATTCTCTATCCTGCAGAAGATGGCCGCCCAAGTAGTGGCCCACCACAAGGAAATTCTCATATGGCAAGCCGAGCAAGCAACTATTTTAGTTCAATGGAAGCTGAGCCTTCAAAATCAGTCTTCACCCACTGCCCACACTTTCGCCGCATCCTCTCATCCAAATCTTTGGCTTTGACCTCTGCCATCTTAGTCGCGTTGGCCATCGATGCCTCCTGCACTTCCATTATCATCATGCTCCGCTTCTTCTCCGCCACATCACCCCTTCCCAACTTCTCACCCAGCAACAGTGCACAGTGCTCGTTAGCAGCAGCACCAACTCCATCAGAGACATAGCCATCAAAATCCCGCACTCCCGCCTCACCACGACTTTAGCCTCTTTCAGGTCTCTCTGTGATCACAGCAGCAAAAGGCTTAGATGTTTCTTTGGTGAATCGCGCTAGTACAGCAAGCACCTGGCCGGATAGAGGAACAACGTACCTGGATGCAATTGACATGTGGAGACGTTTCAATGTCGTGACAAGATGACCAAATAAGATATACTCTCATAGCAAACGACCTAGAATCTCAAAGGTCACGTCTCAACGAACAATAATGGTGCGTACGATAACATTTTTATTCTCAAGAATAATTTTTATTCAGAAATAATTTTTTATATTTTTATTCCCTGAACGAATTTCTGAACATTTGAAGATATTTTGTAATTGCACAAAATTTTTATTCTCGGAACATAAACATATTTGGTACAACCCCAAATTTTTTTGCAACTTAGAATTTCTTTTAATTTATTAATAATTTTAAACATTTTTTTCTCTTTTTCTTTTAACTTTTTGTCCTTTTTCTTTTTCCTCTAGCGGTCGTCGGCGAGATGCTCTCGATCCTCGCCTAGCCACCGTGAGGTTGGCATCGCTCGGTTGGGCGACGTCAACCTCGTGGTGGCTAGGCGAGGCTCGAGGGGACCTCTTCAAGGGCAAAACGAGGCTCCCGTGAGGTCGCCGGGTCTTGTTTGGCTTATCGCCGGCCATCGCCAAGGCTGGCAATAGGCTAGGAGTAGAAGAGGAAGAAGAGAAAAAGAAAGAAAAGAAAAGAGAAAATGCTTGTTTTTTTATTTGTTCTTAGGAACAAAGAGACTTTTTATTTATTTATTTTCTTTTTGTATTTGCTCCAAATCTACTCTTGAGAATAAAAACCGACACAAACGGATTTCTATTCTCGAGAATAAAGAAATAAAGAAATAAAAACGTTACTAAATGCACTCTAAACTATATTCAAAATCTATTACTAAACTAAAATGAGGCATTGCTTGAATGATTTATTACCCCTAATTGAGATAGCCACTTCGAATTCAAATTAGGTTACATGAAGTAACTCCTACAATAATTTAGAATGGTCTTTTGTATAAGATAGATTAAAGATGCGGATTGGATCGAGTTTGATAAGTGAAATTCAGTTCAAGATATCATGTCACATTATGATTATTATTATTATGTAGTGTGAATATATTCCTATATATGTACGGATTGGACCGAGTCTAATAAATAGTTGGTCCCCTGCGGTAAATACTTGGGACTAGACATCTAGCTGTACAACTTTAAGTATTTAATAATCCACATGTGACTATGGAGAGATTATGTGTGCTCTAGCCCTACCATATCCCTCATGTATTTAATTCTCTGCGTCATTGTGTCCACTAGACAATTCCAATTTATAGGCCTGCAAAAAAAGTTACGGGGAAAAAATTAAGGATTGTCATTTTAAAAAATTCTAAATCGATATATCAATGTCATATTTACTACGACCTAATTTTTCGTATTACGAAAAATCTTGAGTTGGTATGCTAATGTGACAAATCTACTGAATTTTTATGATAAAATTAGGGAATTGAGCATATTTTTAAAATGTGGGGAATTTTTTAGGTAAAATTAGTAGGTTTGCCAATCTAAGTTCATTTTCTTTATATTGCAAGCTAATCATCCGATGGCTTTCGACCCTCGCAGTTTTAAAACGCGTTACACAGAGTAGAGAACTCAAGCCTTATAAACTAGTTTAGGACTCCTCCCTAAGCGATGTGAGACATGAGATGTGTTTAGCTTCTTGGGTTGCCGGTTAGCGTAGCCTCCCCTGTCATCCCGGCCACGCCCTTAGGGTCGCCACAATATTAGAGGGAAGTTGTTGACACAAAAAAGTGCCTAAATTCCCGACGACGGGACTTGGAGAGGGCGAGCAAGACATGATAAAAGTAAAATTTTGTTGGGAGCTTTTAGTCGGCAAATATAGACAATCAACGACTAAAAAAGTTTTGCAAACGGTAAAAACAAAAGGAAATTATTAATTCCTCAAAATACGAGTGTCGATGAATGAAGCTTGGTTTTATCAAGAAGAAGGCCACGACCGAAACAAATCACTACGAGCTACTACGAGCTAGGAACCAGGTGATTGTCCAATCAATGGGACTAATAGTTTCAGACACAGTTCGCTTGGGCAGGCCTGTATGGCTATCGAGAAATGGAACTGACATGATCATGATGTAGTGGAGCCGAAGATCTCGGAAGCTTACGACCATAAAAGCCGGGAAAAATGGGCCGTTTTAAACATTAGGAAGTCGAGCCCCAAGTTACAAAAGTATTGGCCATTGCTAGCCGTGAAAAGTGCAGAAGTGCTATTGATTATCGAGTAGCGGGCTTGTCTAGTAACCGTATATAAATACATGCTGCTGAATTTTAGGAGCCATATTGCTTTCTTTTATAATTGCCGGAAATAACTATACGTATTAGGATTCTAGTTAGAGTAAAGGCACCGTCAATCAAGTAATGAATATAAATTATTTAATTTTATCTTCGTGTTATCTTTACATTTCAATACTTTGTTTACTTAGTGGGCTGCGATTGCCTCAAGTCTTCATACCTCTAATTTTCTTAGCGCATCCTTTATCGATTTTCGTATCGATTTACATTTTGAAAGGTTTTTTTGTCAGTAACTTTTCAACGAAATAGAAATGAATGATAGTAAATTTATTACAAATATATATTGATTTTAATTTTTTTACAATAAAAAAAATTAATTTTGAATAAATTTTGTTGCACACCAGTTTAGAATTCTTTGTGGTAATCTTTACCAAAAAAAAAAAAAAAATTTCTTCGTGGTAATCCAAAAACTAAAAACTAAACTAATGCCAACTAATGGAAAAACTTTACGCGTTTAAGCATCTACCCAAACCCGTTGTCAATTTCGGTGCACTTTGAAATGGAAACGTTTTATTGACTAACTAATATATTAAATTAAATTACAATGTGAGGGCCCAGAAAAATAATATATTAAATTAAATTAAATAATACCGGCTGAAGTAACTAGGGGTGTGCATGGTCCGGGCGGGCGGTTCCCGACCTAGAACTAGGAACCGCCCGCTAAGGACCGGTTCTGAAAAATTGGAACTGGGATCCACCCGTTTGTTGCGTGGATCCACCCGGGAACCGGACCGCCGGTTCGGTCCGGTTTCCGGGTGGATCCATGGAACCGATTTTGACACGAAATTTTTTTGGTTTTCAACAAAAAAACAAAGTACGTGACATCAAAGCAAGCCAAAGAAAGAAAAATCAAATTTAAGTACGTGGAACAAATATTTATTTGTTGTAATTATAAATGTATCTCAGAGATTAAAAAAAACGCGAACATATGGAATGCAACATTCTCCCATTTCCTACTTGCAAATAACCATAGATGGTTAAATTTTCTTTGACCAAAGGTAAAGGTTCCCTAGAGAGTGAGATGAGATGTAGGGTTTCTCTTAGTAATTTTTTTTTTTTTTAATATTAAAAAGGTTCCGGTCCGGTCCGGGTGGGCGGATCCGCCCACGGAACTGGGAACCGGACCTGTACCCACCGGTTCCAATTTATTGGAACCGGGAACCGGACCGGTTCCCTCAAGACCCGTCGGTTCTGGGCGGTTCCGGGCGGTTTGGGCGGATCCCGGGTATTTTGCACACCCCTAGAAGTAACCGAAGGCAACATGCCGCATGTGCCTTTGAAAAGGACCACGGAGTTCAGGAGTTCGGTGTGGATAGGACAAGATCGCTATATATATATATATACACAAAAATCAATTATTTATTTTTGGAAAAATAAAAGAAAAAGGTGAAAAAGGAGAGAGCGTCATCAGTGGTACCTCGACACGGTCTAATTCTAATGATTATCGGTCCGTTCCTACGCTCCTCTCGCCTGCTTACACGTTGTCTTCACTTTCGCCTGCTGTAGCTCCAATTCAAATGGCTTTTATGTTAAAAAAAAAATGGCTTTTATGCTTCCCTTATTTTTCAAAAAGTACCGTAAAGCAATCCTAAATTATAGACATTATAACATCAATACCCAAATTTATTTGTCACAAAAAATCTCAAATTTACATAGTGTGTCACAAAAAATCTCAAATTTACATAGTGTGCCAAAAAATCCTCAATTTTTGTCACGTTGGTATAAGTTTAAGATTAAAATGGGGGAAAACGTCCCAAACCATATTTTATGTGAATGTTAGTTCAATCTTGAAATTTTCAATTTTAACAATTCAGTTATAAACCTTTGTGTGAAATTCTAACCAATTCTTATTGGCCAATTTTCACCAAAAATCGTGAAGATAGCAATGTGCTACATAGGATTAACACCAACAATTGGATTGCATGTTAGTGCTAGGACTAGATTAAAATTTCACACAGAAAGTTAGGATTGAATTAATATCCATACAATATGTTTATTACAAATTGAATAATTTTTCTCAATTTTTTTTTTTGGGATATTAGCATAGCGGAGGGCATAATTTATGATTTTTTTGACACGGTAAAAATTGTAGGTATTCGTATCACAATAAATATTAAATATTTGGTGATATTAATTTTTTTTTAATTATTGAGTCATTTTAGCGGGAGCAAGGACAATCCTACCTACGAAGTGCATGGTGACACGTACCCAAATAGAACAATAATTGTAAAAGCGATGTTGATCGTGGTGACCATAACAAAAACTTGTTACATATGGTTTAAAGATTAAATTAGTGAAACAGTGTTGTGATCACCGAATGTTTTAGAAGTTTCGCATAATTATATGGCGTCAATTATTATTATTGTAAAGCGGAAAAGGTGGATTTACATCTATAAATTTCGGAATTTACATCTTAAAAAAAAAAACGAATGTTGTAATTAGTAGTGGAGGCTACTTAAGTAGAGTTTTTTTTTTTTTTCCATTGTTTGAATTATTGGTCACTTTCATTTCTTTATTGACCAATATAAAGGATTGAAGGATGTAGACATAATCACACATATCTAAATTTAAAAATTCATAATAAAAAATCCATATTTTGAACCATCAGTTTTAACTCCTCGTCTTCACCAAAATCATTGATACTTAACTTGAATTCTTGATCGCTCGCCCTTTCGAAGAAGAGAGATGCAACATAAAGAAATGATTGTCAAATTTACCAGTACGAAAGATTAGATCATATACATACACACACATAAACAATAACCGCCTTAATGTTATCCTTTAAGGTAGAAAGGGAAATTGGTAACATTTTGAAAAAAAAAATATTAAATAAGAAACTTCCTTCACGATCATTTCTTATAAAACACATTAATCTCACCGATTCTCTAGGACTTATTCTCGATTTATTGTTTTTTTTTTTAAAAAAAAAACAAAGCCTTCTCAATTCGTCACTTATATATATATATATATATATAAGTGCTGAAAGAAAGGGCTCTCACATTATCATATATATTTTTGCAATTTCTCTCTCTTTTTTCTTTTTCTTTTGAGGGTGATGACAGAGATTTTTACTGTAACAAAAGACAAGCGTGATATCTCACTTTGGTGCTGGCTCCGCCTCCATATACACCCTCCCCTCCTCCTTCACTCATTTCATGTAATTCTGCTCACTTATCAAGCTCGCAAACGCTCAGCATCATTCACACACACACACACACACACACAGATGGGGAAAGAGATAGTGAGCGCAGAGGAGGAGGAGATGCAGAGATGGCTGAGTGAGTCCTCCTCCTCCTCCTCCTCCTCCTTGTCGATGCATCAGCAGCCGAAGCTGCCCCTGCTCTCGCTGAACCACGTCTCGTTCGTGTGCAGGTCGGTGGCCGAGTCCGTGAGGTTCTCCGAGCGTGTCCTGGGCTTCGTCCTCATCAAGCGCCCCTCCTCCTTCAACTTCGAAGGCGCCTGGTAAATCCTAGCATGCCCCTTTTGGTTTTTCGCATTGCCCCCCTTTGCTTCCCTTGTTGGAATCGCTGGGAATCAATGCTTTGAAACTCGTATGACGTCGGTCGGACCGGGGTGTACGCATTGTGGTACTGGCCCCGGTCTTAGATGTGGGCATTTCTTTGTACGTGGTCTGGTCGGTCCGGTCCGACAGGAAATGTAAGTGTGGTTAGAGCATGTAGATCTCTCGGCTCGTCCCTAACTTATTTGGAGATGTTTGGTAGGGGTTGAAAGAGCGATTCTCGCATCGCGAACTACCCGTTTTACATGAATCTTTTCATGCCATTTCACTCAAATCAACAAGAAGCTTTTGAAATGAGGCCCAGCTTGGAGTGAGAAACATGTTTTCTCTAAATTCCAATCTTTATTAACGATGAAAACCTTTTATCATGTCATCTTTGAAATCAAATTGTGCTTTTTTTTTTTTTTTTTTTGGGTTATAGTTTTGAGGGCTTTTAAAGAAAAAGTTACTACTTTAAAAAACCCTCAACCTGGTACATATGTACAAATTTACTTCAAATTATTTTTTTGACTATGAAAATCCCAAACCTGGTACACGCGACAAATTTACCCCGATTGATCATAAAAAAACCTAAACTTGTACATTTATGACAAATTTATCCCAAACTAATTTATTCGACAAAAAACTCCAAACTAGTAAATTTATAACAAATATACATTCCATTAAATTGGATTAATATCACAAAAAAATCACAAAAATTGTAAATCATGACAAACGGAACATAAATCCCAAATTGATATACCAATCAATTATTACGTATCATTTAACTTAATAATTTGACAGTAAAATTTACTAAGAGAGGTTAAATTGATCACAAGCGTACCAGTTTAGAGTAAATTTGTTAAAAGTATATTAGTTTGGAGTTTTTGGTGATAAAAAAAATATATAGTTTAGGGTAATTTTATCAAGGGTATACCGGTTTGGGGTTTTTTAGGATATTAACCTTTAAAGAAATTTACTCCAACATGGTCTCCATCATCAAACCCTTTGGACCTACATAAGTCTTTTGAGATATTAAAGCATTTTAGCCTTAACTTTGCTCGATTCGTGCTTAGAACAGCTTGTTTTGCCCTTTTATATTGTTAGCAGCCTTTCTGAAGTGACTTCGTTTAGTGTGGAAAAGAAGCAAAGGAGTAAACACGAGGTGATGTGGGTTTCGCCTTTTGGGGTGCGTTTATCATATATATATATATATATATATATATATAGATATATATATATATATTTTTGGGTCAATTTCCTCTTTTCTAATTTAGGAAAGGCCCCGAGTGCGCTGGCTAGACAATCATTACAGATATTTAAAATTTTCTAAAGTAATTTTTTTTGGGATAATTAAATGCTTAGCAATTGTTTCGGGAAAAAAATAAATCAAAAACCCAATAACAAAATCCTGCTTCTAAAGCAGGTAGGTTGATTATCCAAAATTTGGGATAACCAGATTGTGTCCAGTTCCCACCAACTATTTTGACTTGACACTCTTACCTTGATTAGTTAAATAAGAACAAGTCTCCAATCCATCATCACCTGATAGCTTCTTCGAGGCAGTTCTGTTTAGGTGGATGTTTAGTTCTTTTGGAACCTAAATGTATAGTAGTAGTCTTTGTGAATCTTGTTGATTTTTTCCGCTTTTGCGAAATTGTCGAATTCAATAAAGATGTTCGATACGCGAGTTGATGGTGCGGACCGGATTTGATAACAGAATCGGCCCTTCTCGTTTTCAGGCTGTTCAACTATGGAATTGGCATCCATTTGCTTGAAGTGGAGGATGTTCCTGCTAAGAAAGGGGCGATAAATCCCAAGGACAACCGCATCTCCTTCCAGTGCTCCGACATGAAGCTCGTGATGAAGAAGTCGGAAGAGATGAACATTGAGTACGTGACTGCAGTCGTCGAAGAAGGCGGCATCAAGGTCGATCAGCTGTTCTTCCACGATCTGGACGGTCACGTGATCGAGATACGCACTGCAACAACTTGCCGGCTCTTCCCGTCCTCTTGCCCACTCAAACTCCCTAAAACCAAAAAGGACCCGTCGCGATCCACATTGTATGGTAAGTTCGAGAATCGGAGTTTGGACATACAATGCGCCATGGAAGTCACGAATCATGGACAACTTGGTGAAGAACATGTTCAACATCTCGATATGAGCCGAATCTAGGATTCAACGTTGAAGCGAATTTTGCCGAGAAATTCAAAGGACATCTTTCGTGTATAGAATTTGTCAAGTCTCTCTCTCACAGGTTGCAAAATGAGTGTAAAGATTTGAAGAAAATTAAGGAGATGTTCCAAGGTCTGGAAAAAGCACAAGCAAATTCAATCTTTGTTTATTTAAGTAGCGTCTATTATGTATCCTCTTCTTGGCTCAGCTGTAAAGGCTTTTGCACCTAGGGTTGTTGATTCCATTGTTGTAGCTTCAAAATATAAGTAAAATTCATCTAATGTTGTATTGTGATAACCTCCGATTGAACTCGTGAACATTAGTGCTCCTTTGGGGAAAGTTTTGGTGCCAAACTCACTAGTCGCAAAACTAAATAAAACGACTGACCTACCCGAGCTATAATCAGCCAAAGTTACCTTGCTTTAAAAACTGAGTTCACAAATAATTCAAAAGATCTTAGAAGAGCAGAGATGCATCATTACAAGGCAATGGAAGGACAGGGATCACGAACTCTTCGAATAAGTTACAGACTGGGTCTTTCAAAGAAGTTGTCCAAGCCTAAAGCCAATTTCAAGCTAGTGGGCAATTCAACTCCACAAGACATCTCAAGAAAGGGTCAAAGAGGCCATAAAATACATGAAAATGGAGCTCAGCAACATGCTACAATCACAAGTTGCCGCTCCTAGTCTTCGAAGCCATTAGGGAGTCTTTCAGATGCTTCTTTCCAAATTACTATACCATCTATCTGGTTCCTTACTCTGCATATTTTATTCTCTCGCTCATAAGAATAAAGCACGAGGGCCAACTTTATAATAACTGTGGAATATCTACTACTTAAATATGGGCATCTAAATGCAATACATAACTCAAACAAGATTAGAAAGGGGAAAAAGAAGTCCAAAATCTGATGACCAAGAAGATAAATAATGCAATACAATCTTCCTACTATCTTCTTCCTGCAAAATTCGAGGCATCCTTAACTCGACATTCTCATTCTTGGCTCCCAGATATCAATGTTTTGGATTTGTCGAGGATATCCTGTGGCACCACAACCCTGAACACTGCATAGTGATGATTCAAGCTTTTTTCCCCCTGTAGCCGGTGAACACTGCCCAACTCTTCGTCACTCAGATTTGGAAAAGCATAAAACACACGCCTGATTCTCTGATGCACAAGTGCCATCGCACACCTTAAACAAGACGAGATGTAGCAGAAAAGTTCAATATCAGGAATTTCATCACTCTATTTCAAAAAATCTACAACTCTTTAACGCTTGTTACGCCAAATGAATTGCAACTCCCCATGTTATTTTCTCCAGATCTCAAATGTGAAAAATATCTAATCTACAAAGAGGACAGGAATGCAAAGTGCATGTGCAAAGAACCGGTACTGTCCAAGCAGAATCTCGGATATTTTGGGCAAAGGGTAATGAGCCCAATAGGCTGCACAAGCACCAAACCAGACAGTTGCAGCTGATTTGTTTAACTTAGATTGTGCATGGTTCCCAAACAAGGTAGATGTCATTGCCAGTGCATAAATACGGTCTAATAGAGAGATCACCATTTCCATGAGCAGCATCATTTTTTTCATCATTGTCGACCTGAATTCGCACAATGAATGTTGGTTAGATGCGGTTTCACATGTTCCTCAGATTGCAGAAATGTGATTGCCATTAAGCAATTCAGAGAAACTATCTGACTTTCGATATCAAACCGTTTCTTCAATTATGACAACAATGAATCTTGAAGACCAGCCAGACAAGTGAGATTACACCTCTCCAGTTCCCCAAAACATGTCACACCCATCTTCATTTGGAAAAGCACGCATCCATGAAGCACATCAAGGAGAGCTCTGACTTGTTATCTATCCTGAGCAATGTCGCATCCGCTTATTCGTTTTACTTTAAGGTGTTATCCCGGGCACAAGTGAAATGGGTGGCTTGGGCATTTTAGTTTTCTCCACCAATATCGCTTGGGTAGTCAGGACCATCCCCGCAATGGAGACTCTGTTTTGTCGTGCGCACCTTGAAACCTCGCATGGATCTATCACTCCAGCGATGAGAAGATCTTCACATTTTTCCATCATTGCATTGTAACTGATTTCCCAACCACATGTTCAGGTTGACTCTACTACGATATCACCATCTGCTCCTTGCATTAGTTGTAATGGCTTTCGCAGGAGCAAGGAGTGCCTGCAATTGCAATCTATAATTGACCACCTATAAGAACAAAGAAACCTCCAAAACAACAGCAAGATGCTAGAAACGATCCTCTACTTGATGCATTCCGCTTAGAATGGCCAAGAGATTATCAAAGACATCAGGCAGGTTATCAATCAAAAAAAAACCTAGAACATGGTTTCCTCAAGACCCCACAAGAGGTTGTTAAAATATAATTTCCTCAAGCCTACATGGCTTGAGCCCAAGTCCACCGAGGCCTGAGGTCGAGCTCAGGACACGACGCATCCTCCAAAAAAGGCACAAAGATCACTGTGCACACCTATACTGACGACTTCCTGGGGATGCTTATTGGAGATATCATACTTTTGCTATGACATCAGAACCAACCTGCTCCTCTTTTTTTTTCCCTGTTGCTCCTCAACACAGGGACACACTTGGAAAGATGTACATAAAGCTGCAACACCGCCAGGCTCCATTCCCTTCATTCATATCAGCATATGTGGCCTAATTTGGATCCTCTATTCTAAGTTTCCGGTCTTCAAGTTCCACCACATCCCACCTTAATTGAATGCACATTGCTTGCTATGGAATACGGATATATAAGATACTTATCCAGTCGCTTTTGTAAAACTTTCTGATGGACTCGCAAGCACTACAGAATCTTGATTTCGATGAACAAATGCAATTATCTTATCTCTGAGGAAATTAGGGGATCTCAAATTTCACGGGCTTTGTACATCTTTAGTTTCTTCAAACAAAGTGCTGAAAACAAAAGATTTTGGAATTTCGCAAACCTTAATTACAGCAACTCCACCAGGGATCAATAACAATGATAGTTGAGCTTCTACTGATGGTTACTTTTCTAGCAATGCCAAGCTAATCGAAGGTCATATAAGCGAGAGTTAGACTAAAGTCTCCCAAGACAAGGGCAACTCTCGCACCACTCTACATAAACAATAACATAAAAAGAACAACAAAAATCCACCAGAACAGTATTGATATTCTCACAAATCCTAACATATATTATTGACAAGAAATTTCATAGTCCTTGTCTGGACAGTGAACAACATTTCCAACTTTTTACCCGTTTCTCCATAAAAACTATACACTACTATTTCCACTCAGATTCTGAACAGTAAACAGCTCCCAATTCTTTGAAGTCTCAAACCAAAGGGCATAATTCATAAAAGGCTAGATTATAACAATTTTTTGTACAATTTTTCATATTTTTATTTCATATGAAATACATTGTATATATGCGTATAAGGGTTTTATAGTTAATATTAATGGCTTTGTTATTCACATTTGACCTCCTTTTTAAGATATATCACACATATAAGTGCGAATCACGATAATTTTTGCTGTTACACGAAGTACGAGCTTAGAAGAGTTTACAATCGTGATTGAATAAATTCACATGACCAACCTCGAAGGTGAAGTGATCATAACGAATTTTTATAATCAAGTATCCATAAATTGGATCTTTTTCGGCCGAGGGCCGAGGTCGAGTCGCGACAGCAAATATGATGTGTGAAGAAATATGAAGTATCTTCACGTCAAGCAGAAAGTGAAGTAGAGGACAGGAGTCCCAAAGCAAAGCTAAGAAAAAGTCTGACAAAAGCCATCGGAAGGGGAAGAAAATTTGCTCAAAGTAGGGAGCAAAAGCACTGTTTAATACTGTTCATATACTGTTTGACATCACACCAAAGTCTATAACGCCGTTAGGAGTTACATCAAACCAGTCTGCAAAGCATCGTGCAAAGTCTATAATGCCCCCAGGCATTACATCAAATCAGTCTGTAAAGCATCCTAAAAAGGTACCCTACATCCTTAGGTCATGACAAAGTCTATAATGCCCCCAGCACGCGTTGTATAAAACAAACTTCCATCGGAAATCCAATAAGAGTTGGCGAAAAGAGTCGATTCCTATACGCACACTCGATAACTTTCCAAATCTCCTCTCTTTCTTCTCCCGTGACATGTGTACAATTCGAGAAGGGTCCTCAATAATTTTATAAAGAATTGCAAATTTTCAGACTTGTCCGTGTCCCCTCCCACGGTACATGGAAAAAACGTAAATATGAGCTAATTTCATTGATTAACTTTCCATTCAAAATTTTGTCCTCCCCATTTTCCGTACCTTTTAAAAATAAGCATAAATTCCATATCCAGTTAACTAGGTCTAATGTGAATAGAGTTATTTAGCCATTCCAATTATTCTATTCTTAGAAAAACCTATTTAGCCATTCCAATTATTCTATTCTTAGAAAAAAATTCTGAAATTAAGATTTGGAGAATACTTACATTAACTAAAAGTATATGATGATTTCATTAATCGAGGATGAATATATTCTCACCTTATGAGGTAAAATTAAAAATGTCAATGTATTTCTTTTGTGAGAATAGGCTCAAATTATGTTAAAATGATTTTTTGAGTTGGCAATATAAATAAAAGTTAAGAAAAAAAGTAGTGAAGAGAATGATTTTCCTCATGTTGTTCATAAAGTACGGATAACGACTACAAATACAAAAATTATGGATATTTTTATCACATATATCGTCATTGTAAAAAGTGTGTGTGTGTGTGTGTGTATAAATATATATATATATATATATATATATATATATATATATATATATATATATTCGGTACACAATCTGAGAAAGGAAATACGAATCTAGTTACTTTTGTATGAGTTAGGGTGCGTTTGTTTGCGTTTCGTTTAAAAATTGTTCCAAGGAATAGAAATAGAAAGAAGTGTTTACTGTTCCTGGGAACAATTTTGGAAAAAAAAAACTCGTTTGGTAAACTTATTCTAATAAAAAATAAACAGAAACACGTTTGATAAATTTGTATAATTTTTTTATTTCTTTTATTTTTTCTATTTTTTTCTTATTTTTCCTTTTTTTCTTTTTTTTTTTCTTTTTTCTTCTTTTGGCCGGCGGCCTCGCCCATCCACGGCGAGGCTCGCCGGCCCCGGCGAGGCCGAGCTCGCCCAGGGGCCGGCGAGGCGCGGCCTCGCCGGGCCACCGCCAGGCGACGCCGACTTGCCCAGATCCGGCGAGGCCGAGCCTCGCCGATCGTCGGCGGGCGAGCTCGGCCTCGCCGAAATCCGGGCGAGATCGAGCTCGCCCGGTGCCGCCGTGAAGTCGGCCTCGCCGGGGACGGCGAGGGGGCGAGCCTCGCCGTGGGCCGGGCGCGAGGCCACCGACCCTCGTCGGCCGGTCGCCGGCCATGGCCGAGGCCGGATCGGCGAAAGAAAAGAAGAAGAAAATAAGAAGTGTTTCTCGGATGTGTTTCGAAATAAGAAACACAAATTTTGTATTTCTTATTTCTATTTCTTTTTTGTTTACGGAACAAAAGAACAAAAAATGAACGAAACGCACCCAAACGCGTTTGCCTTTTTGTTCTCGCAACAAAAAACAGAAAAAGTGTTTAAAAACAAAAAAAAGAAATACAAACAAACAGAGCCTTAGGTGTTAAAAATAAAAATTGATTGTTTTGATTATGTAAAATCTATTTGTGTCAAGAAAATTTCACATTACCATTATACAAGATAAAAATCCATTGAAATATGATTTATATTATGTACCTTGTTGATGTAAAAGTCTTTTTTTATACAAGCCACCTCAGAATAGGAACACAAACCTGAAATCTACATGCTAAACATAAAAATCATAATATTTGTCATTATTTTTGCACCGCCGGCACACTGAACAAAAAATATGGAAATATGTTTTTTGCAAAAAGGGAAGGGTGGAAGAAAAGAAAAAATAAATAGGAATTTCCATAAAATTTGAAAATGCGGACGTCATTCGGGAAAAGAGAAGTGTACATCGTCTTTACAGCTGTAACTCTGGCTCCATCCCCAGGTCGATTATAAAACAAGAAGACCCATGGGAGCAGAAAGCAACTTCGACGTCAGTCCCTTGAAATTACTTCTCCGCTTTAGAGTTTTACCTGCTCGCGGCACGCCTTGGAAACCTCCATGGATCAAGAACTAGCGCCAGGTACGTTTTGTTCTTTCCTTTCTTTGTTCCGATTTCATCCCAAAGGGTGATGGAAATATTGGAAAAGTGTCGCTTTTTGGGGGTTAATTTCTAAATAATATAAAATGGCAACATTTTTATTTATTTATTACTTGACAAGTATCTCGACACTTTATAAAGAAAACCCTCGTAAAAAAGACGAGTGTGAAAGGAGAATAATTTGTGCCGAACTTGAGGGCGTGTTTGGTCTGAGAAAACTTTCCAATTTCCTATTTTGCTTTCCACAAGCTTTCGATGAAAATACGTTCGGTAGAAAATTTGGTTGTCGTGTTTTCAACATCTGAACTTTAAAACTCAAAACGACCAAGATTGACAGTATATTTACGAGGTTAAACATCTACACCCGACATGTTTCTATAACTTTTATTCCTGTTAAAAGCTCTTACTTTTCACCCTCCAAACGTCTTTTCAAGAAAATGGAAGTTGAAATAAGAAGCGATTGTCACTAAAACATTTTTGTAAACCGTATGTACACTAAATATCTTGGTGGATTTTGTTTTTAGAAAAATGGTGTAATAATACATGAGCCGACTCAAGAGGCAAAAATGTTGATTCAACTAAGCTAGAACTCATACAATCATAGTTGTGCTCTTAACCTGAGTCCAGTGTACCTAAAATCATGTGATGGAGTCAAGTACGTATCCTAAAAAGACATTGCTTAGAATTTTCTGGTGTGACCAATGGAAATGACTCCTAAATAATTTGGAAAGTCCAACTAAATCATCGGAAATTGTTTTCTTTTTGAAAAAGAGCTTACATCCAAATTATTGGGGGACGCAAAATTCTTTGTCCCGGTAATTTTAATGAAGTGATTTAAATTGTCACCATAGAACAGTATGAGGACTAGACTTATAGCCAAAGTATAGGGGCTAAAAGTGAGATTTCCCAACCTACTGAGACCGAACAAAATGTAATTAATTTTTCTAAAGTTATTTATGTAAATTTCTCTTTTGGTAACATAGAGGTTCACATAGACTTGAGTTCAGAGGACATGGCAACTAATCAAGCTTGCCAAGATAGTTGCAAAACAACCAGAGGTTTTTCACTTTGAATTATTAAATTTTGTTTTTCATAAATCTTGTGTTTTAGGCATTTTAACTTTTTCAATCCCAAATACTTCAAGTTTCAGAGCATACATATGCTGACATATAAATTGAAATATAAAATTTAAATAAATTTTAAAATCTGACTAATATCTTGAACTATAATTGAGAAAGCCCAAAAAAAAGACATTTTTTTTTTTTTTTTACTTCCAAAAGGTAAAAGAATGTGCTCATCATTTACTTAACCATATCAAGGATAAGATCAATGGTAATGGGACAAAAAACTTATAGATTTACATGGCACATGATTTATTCCCCTCCAAAGAAATTATCTTGGAAATACATATGCTGGAAATACCTTATCAATTATAAAATTTGTTGAAAAAAGTGTTGTAACAATGTTGCAATTTATGTCAACACAAAAGCACCCGAGAAATAAATGAGAAACGATTACTTAGATACTCAAGTGATGGTATTTGTATTCATGACAAGAAAAGAGCCGGTAGTAATAATCCATTATAATAAGAGATTCCAAGTTATAGTGGTTTATACGCTCAACTCAACTGTTTCCCACGTCTAATTTATACCCGAACTCCAAGTATTGATGAATAACTCGCTTAAATATAAAGCTTTTTGCGCACATCACTGGGTTCTGAGCTTCCCAAGCGACCCATACGAAACGCTTCACTGTGCGGCCTCCAAAGTTTGTCTTCGTGTGGCGTCCAAGGGAGAAGAGAGTCACTTCATCGTGCGATGAGAGCACGAAGGAACCCACTAGCGGCTACACAGACATTATCTCAAATTTGACAAAACTAAAAAAAAAACCTTTTTAAGATGATGCCGATGCCACATAGACGCATTATCTCAAATTTGAATTGATCAATGATCACATAAGCTATAGCCAAATACCCTAAAAAAAAAATCCCAATTTTAACTCCAAACTTAATTCTATTCTAAACTCCTTTTCGTCTCATTAAAAAACCTCAACTTTCAATCCAGCCTCGATTCTAACCTAAACTCTTTTTTTTTCCTCATAAAAAGTCCTAATTTTAGATACAGTCCCAATTGTACTATGAACTTTTTTTTTTGTCTCATAAAAAAACCACCAATTTATACTTGAGTCTTATATCTGCGCCTCTATTAACCCTCTGTCCAAAATCGCCTTTAGTGATGTAGCTTTTCCACGTCATTACGCTACTTCTTTTTTTGTTCCAAATATGATATCCAAAAAGATGTCTTTTGGAGATGAATTTCCATGTTAACATAAACGACATCCCATGAGATCTGAAATTTGTGTAAAAGATAGAGCAATCAGAATTGACTTCATTAGTTGCTCTTAGTTTTAAAATAGTCTTCTTTCTGTCTCGCTTCCAAAAATTCGTTTTTGTACTCAGTCTCATGCTCGATGGTCTTTTATGATAGAGTTTACGCTTGAGATACTCAGCTTGGGATGCTCAAGCAGTTCGTGTTTGAGTTTTCAATCTTTTGATTGTCAAGATAAATTTTGGATAGATGGTTAACGGAGTAAATTTGCGACTCAGGCAAAATTTTGTGTTTTTTGTGAGAAAAAGAAAGTTTAATTGAGATTTTTTATGTGATAAAAAAATTAAAGTATAATTAGAACTAAAATTAAGGTTGAGGAATTTTTATTACTCGCAACATTTTGCGCTAACTCTGGTTTTGCTTCCTCCATTATCCAAGATGTTTGTGTGGACGTGGACTCCGACAAAGAAATTAATCCTTCGGAAATACCAACTTCTCTTGCTGAAGCAGTGCAAAGTGCGCCATTGCCAAGTGAGCCGTTCCTTTTTCTGTTGATTAAATAGGATTTATGCAAGTCCTTTATAATAAGCTGATATTTGTTGCACAATTCTCATTTGAACAAAATAAATAAATCAATAAGTCGCCAGAGTAGGCACTTGAGTAAATGATTTTTCATTGACATGGCTCTCAAATGATTGAAAAAAAAAATAGTCAAAGCGTTTAATTGAGTACCGTATGCAAGCTATAATACTTGCGATATCTTTATCCTCTCTTTTTGGATTCAGAAAGCAGGACAACTAATAAAGCTTCCCAAGGCGCTCGCAGACCAACTAGAGGTGTGTCATTTTGCACTTTTAGTCCTCATCTTTCATAAATCTTGTGTTGGATGCATTTTGACTTATTTTGCTCCGAAACATTTTAAATTTCACGACATGCAAGTGTTGACAAATGAATTCAAATATAATCTCATCATAATTTTCAGTTTGAATAATATCTTGAATTATAAGTAAGAAAGCCCAAAGTTCTTTTATTAAGAAAGAGTAAGATATTGTGATCATTAATTATGAATGATAATGCGGATAAGACCAATGGCAACGAGAGAACTAATTAATTGTACAATACCTATCTAATAAAAACTCATGATATCTGTTCAGTGTGACATTTAATTTTTTTGTTTAAAAGTTTACTATCTAAATTTAATACAAAAAAAAAAAAATCCATGGAATGAATGAGCTTGATAGAAGTCTTGAATAGATGATCTTTAACATACGTTGTGTAATTATTTTTTTCAAGGTTATTTATGTTCATTTCTCTTTTTGGTAACAAAGAGATTCACGTAGACTCGAATTCGAAAGACATGACAACTAATAAAGCTTCCCACGATGGTTGCAAAACGACTAGAGGTCTGTCACTTTCAACGTTTAATTTTTCCTTTTTCACAAATCTTATGTTTCTTGCATTTGACTTTTTTAATTCAAAGCATTTTAAACTTCACAGCATACAAATGTTGACATAAAAATTTGAACATAATCTTTTTATAATTTTTAAAATCATAATAATATCTTGAATACTAATTGAGAAAGCCCGCCAAAATTTTTTTGACTTCCAAAGAGTAAATGAAGGCGCTCATGGAAACACGTACGTTGAATAACGACCACCCCTTGATTTGCATCGGCATTTCATCGGAATTTGGAGTAGCTGCAATAGTTACACTTGGCCTTAAAAACGAGGAATGCGAAAGACTGAGGACTTCTAGTGTTCCATATTTGCAGCCAAGACAACACCGGTGGTCATAGAAAAGTATCGACGATTGTTTAAAGCCGCAGTAAGAGGTGATTGGAAAGCTGTCAAGACAATCCTCAATGATCGTCCCGAAGCAATGACGGCCAAACTTATGACTGGAAAAGGTAGTTTTACTGTGCTCGATATTGCGGTTGTGGCCGAACAAGATCAATTGGTCGAGTACCTGGTCAAGCACATCCATTCAGAGTATAAAGCTCCCCTTTTACCTGGTGCCCTCTACCATGCTGCTCGGAAAGGAAGAATAACGAGGGTCCGGGAATTAGCAGATAAACTTAAAGAAATTGATGAACGAAATGCTTTTAACCGTGCCCTGTCGATTGCTACTACAAGTGCTCCTAGGCAAAAGGAGGTTATCCAGTACCTGGCCGGGCAAACAAATTCCAGCCCAAATATTAAAACAGTCTTGATCCTCATTAAGGCCGGCCATTTGGGTAAAATTTCACTCTCACTCATATTACTAGATCCCCTTAATTGTTTCCTTGAATTAACTTTTTTGTTCTTGTGTCCCAAAAGACATACTATTGGATTTAGCTCGCAAAAACCCCAGCTTAGCAACATCCATAGATACCAACAGGTTAATAAAGTTTGCGCTGATGGATCCTTACTACCGTAGTGGAGCTAAACTCAATTTTTGGGAAAAATATATTTACCAATGTAGGTACTTATTGCGCTTCTTTTGTTAGGTATGTACAATTAGAGCAAATCTATCGACATAGTAGTCATTCTATCTATTCCTTTTCAGGTATCCCTCGCATGGTTGATGCATCATCTAAGAACGCCAAAGACATGAAGATGACTCGAGGTATTTCTGTTAATCTGCCTGATGGATGGAATAACACAACACAAAGCATATTATTCAGAGATCTCATTCACAAAAAATTTAAAAGGATGGGGACTACATCTATGTGTACAGTTAATATCTAAACCATAATGTGGCAAATTAATATCTAATTTTACATTTGTATAGTTTCAAAAGTCTTACTCAATGTCAAATTGCCCAGTATAATTATTGAGAATTGTAAATTTAGATATAAGGTGATGGAGGTTGATTGATCCAAGTTGTTTCTTTAACATATTTGAGCATTGTGAAATTTAATTACATGTGCAATTTTCATTTCATGAGTCTGATATTTATCTTTTGTTCACCATCAATTCCTAATTTCTAACATGGTTTTCTCTCCTCTTAATGATGGTAGCAACAGCAATTCATTGATTGAAGATTTCACTTTGGAATCTTGTCGCAAAACTGGGTACGTGATTTGGCATAGTGTGTTCAGACCATATATATATATATGCTGTGATATCTAAAAAGGACCTTATTTCATCAATGGTAGAGATCTCTGTTCTATCGTGGATCCGTTGTTGGATCGACTCATTTTTAAAAACTCCTTTTTTTTCTCATGACATTGTATGCGTTTGTTTATAGATCCATCTGTTCTCAAATGCATGCATTTTGATATTTAAGCCATGTGAAATTTGCTTCCTCGATTAACACGTTATATTTACCATTCTCTTCTCAACTAGTATGTACATAAGATCACGGCACAAATGCGAAAGCCTCTATAACCCTTTTATTCTTTATCGCAGGCAAAATTGCTTATCTGATATTACGTGCAGCACCTTTTATCAGAAGGATTGGAGAATTGAAGTTGAGGCATGAATGCTGGCTTGAGTTAGCAAAATTAGTTTTTAAAAAGAAGAAGGCTAGTATGGGAACTCGTGAAATGCTCAAATTGACTAGAGACATTTTCCTTGAAGCTGCATCTAGAGGAATCTCTGAAATTGTCAAGTTATGCCTTAAGCATTATCCAGAATTGATGTGGGATAAATAATTGACAAAAAATCTTATAGAAGAAGTTGTGAGGGCACGTCATGTTGAGTTGTTTAGACTAATAAATGGATACAACACAATTCCAAATTTAACGTATAACTTTCAGAGGGACTGCGACCTAATGGCAGCACTAGTAGAATGGTCACCAGAATATGTACCCGCAGACGTTTCTGGATCAGCTTTTCTTATGCAAAGGGAACTTCAATGGTTTGAGGTCAGTTCACCAAATTTGCTTGCCGCTCTGTAAATCAATTAGCATTCACATTAAAAGATGTCCTTTATTTTCTGAAGGTACTGGAAGATAGGTGCTCTCCTTCAATTAAAAGTTTGAAATTTAAGGTAGGTTCGCCTTATTTACTTTTCTACCCTTATGTGCTCTTTAATTTACATTTGCTTTTATAGATGAAGATGAAGAAAGAGAAGAGCGACCCTAAAAGTCTGGAATTGGAACTAACAAAGGAAAGGAGAGGAAAAACACACTGGAAAATTTTTGTAGAACAACGCAAAGATTTGCTCAAAGAGGCAGGACAATGGATGAATGATACATCATCATCTTGTAGCCTTGTAGCCACTCTCATCATTACAGTAGCTTTTGCTGCGGCTTTTACTGTACTTGGAAGCAATGACGATGGGGAGATCCCAATCTTTCTAAAGAAGGGCTCATTTATAGTATTCGCGGTTGTAGACGCTCTGGCTCTCTTCTCCTCTATCACCGCCGCCTTGATGTTTTTGGCTATCCTAACTTCACGATATGCCGCAGAAGATTTCCTCCACTCACTACCAAGAAAAATGATATTGGGCCTCACTTTTCTCTTCCTCTCGTTGGCCTTTATGCTCGTGGCTTTTGGCTCAGCTCTTACGATCGTCCTAAGCAAACGATGGAAGTGGATTGACATCCCCATTACTTTGTTGGCCGCCTTCCCTGTCATATTGTTCGTAATTCTACAACTTCCCTTGTACGTTGAAATGGTTGAATCCACTTGTTGGCCTCGTCTCTATCGTCCAATGAATATTTGGAAATGATTTGTGCTATTATTATTGCACAAGGACATCTTTCATGTGGTCTTTGTTTGCACTTGTCATTGTGTTTGAAATGTGAATATTATGGTGTTTATTCATGTTTTAAGACTATTGAGTTATGGCATTAGCCGTATTTATATGAAAAGTCTAATGTCTGCTGTCAAGTGGACACCTTATCTTTATGGGTTTTATGGTATATTCCCCTAAATAGCGAGCAATTACTTCATTGCTCATTGTTGTATTAACTATTAAGGGTGAACCCAATTCTTCAAAGAACTGACTACATGGCCATCGATATTCAAGAGGGTTCATCAATTCAAATAAAGCAATGATTCACACAAATTCTCTATATTACAGAAGATGGCCACCCAAATAGGGGCACAACACAAGGAAATTCTCATATAGCAAGCCGGGCAAACAACCATTTCAGTTCAATGGAAGCTCAACCTTCAAAACTAGTCTCCACCCGCTGCCCACACTTCCACCGCATCCTCTCATCCAACTATTTGGCTTTGACCTCCGCCATCTTAGCCGTGTGGGCCATCGATCCCTCCTGCACTTCTGTGATCCTCATGCGCCGCTTCTCCTCCACCGCATCACCCCTTCTCCTAACTGATCACCCAGCAACTGTGCATAGCGCAAGTCAACTCCATCAGAAACATAGCCGTCAAAATCCCGCCATCCAGCCTCACCAGGACTTATAGCCTCTTTCTGGTGTCTTTGTGATCGCAGCAGCGGAAGGCTTGACGTTTCTTTGGTGAATAGCACTAGGACGCCAAGCACCTAGCTGGACCGCGAAGCGTGGAGGGTCAACGTACTTGGATGCAATCGACATGTAGAGAAGTTACGGCCAAACATCAAAGAACACATTGCCTATGAGCTAACAGATAATTCTGCATGTCTCTCGAGACCATAAGTCCAGTAAAAGTAAGCAAGAGCAGAGTTTGTTTTGAATTCACCTTGTGAAGTCACGATTGAAGTTCCAGAGACTAGGATACCCATTCTTCCTAAGCAACCTCGGAATTACGATCTTATGCTGCTTTAGGCCAACATATACGACTGACACATTTTAGAATTAATCAAAGAACACGGGATCAGAAACCAAAGGAACCATTTGAGCAAGAGAGGAGTTTCCTAACCCAAAGGTTTCCATCACACATTTATAGATGAGAAATGATTGGACGGTAATCTTTAATCTACTGTGAGAATAACAATTTATTTTGAATCACAAAAAATCAAATAACAAATAATTATAAATTGTTATGAGATCCAATTCTTCAAGAATTTTTTGCTCATAATAATTAGTTATTCTCACAAAGAGCCCATAGTGGTGCGAGGCAAACTAAAATTGGACACTTTTGGTGATATGTTGCAGGACTTGAAGTTCCTATGCAAACAGGCTTAAACCACTGGTCATGGTGGCTCCACTAGATAAGAGCTCCATTGATTCTTGCCCAAATGTGAGGGGTTCGAAATCCAGTGGAGGCATTTGGTGTCTTAAGCGGGATGTCGGGGTGGTGAGTTCTCCGCTAGCGTCCCTCCAGGTTTACCTTGCCGATTGCCGGCTGTACGAGGGTTCCCGGGTCATAAAAAAAAAAAAAAAAAAAAACTACGGGCAACACCAAGGGCTATCTTGTACCTAGCCTAGGGCCCCAATCTAGTCGGCAGCTTCCTTGTCAACTCTTAAAAGCATGGGAAAATAGGCATTGATTTCGCACCAGAAAAATTATGCAAAAAAATCATAAATTTATTGTATTTATTCTAATTCGGTCATAAAGTCTTTGATCTAGCCACTTTTGATCATAAGACACTAACGTGGGCCTAGGTGAGGGCAGCTTTCTCTAGGCATCGCCCGTGGTTGGCCATCGCTAGAGATTGGCCAGCCACTAGCGAAAGGAAAGAAAAAAACAGAAAAATAAAGGAAAAAAAATTAAAAATTAAAAAAAAATTCAGTAAAGTCGAAAATATCATAATGGATTTCGAAATAAATAAAAAATTCCTTTTGAAAGTGTGGTTCCATTTGTTTAGAGATCCAATGTGATGTTAAATAACTTAGCAAAATAATTATTGTAAAAGGTTGTAATAAACATAAATTATAGCTTTACACCAAAAAAAAAAAAAAAAACACAAAAATTATAGCTCGTGCGTTGTTGTTCATTCTCTTTTTGTCTGGACTTTCACGTACTCTTTGTTTTTCTCTTAACATCTTGAAATGACTCTAATAGGTTTAATTAATCCCAGTTCGGGGGGCAAAAAAAAAAAGAGGAAATCTAGTCTGGTTGGGCATGCAATCTTGTGTCCAATTGAGTCATGTACATTGACACAGTTTGCTGGTGTTACTTCACTTGCTCAAAACAAGTCGACTTTATATGTAAACATCATAATCGCGCATTTATATAATCAATCGGTTATAATCTCAAAAAATCCTTCTTGGCATCAGAACATGAGGCATTGAATGTCATCCCAAATCCTGACATCGACATGCGTCGGCCTTTTTTGTGCTTCTACTGCATGCGCTCACTTGAGAAATTTCATGATACGGACATATGCACAAACACGAAAGAGAGAGTCGCAATACATTATTATTCTTCATGCAACTTTAAAATTCGATCGAGTGCATTACAGATCCCCAGCTGAACTTCAAATCCCAGGCCAAAAGATCACCCCAGCTCGAAAAAGAAGATGTGCTTGGAATGAAGCAAAAAGCCCATTTCAATGGCCTCGACGATGGGGAAAAAAATTCAAGCTATTACCTAATCTCTGATAGCCCCACGCCCACGAGAAAAAGTAGAACTTTGTCTATCCTTGGTGCTTTGACAAAACCCATTCACTGACCATTAAAGTCATGATGAGCACGAGCTGCGAAAATTGAGCAATTGCATTATTAACTCTCCTAGATCCAATGGAGATTACCACAACCCAACCTCAATCACATCTTTCGTCATGATTTGTGGCACATTGATGTGTCCCCATAAAAACATTAACTTAGACATGATTAATAGCCGTCACCAGCAACCAAATAAGATCAAATTTGCCAGATACGTATATGAAATTGAACAGATCGATTAACAACATCTATATGATATCTAGTCCTTTATATTGAGTTAGCATGGATGTTTTTTCTTTTCCAAGCAACATGATTCATGTTCCATAAAGAATTATATCCAAGTAAATTGAATAACTAGTGATAAACTCAAGATATGACAATAAATAAATTAGAAAAACAACTTTAGAAGTTTAGCTGATGAGTTTCGCCCATGTAATCCACACAATAACAAATATTCAAGCAAGATGTCCTTCGGTTTGATAAATTTTAGGGTCATTTTCAATTGAATGACTATTCTAGATTGCTCTCTCGGTACTCCTTTTCTTCAACTCTTCTTTTTCGAATCCAATCCATCCTTCTTTGCCATATCAGGTGACTAAATCTCAGGACGCTTGTCCAAATCCTTGAGGATCAAACTCTTAGGGATTAGTGACCGTTAGTGTAACATCCCGGGCCCCATTGTGTAATATTGTCCGCTTTGGGTCACCTGCCCTAGCATGGACGAACCGCCATCCCAGTAACGGTCTTTTCCCTCACGGCTTTAAAAAGCGTTACACAGATTAGAGGGACCAAAGCCTTATAAGCTAACCAAGACCTCCCTCCCTAGGCGATGTGGGACAAGAGAGGAGGCTGTCACACTCTCTACCTCTTAACAGAACAGTGTCCTCGCTGTGGCCCCATGGGCGTCAGAACAGCATTCAAGCTGTGGTCCCACACGTGGTCGGGAGTCGGCTCTGATACCACTTGTAACATCTCGAGTCCCACTGTGTAATATTGTCCACTTTGGGTCACCCGCCCTATCGCAGACGAACCGCCATCCCAGCCACGGTCTTTTCCCTCACGGCTTTAAAACGCGTTACACAGGTTAGAGGGATCTAAGCCTTATAAGCTAACCAAGACCTCCCTCCCTAGGCGATGTGTGACGCGTTTCACACATGCTTCCGCTGTGCTGAGAACAAAGCCTTAAGGGTGACCCGACTGGGATGGCGGTGCATCTGCACCAGTGCGGGGCCCAAAAAGGACAATATCATGGCTTGGGAGAGAGAAGGCCCGCGAGATGGCCCTCTGCCCTTGTATAACGCGTTTTAAAGCCGTGAGGGAAAAGACCATGTCTGGAATGGCGGTTCATCTGCGCCAGGGCGCTTCACCCAAAGCGGACAATATTACATAGTGGGGCTCGTGATGTTACAAGTGGTACCAGAGCCAACTCTCGACCGCATGTGGGACCACAGCTCGAATGCTGTTCTGATGCCCGTGGGGCCACAGCGAAGACGCTTTTTTGTTAAGAGGTGGAGAGTATGACAACCTCCTCTCTTGTCCCACATCGCCTAAGGAGGGAGGTCTTGGTTAGCTTATAAGGCTTGAGTCTCTTTAACCTGTGTAACGCGTTTTAAAGCCGTGAGGGAAAAGACCGTGACTGGGATGACGGTTCGTCTGCGACATGGCGGGTGATCCAAAGAGGACAATATTACACAATGGGGCCCGTGATGTTACAAGTGGTATTAGAGCCGACTCCCGACCGCGTGTGGGACCACAACTCGAATTCTGTTCTGACGCCCGTGGGGCCACAGTGGGGCCCGGGATGTTACAGTTAGGATCACAAAAGAACAAATTTTGATCGTTCATCGAAAACCTTTGAACAATTTATGAGCTACCTTATTTTGTGTTGGAGGTACGACGCTTTCAAAACGGTGGATTGTCTCTCAAGAGACAATAGAAGCCCCCCTTACATGCTAAATTAGTTTTGAGGCATCAATATAAATCTACCTCCATTATCCAATTAGAGAAAGGCCATTAACATCACAATTTTGTTTTGTCTTAACCTACGATCATGTCAATCCCTCTCAGTTCATGTTTATACCAACAAATCACATAGTTTCTCTAGGTATTCCGGCTCTCTCTCGTGTATACACCAGTTTCACCTTTTGCTGCTCTGAAACAACAAATGCTGTTGACTTTGCATTTTGAAAGAAGATAGCCATCGAAGCTTAAATATAAACATGGCGGCAATAAATTAAATTAGAAAAATGATATTGAAGATTCAGACAATCTGAAAAATATGCATGACGATGGATGGTAAGAAAGGACATAGACCCCGAGGGAAAGCAACAGGGGGAGAATTTGACCGTTCCCGACGACGAAAGATCAAGACTGTTGAATGCGTTGACCAGAAACGCAAACGATTTTCTTATGCCCCACGAAGAGCAACTGGTTCTTGTTCCCCCTAGGCCATCGTCAGAAGATTCTAAAACAAGGATCTCCCAAGTTGGAGTCAACCCGTCTCGTGGCTCTTCTCCAAGCTTCATTGTGTGCACGAAAATATATGTTTCTATATGAAAATGATTTGGCTTGAGTGGGCCAGGCTCAAGAAGGAAATTGCTTCTCTAAACTTGCCCATTTTGCCAAATATGGCAAGGCCAGCCTCACCTAGGTGAAGGTAACACCCATCGTGGTCACCTTAGCATGGGCAAGTGCTCCCTTTGCCAAAACAGACGAGGCCAGCCCTCACCCAGGCCAATGCGAACTTGTTGAGCGTCATACGAGTGAAGGCGGCAACGGTGAGGCCACCTTGGCCTTGGCAAGGGCTAGCTTGGCTAGATGTGGGAAGGGAAGCCCTCGCCCAGGCGAGGCTAGCTCGCCGGCCATGGCCAATGGCTGGTAAAAGAAAGAAGAAAGCAAAAAACAGAAAAAAAAAATTTAGAATAATTGAAAATTTTGTTCATGTCAACAATATCGGGTCAAAATTAGTCGGACTAACCAAAATGTCTTTAAGTCAAAAGTTTTAAAACTAAATTGACATCAAGACAATAATTTTATGATTTTTTTGACACGTTTCCTTTTCGCCATTTGAAATGACCAAGACGAAGCATGGCTCATTGGACCAATTCCCCCAAATCGAGCGTAGCCATGAACATAATATGAGGGGATTGATGAGCCAATCCTAGAAGCTTGTTGAATAAGGGCATGGACGCAAATTGTGAATATGATGATACGGCGGGCTCTCACAATGCACGTCGGTCTCTCGTTTCTTGAAAGTAGGGATTGACCAATCCCCTTGAACATGCAATCCCATCCTCATGCTATGCTACCCAGACCTTGTTGACCATCAACGACATTCCCTGATCAACATAGCTAGAAACTCGAACATATTGAAGGAGAAGATGGAGATTTGTGTACCTGATTTGTAATCCATCATTTTTTATGCAGAATGATGACGATTCGACGCTCAGGTTCTTTTCCTCTATAGCCCTCGGATCCTAGCTCGATGAGACTGCTACTCATGGTTTCCTTATGTGAGGTGAAGTGTGTTCATAAAAGTAAGAGGGTTGGAGGAGGGACCTTAGCGCTAGTTATAAAGTTTTCAACCAGGCCCTCTCATCACGGGTCGATCCCAACTAGGCCTACATAAGCCAAGCTCATATTCAACTATTAAGAAACCTTATGCCTTACTTTATTGGACCAACCTTGTAAAACGATAAATTATAATCTTAATTAATGTAGCCCATATAAGGAAAATTCTTACATTCTCTCACTCGGGCTATATTAATTGAGACCGTACTTTACGTATGTGCGCACCTTTATGTTAGTTTAAAGATAATTCTTAATAGTCAATCATATTTCATAAAATCTCAAATACTAAATCATGACAGTAATTACATGTACACATACAGAGCTTTCCATGGTCATGAGTGCTTTCAACTTGACTGATATGGATTTAATATTGTTGTGTGACAAATGGATAATACCTTATTTGTCATTTTCTTTGTCGGTTACTATTATCTTATTTTAAGTGTCACAAGAACCAAATGTGCCAATAGAGAATATTCTAATGAACCCACATGTGTTTTATCTTTATAGTTAACCTCTCTTTATGTGTAATCAATACATATGCTCAAGGTTAATAGTCGGATGCTTCCAGCCTTCACTCAAGATTTACACAATATTTTGATATTTCAATTACATGTAATCAACTCAATATGGTGACAACACAATCATGAACACTATATTGAATCTCGTAACACATATATAAGCTTTATTAGAGCAAAACCAAAACAACTTCTACTAAATAGCAACATCCAATAATGCCTCCTCAACTCATGTTTATGACATGTCGTTTAAGGACATAAGGGCGAAAGTTTTTAATTAGTGGGTCTATAACCATATCATTTATGGAAATATGCTCTACTATAATCTCACCATTCTGTATTATTTCTTTATGGTAAAAAATTTGACCACCATATGTCTAGACCCCTCGAGACATGTTATTATTGATATATGACACTGAAGAGCTATTGTCTCAATACAACCATATGGGTCCATACACAAAATCATATATTGCCAACTCTTTAATGAGGTTCAAGAGCCAAATATCCTGAGTAACAGCTGAAAAACATACTACAAACTTCGTTTATACGTTAGAGGATGACATAGATTTTTATTTTTCACTTTACCATAATACCGCACTTCCTACTAACAAAAATATATATCCAGTTGTTGACTTCTTGTCATTCTAATAGCTAGCAAAGTCTGCATTCGAATACCTTACTAGTTTCAAATCCTAGACATACTTGTCAACATATAGTTTTCTTGTCCTTTTAAGTGCCTCAAAATTTCTTGACAGCAATTCAATGATCATGTTCTAGATTTGACTAATATTTTTCTAGAAGTCTATTGCAAAAGCAATATCTGGCCTAGTACGGACTTGAACATACATGATACTTCTAAGTGTACTAACATAAGGCACATCCTTCATTTGGTTCTCAAAATCTAATTGAGGCCATTGTGAAAGATTTAATTTGTCACCCTTAAGATCATGAGCAACTCTTGACTTGCAATGTTGCATCTTGAATCTTTCCAAAATACAATCAACATATGCAATCTGAGATAAATATAATATACAGCAAGAATGATCCCTATGAATCTCAATGTTAAGGACAAAAGACACCTTACCAAGGTTTTTCATATCGAAATTCTTCGATAGCATATATTTGTCTCATGCAATAATCCAATATCACTACTTGCAAGCAAGATGTCGTCTACATAAAATATGAGAAAAATAGATTTCCTCCCATTGACCTTATAGTATATACATTGATCTGCTTTATTCTCAATGAAACTAAACAAATTGACAATATTATGAAACTTCAAGCATCATTGTCTGCAAACTTGCTTAAGGCCATAAATAAGGCTTTTCAGTTTACACACGAGTTTACCCAAATCATCTACTACAAAACTTTTCGGGCTGCATTATATAAACTTCTTTATCAAAGTATCCATTGAGAAATGCAGTTTTAACATTCATCTAGCGTGATTCCTTATAAAAAATGAGCTACTAATGCTATGTTTACTCCAAAAGAATCTTTAGAAAAGATTTAAGGAAAAAGTAGATTCATAGTCTACTCCTCTTCAGGTGAAACCCTTGACTACTAGTTTTGAGTTTAAACTTCTCAATACTTCCTTTGCAGCCTTTTTTAAGTCTTGTACACCCATTCCATTTACAACAGATGGGCTTGTGACCTTCAGGTAATTCAACAGGCTTTCAAATACTATCATATTTCGTATATTGCATCTCGTTTTTCATAGCATCTAACAACATATCTGATTGAGAACAAGAAACAACACTTATGTAATCTAATGGTATAACTGATTATTTTTTCCTAACAGATCTCTTAAGTGGAGCTATAATTACTTCATTCTGCACTTGAGAGGCTTGACAAACTTTATTAGGAATTAGAAGCAAGTGAAGGGAATGTTCTCTCTTTTGATGTTTGAAGACTTACCCTTTAGTAGGGTAAATATTTACAAGTGAATTGATGGAGTTGCTTAATTAACCAATGGTAAAATCATGAGGTCTATGGTTAAAGAGGTTGTTGTTCCAATTAAATGGGTTCATGTGGCCCTTAAGTAAGTAATAGGGTGCAAATGGTCCAATGAGAAGGTTTTATGTTGCCTAAGGTGAATAGCTAGGGAGTACGTGGCTAAATATAGTTAGCCATAAGAGGAGATAATTTGGAAATGCCTCCTCTCCATTAGCCAAGTAAGTGCATGAGTCACCCATTTTATTTATGAACTGAAGTTGAATTTGATGAGGTGTGGTATGACATAAAGCACGAGATCAAAGCTTGACCAAGCTTAATGCCTAATTTAGAGCATAAATACAATTTTGGCACATTAAGAAATAAGCATATCGATCAAGGGAATTCAAAGGCTAATTTTCCATAATAGATTATTTAACAAAATATTAAGTGAATCAATATGTAAACAAGGAAAGACTGGTGTTTACTTTAAACATTGGGAATACGAAAATATTTAAATCCACTAAAACGTTTAGCAAAAATTACCGAATGAAATGGAAGTGCTTAACTCGATAAAACTCTAACTCATCCTTTAAATGATACATAAACTTAGTAAATTTTCTAATATATCATTCGTTCGATTAAAATTCCTACACATAACGTTAATCGTATCCGACTTCTTTTATATTAATCAATGTAGGAAATTTTCCAAATGTCACAAGATGAATGCAATGACTGGCAAAATTGTGAATAAGTTTTGGAAACCATTAGTTTTTTTTTAAGCGATTAGATGGTATCCATGCCAATTTTTGTGTGCCTCAAGTGATCCACCTCTCCGAATAATCTTAAGAGCACATTCTTTCATTTCAGTTCTGTGATTTGGAATCTTATTTTTAAAGTGCTACCAATAAGTTTTTAATACAGAATCACAAGAAGAGGAGCAAAGTCTTTTGCCATTTAGCCAATACCTTGTTGGTATAGGATATACATATCTTGGGGTAAATTTTTTAATGCACAGTTTTGTTGGGGCTCGAGTAATTTTCTCCCATTGACGTTCTTCTTTTATTCCAATTCCTCCCAAGATAATTGTTTTGATTTTCTACCTGCTTTCTCCCCCTATTCCTATTCTTCACGGCTTTGACAAGGTTGCCAAGTAAAAGTGTAAATTATTATGTTAAATGCATTTAAATGATAAGCATAAGCCTGTGGATTTCATCTATCGTGACCCTATTTTATGGATGATGTGGCGAGAATAGTCAATGACACTAGAGGCTTGCCCCCGGTCTCATGCCCAATTCCCGCAACCTCTCTGCATAGTGTGTTGTGTTGTATTGAAATGAAGTAGCAATAAAAGAAAATAATATTTGGACTTAACTGCTTTACCATAAGGAAGGTCACAAGTATATATGGATTTATTATTCTCATATTTTTCTCGATAAAGATGATGTAGCGAGCATAATTTCACCAATCAAGATTGAAGGAGAAAGTCCTAAGTTAACGTGACTCTTATTCAATTAGCCATAAGTAAGATGAATTCCGAAGTCAACGTCAAATCTCGCCTCAATTTGCAATTTAAGGATTCTCTTTTTACCTTTTTTTTTAAAAAAAAAAAAAAATTTCGCAACTCTTGCATTTAGAATTTTGTGAATACTTGAAACCTTTCTAACTATACAAGTATTGACATAGAGATTCATATATAATTTTATAGCGCTCCAATGTCTTACCAAGTTTTTGACCAAAAAGAAAATGTTTTACAAGGTCAGTTTGAATGCCGCCAAATCAATTCTAGTTTAGCCGAATCAACATTCCCGCCTTTTTGAGCCAAGTCATGTATCATCACCACCTAAAAAAATCACCATCAAATCTTTCTAGGTATTTAGAATGCATTTACTTCATGAAAATATCACCTTCTTTTCTTGAAAATATGATCGATGAGTGAAAGATATGAGTTTTCAACAGAATCAAAATTACAAAAATATGTTTGGTGTAGTTTTCAAAAGCAATCATTGCATAGAAAAAAGTATATTTTAGTCGTTGTCGGTTCTAAGGTTCAAATTTTCAAATATGGCAACCAAATTTTCTACCAAAGAAATTTGAAAATGAAAACAAGAAATTAAAATTTTATATTTATATTTATATTTTATGTGAAAGCTTTCTCATTATAATAAATTCTGTCTTGAATCAAATTAAACTTCCTTACTTTTGCCTTTGAACTATACAAATTTGAACTATACAAAAGTGAGGTCCCCGTTTTGCCAATAGCTTTACTCAACCAAAAGTTAGCATATGAACTTGCCTCAGTAGCTTTGTCGACACCTTATTTTTGTTAAATGAAAAACAAAAATAAAATAGTAAAACAAATAAGAATCAAAATCAAAATCGGGTGGCCTGGTTTTACCTAGCCCATTTTTCTTTTAGCCAAACTCTCGGCTCCGCTACGCGTCCAGCCCACTCTCCCTTTCTTTACCCAGCTCATTACTTCTTTTGGCCCCGAATTTCTTTCTTTTTCTTTAGCCGATTTCCTTCATTTCATCCTAGCCCATCTGAATTAGCAAAAAGCCCGGCCCGCGGTGGCTGTCTTCCCTCTCGCGCCCGTTCCCGTCTGTGAGCAGAATACGCGAGCGAAGAGACAGAGACGGACGGTGACCGAGGGAGAGGAGTCCGTGAGCGAGTGCGTGAGAACAGGTGGGTGACCGAAGCAAGGCTTGGAGTTTCTAGAAGGTGTACAGCTGGCCGGGAATTCTGTTACACAACAGAAAAAAGGATTATTTGGGAGAAGAAGGAGGGGTGTGCTCGCTCGGCCAAGATGAAGAACAGAGAAGGGACGCTCGGCCGAGAAACGGAAAGGAGAGAAAATACGCGAGAGATAGAGAGAGAGGAAGAGGGAGATTATCACGTTTTCGAGCGAGAGATTTCTCGGAAAAGATCATAGCCGAAGCTCATTGTCGAGCGTTGGAGTTTCGATTGAAGCTTGATTCGCGAGCCGTTTCGAACGGTTCCGGAGTCAGAAGTTGCGTAGGAATTGTGTTTCTTCTACTGCGAAGGAGTGAACCAAGCCTAAGCTCCTCTTCCGTCGCCGATCGCTTTTTGCCGTTTGTCCGCCAGGTGAGCTCCTTCATATGCTCTGTACGTGCTCTGTTTCAGTCGAGAACGGGACATTAGGTTAGAATGATGAGTTTGCGAGAAAATATTGATCGAATACGGTTTTATTTGGTGTAGAATAATATGATTTAGGCGTCTTTACATCATGTTTTGATCGAAAGGCGTATCGGAGTCGAATCAGAAGCTCGTTTCCTGAATCGCATGCTAACTGTTCGATAAAATTTATATACGAAGAACCGAATTTGCTTTTGTGGAAATCGTCAGTTAGTCTCGTTTATGATTAATTTTTTCTTATAATTGTTCACTGAATCGTTGTTTTTCATGTGATTTGTGGCATATTATTCACTGTTCTAGTCGGCCATGTGAGCGCCTCCCCTCTGCTGGAAAGCTCTTCGTCGCGGTGATGCCCGCCATTTGAGGCTGCCCAGCTAGTCTATTTCGTGTGCATTTGAGTGTTCTCTAGCCTAGAATTGATAAGAGCTTTAGGACGTGCAACTTCGCAGCTTGAGAATTCTTCGTTGGAGGAGGTCCAACGACATAAAAACTGTCAGCCAGCTAACGGCTGGCGATGGTTTAGCATTCGTCACAATAGGTCATCTCGACAGCGGTCTGGGCGCCGGCAAGAGCTCATCTGAATATTGGTGCTGGTTCTTTTAAAAAGAAGGTGAAGAAGAAGACCAAAATAGAAAACAGAAAACAAAATCGAAAATTAAAAAATCAATCAAAAGAAAAGTAATAAAATTTTTTTGGATATAATCTGAATCAGTTCGGATCCGGTTAGTCGGATTGGGTCATATGGTTGGGTTCAATCGAAGGTGGGTTGAAGGTTTGTAGGCCAATTTCAATAAAATTGAATTGGGCCTTAAGCCGGCCCAGTTTCGAACCTAACCCAGACCATTAGGGTCTGAGTCAGTGAGTTGGGTTCCTTCATTCGGTCCGAAGCCCATTACCTAAAAAAAATAATTATAATAAAAAAATGAAAAATTGGAAAAACGTTGGGGAAAATCATCTTAATTGATTCCAGTAGACTTTTAGTGGCTTGAATCAACCTTAGAATTTTCTTTTCAAATAGACTTGTCTTAGTCTTGAATAAACTTGAAAATCCCTAAAAAAAATTTTGAAACCCAATTGAATAAGCTTTTAAACTTTACAATTGGGATTTGTTTTATTTTGTTTTCTCTCTAGAGACGATGCTAGGACGCTGTTTGTACATGTCAATTTGATTATACTTGATTGCGCATTCTCTATACATTGGTTGTTATTTTCCTTTTATCATGGTTAGGATTTCAATAAAAACATCGCATGAATGCTTAGCGGAGTAGTCTTAAAATTGATGAAAAAATTGCATGAAAAACACTTTAGTTGACAATATAAATAAGTTTAGGTACTAAAGGAGACTATTTGTATAACTAGTGTAATCAACTCCTCAATCCTAGATCTCTAATTCCGTAGAAATTTAGATGACACTCCTACTTTTCAATTGGTTTCTAGCCAATCTTAATTGGTTAATGGCGACTCCTTATATAAAATTTTGATAGGGTTAATTCGAACTTAAAATGAACAAATCTAACATTACGCAAGGTAGGGACTTGAGAATCCGTGCTCTTGATCGATTTCTTGGATAGCTGAAAAGATAATGTGGTTGAGCCGTCTTTTCAATGAACCACTAGGATTCTCTTAAGCAAACACCTCTAAATCTATTCCTAAGGGTGGTCTCTCGAGTGTAGGTCATGACAAGCTTTCCCTAGCTCGAGAAGAGAAGCAACTTAACTCGGTGTAGACTCCAATTTGATCGTGGTGTCGAAGGACGAAATGAACTCTTTGGTAAGAAAGAGGGACAGGTCAACAAAGTAATGGTTCAATCGCCAAGATGGAAACTAATGATCTATGGCCCTAGACCCTGACCCTACTTGCCCATTGGTACGGGTCAAGTCTATGTTACCATAAACAAAGATTCTTACACTCAACTAATCCAACTACCATAAAGTGAGGAGAAAAAGATATGCTTACTTGCTGTTTTTTGAGTTTTTTTTTTTTTTTACATTTAACAAATTTGACTTTTACTGCCGTTTTTATTATTATTATTGAGTAGATGATAACTTGTGAATTGTGATGAAATAAGGTTCGGTTAAGACACTACACCAGAGACAAAAAAAATAACAAAAGTACAAATTGTGTCCTTACGCTAAGTGCATCGGTGGCATGATTCAAACATGAAATTAGAATATTGATGTTGCTAAGTTTCTCTCTGACAAGAGGTCCAGACCAGAGGTCTTGGAAGTCGGGTCATGTAGGGTGCGTTTGATTCAACTTTGCAAATGAGCTTTAGGTGTAATGCAAATGTTGAAACTCAAAGCTATTTAGGGAAATGCAAATTGTGTTTGGTTAAAACCTCTTTATAAATAGATTTTGAGTTGAATGTGTGTTTGACAAAAAAAAAAACTTTTACAATGGGCTTTGGTTATATATATAATTTGAAAATGAACAAAACCCTTTGCCGGCCGTAAAAGAACCAGATTTGGCACTAGTGGCCGTTGGTTGAGGTTGCCTGACCTCTAGTGAGGGTCGCGCGACCCAGCTGAGGGTCACCCAAGGTCGACCCAGGCGACTGCCACCTAGGTCTCACAACGCTCACTTAGGGCGCTCAACCTTAGGTGACCTCAACCGACAGCCATCGATGCCAGATTTGGCTCGCTGGCCGCCATCGGCCTTCATTGGACTGGTGAAAGTTGTCTCCTTTTTTAATAAAAAAAATTAACCGGGGACAAAATTGAAAATTTGAAAAATTGGTGAGAATAGTTTTGAAAGGAAAAAATTAGTTTCAGTATTTGGCCAAATGCTAAAAGCCCAATGCTAGACCCTACAAGCATTGGGCTTTTAACTTTTCCAAGGTTAGTATTTGGCCGAAAACTCATTTAAAACGGTTGCTAGAAGGTCCAGCATTTCCCCAAGGGGCTTTAGGGGTTGAAAGTCCCTTAGGAATGCTGAACCAAATATACCTGTAATTAACTTGAAATCAAGGTCCACAATTTGCTTGGCCGAGCACCAATCATAAAGAACATGAACAAGGAAGGTCCAAGGGAAAATTGTCTAAAAAGTTCTAAACCAATTGCACTTTTGTCAATTTAGTTATAAACATTTTAATTTTGCTAATTCAGCCTTAAACCTTTTCAAATCTTGATAATTGAGTAATTTCAATCAATTTTGACCGAAAAATGCCGATGTGGACACCGGTGGTACCATGTAGGACCGTAGGCACTAACGAGGACAAATTTAAATAATTTTTAAATAATTTTTGAATTTTCATTATTATTATTTTTTTCTATCTTTTCCTTTTTAGCTTTTTTCTTTCCTTTTGTCGATGGTTAGCCACCACTTGAGGTCCAAATCGCGAGGGCGACCCTTGAGAGGGCAACCCTTGCCCAAGCGGGTCAATGAGGGTCTGCCTTGCCTAGGCTAAGGTAGCTTCATCGGGCGTCGGTCGAGCGATGGTGACACCAGGCATCACATCGTCGCCCTAGCCTAGGCGAGGGCTGACCTCGCTAGATATGGGTCGGGCGAGGGGAGCCCTTGCTAGGGCTCTCCTTGTCCTTGGCGAGTGTCAGCCTCACCCAATCCAGATCTAGCAAGGCCGACCCTTGCCCAAGCTAGGGCGGCCTCGCATGGTGTTGCTGTTGCCCGACCAACGCTCAATGAGGCTGCCTTGGCCTTAGTGAGGCTAACCCTTGTTGGGCCATGCCTAGAAAAGGCCGACCCTTGCCGGGGCTCACCCTCTCCTAGCCGCTGGCCACCAGCAAAAGGAAAATAAAAAAGCCAAAAAGAATAAAAAAATAAAAATAGAATAAAAATAGAAAAATATTGAAATATAATAAAAAATTATTTACGTTAGTGCCAGTGGTCTTACGTGGCACCGTTGGCATTCATGTTAACATTTTCTAACTAAAATTAGTCGGATATAATTTTACCCACTTTTATATGTAAATACAAAGATAGATAACGAAGCCATCCTGAAATGTTCTTTGCTAGTATAATTTCCTTGAATTAGCTCATCTCACCCTGAAACTTCTTGAGCACTGAGGTTTACCGTAAGCTATCCAAAAAGGCATCTCTCGCCCAACACCCCTCTTTCGTCTCGAATGAACATAGCCACCTTTTGTAGGAAAACATTGGTAAAATCAAAACCCAAAGATCTAAACTGAACCAACTACGAGACAAGAGCTTTTCAACGGTATTATGACACTTGCAAAATGTCTCTGCATGAAAAAAAAAAATTGGCAATCTTTAGATCATAAATCTAAGTCCAACCGAATTGCTAAAATTCAGACAGGTAAACATTTGGACCTAAATGTAAGGAAACTAATTTTCAAAACCAGGTCATGACAATACACTTAATCCACAAAGCCTTATTAATGGAATGTCTGCTAAGATCATATCATGAAGGCCATGGCAATACAGTTGAAACACAAGGGCCATCGACGGAATGAATGATTAGCTCATTGATCATGAGTTTCCAATGGACAGCATGAGATGGGCGATGATAGCTTGACTCAATTTATGCACCGAAGTTGAAGATTGAATCAAAGATAATCGATCAATAAGGGATCAGAAGTAGTTACAAATCACCCTAGAGTAGAGCGCAAGTCAAAACAGTTATAGATTCATGCTGAGAATAACCAAAACTCATAACAGAATGGCCATTTAAAGACGCAAAAAGGGCAAAAGAACGCTTCAAGTGCCATAACTTTGGCCAAAGGGACACTTAAGTACCATAATTTACGAAAGGTACACTTAAGTGCCACATTTGAAGAAAAACAGATCACTTGAGTGCCACTGCCAAAGTCCAGCCAAAAACGCCAACATGGCGTTTTTTTTCTACGCGAAAGCGCCTAAACGACATCGTTTTGCACGCGACGTGGCAAAACGGCGTCGTTTTGGGCTGACATGGTAAAAAAAAGAAATTAATTAAATTAATTTTAAAATTAAATTTAGTTGAAATATTAAAAAATTAATAATTTAATTTAAAAAAAAAAAAAAAAAAAAAAAAGAAAGTGGGGGAGGCGGGCTGAGGGATTAGCCCTCGGCCCCGCCGCCGCCGGAAGGGCCGGCGACGGCGGGGGGAGGGCGGCCGAGGCCGCTGGGCCCCGGCCGGGGTTGGCGACCATGGCCGACCGGCGGCGAGGGCGGCGGCCCTCGCCGGCCGGGCCAAGGGCGGCCGCCCGCCGGGGCGACCCTCGGCGGGCGGCCGCCCTTGGCCCGGCCGGGCGGGGGCCGCCGACCCTCGCGGATCTCGGCGAGGGCTGCGACCCTCGCCCGATCCGGGGCAAGGGGCTCGTGAGCCCTCGCCGCCGGTTAGTCGGGGTCGCCGGCCGGCTAGGCCCCGCGACCCGGCCGACCCTCCCCCCGTCGCCGCCGCCCTTCCCGGTGGCGGTGGGCGATAGAGGGTGGCGGCCGAGGGCTAATCCCCGCCCGCCTCCCCCGTTTCCTTTTTTTTTAAAAAAATTATTAATTTTTTAATATTTCAACTAAATTTAATTTTAAAATTATTATTTGTAAATATTTTAACTAAATTTAATTTTAAAATTATTAATTTTAAATATTTTAAATAAATTTAATTTAATTAATTTTTTTTTGCCACGTCGCCAAAACAACGCCGTTTTGGCCACGTCGCCGTGCAAAACGGCGTCGTTTTGAGCTTGGTTCTCGGAAAAGTGTGACGTCGACATTTTGGCCAGATTGGCACTCAAGTGATCGCTTTTACTCCGATTTTGGCACTTAAGTGTATCTTTCGTAAGTTATGGCACTTAAGTGTCTCTTTGCCAAAGTTAAGGCACTCCGGGGTCCGGGCGTCACACAAAAAGGGTCCAGGAAAAGAGGGGAATCATCAACTATCAAGACATTGGAAAAATCACGATGATAAATTGGATTTGGCTTTGAAGAATATGAAGATGAGAAGATCATTCATAATCGATCAATATATTTTAGATTTTGCCTAAGTTTGAATTTTAATTTTGAATTAGATTAGGTTTACCATTTTCAGTGCTAATCTTTGTCTGTAAAAGTTTTCCAGTCGTGCTTTGTAAGCTTTTTACTTTTTCTCTGCACTCTACTCATCTCCTTTAGCAATTTATATTCAACTCTAGTCGTTGAGTAAGCATGACCTCCACAAATGTAGGTCATTTGTTTTAGTTCAATAAAATTTCACTGAAAGTCCGTGTCATCTCAAATCCACTCCTAGCATATTCTTTATTTCTTTGAATTTTGCAAAGTCGTTGAGGCTTCAAGGCATATTAAATTTAATTTTGATTTGAAGTCATATTTAAGAATTTATAGATAATATCCCTTCAGAAACTTATACGTTCGTCTGATTTAGGAGGCCAAATACATAAATAGTCACTCCAGATAGGGTTATTTGCTTCTACAGAAAAGCTAAATCACTCATGTTGAACAACACTACATGTCTTTACCAAGCTCATGGGCTGGGATTTTCCTTTGACATCATCTATAAAATAAGTGAGCGCAAATGTTTAGCCCCACTAAGCATTTCATTTTTTAAAAAATTAAAAAAATAATAAAATAATAAAATAAAAGAGAGAGGAAAATTTTCAAATCTAGCAGGTAAATGCACATGATGAATGCAATCAAAGTTAGAGCATGCGAAGAAAATATAAGTATTCACGTCTTGACAAAATGATGTAAACATGCACCTGCTCCCTCATACCATTCTTAACCAAAAGATGACTACTTAAAATATCAAAACCGGGAAAAAATATCTGCATCAGGTACACGTTTAAAAAACTATTTCACGACTCATTTTATGATAAAATGCCATCCATAGAAGATAAAATATTGAAATGAAACACGTGAGAGTTAGGTTGAGAATGAGATGGATACATTTAATTAGCAAAATTATTGAAAAGAAATACATCGAGTTAGGTTGAGCACGAGACGGATACATTTAATAAGCAAAATTATTGAAAAGAAATACATCAGAGTTAGGTTGAGAACGAGACTATATACATTTAATAAGCAAAATTATTGAAAAGAAATACATCTAAGTTAGGTTGAGCACAAGACGGATACATTTAATTAGCAAAATTATTGAAATGAAAAACATCAGAGTTAGGTGAGAATGAGACAGATACATTTTTTTTTTTTTGGTCAGTATGGGACAAATAAATTTGATTAGCAATTTTCGCAATTTCCTATGGGAATCCCACATGGGAGCTTCCCAAAGACATCGGAGAGTATTAGTATATGATGGGAAGGACTTTTCCATATTGGTGGGCTTGTGATGAACAATATTTGGCCGGCAGCCATTCTCTATGTAATAATTTGTGTTATTGTTTATGTCCAGGGTTCACCAATCACCTTGCCCATTATGAAGAGGATCCACCAGCTATGGCGGCTCAACAGGTAAATAATATTGAAGTCAACATAACAACCGCACGACTTTAGGTGTAAGAAAAAAGAAACGTACCAGGCACGCACTATGCCATATTCCATCAAATTATTTTTCTTCAGGAAAAGAATGTTAACTCGGGAGAAATAGCAATTTGAACTTCCTAACATGACCATCAGCAAACAGAGTCTCAACCTTGTGTTATTAAAAAAATTAAAGTTCATGTTAGGATGTAAGTGTGAGTGAGTTGTGTTAAATAATTCTTATTATAGAAAATTAGTGTGGTGTAAAATAGTTAATATATCTCTTAGTTGGTTCATAATTTAATAACTTGAGTTTAATTAGATATGTTGACGGGCTCGAACTTGAGCTCTCTCTTGGTTATCTCATTTGGCGAAGGTATTGGGCTTTTACTACGTGCTCGACTAAATGATATCAAAGCGGATGATAGATTAATTGGCCATGAAGAGCAAAAAAAATTTAAAATGGGATGCCCGTCCAATTGGGCGGATTTGTCTTTTTCTTTTCTTTTCTTTTTTGGAGGGAGAGGGTGGAGGGTGATTTCAAGAAAGAAAAAGATGAATAATGTTGAATAATAATAAATTATGATCACCATAAAAGATTGTAAATTTATTTAAATAAGTTGACTTTACTCTTTATTTTTGAAATAATCATATGTATATATAAAGATATTTATTTATTATATAAAGTTTCCCAATATATCTGAATTCTCTATTTTTTGAGAAATGACGTGTCGGCATGTCATATTGTGTCGTGTTGCGTGTTATGTGTCTATATCAGTGCTACATAGGCTATGGGTGGGGTGGGGTGGGGGAAAAAAGCAGAGAGGATGAAATAAATGGGTGGGGCCCATTTAGCCCCACCTAAAAAAATTACCAATTGCTAAATAAATTTATTAATGAATAGGTAAGGCTAAAAAATAAATAAATAGGTGGGTTAAAATATATTTTGACTTTAATCTCTCGTTAGACATTTGTTTCATCGATAACTTTTGTTAAAGTCAGAAAATGTCTTTCCAATTTTTTATGAATAAATTTATTAATGTTATTAGTGTAGATTCATTATAGGCTCTATGTATGAATTTGAATAGTGTATATAAAAATATTCATTTAATATATAACGTGTCATGTCATGTCGCGTATTATATGTCGTGTCGATGCTACTTAGCCCACAAGTACATGGAAAAAACGTTCCGTCTTTATTATATAAATATGAGCTGATTTCATTGATTAACTTTCCATCCAAAATTTTTGTCCTCCTCATTTTCCTTACTTTTTAAAAATAAGCATAAATTCCATATTCAGTTAACTAGGTCCACTATGAGTTGGGTTATTCAGCCATTTCAATCATTCTATTCTTAGAAAAAATTCTGATATTAAGATTTTTAGGATACTTACATTAATTAAAAGTATATGATGATTTTATTAATTGAGGATAACAATAATCTCACCTTATGAGGTAAAATTAAATATGTCAATGTCTTTCTTATGGGAGAATAACACTTTAGTGCAATCCAAGCTCAAATTATGTTAGAATGATTTTTTGACAATAAAAATGAAAGTTAAGAAAAAAATTGGTGAAGAGAATGATTTCCCCATGTTGTTTATAAAGTATGGATCAAATGGCTGCAAATACAAATATTATGGATATCTATATTACATATATCGTCATTGTAAAAGTACATTTTTTTTTTTTTTGCCTATACAATCTCAGGATGGAAATACAAATCTATTTACCGTATAAAGTTACACGTTAAAAGTAAAAATTGATTGTTTTGATTACCTAAAATCTACTCATGTCAAGAAAATTTCATAATACCATTGTACAAGATAAAAGCCCATTGAAATAGGATTTATATTAAGCACACTGTCGATGTAATGGTCTTTTTTAATACAAGCAATGTCAAAATGGAAACACAAACCTGTTTATGAAATAAATATACATGCTAAATATAAAAATTGTAATATTTGTCATTCTATAAAACCCGCTTATATAAAGTAAGAAATTTTTACACTGCAGGTGCACTTAACAAAAATATATGGAAATATGTTGTTTGCAAAGAAGGGAATGGTGGAAGAAAAGAAAAATAAATAAATATGAATTTCTATAAAATTTCTGACGTCATAAAATTTGGAGATGCGGACGTCATTAGGGAAAAGAGAAGGGTACGTCGTCTTTACAGCTGGAACTTTGGCTCCATCCCCAGGTCGATTATAAAAAGAGAAGACCCATGGGAGCAGAAAACAACTTCGACTTCAACCCCTTAAAATTACTTCTCCGCTTTAGAGTTTTCCTGCTCGCCGCACGGCAAGGAAACCTTCATGGATATCCAAGACAGTTCGATTCCGAAACCATCGCCAGGTATGTTCTGTTATTTCCTTTCTTGTTCTGAGTTCATCCCAAAAGGTGATGGAAAAATTGGAAAAGTGTCGCTTTTTGGGGGTTAATTTCTAAGTAATATAAAATGGAAATTTATTTATTTATTTATTACTTAACAAGTATCCCGACACTTTATAAAGAAAATCCTCGTAAAAAAGAAAAGAGTGTGAAAGGAGAATAATTTGTGCCAAACTTGAGGGTGTGTTTGGTCTGAGAAAATTTTCCAATTTCCTGTTTTTCTTTCCACAAATTTTCAATGAAAATACGTTTGGTAGAAATTTTGGTTGTTGTGTTTTCAACATCTGAACTTTAAAACTCAAAATGACCAAAATTGACATTATATTTACGAGGTTTGCCTTAAACAACTACACCCGACATGTTTCTATAACTTTCATTCCCGTTGAAAGCTCTTACTTTTCACCCTCCAAATGTCTTTTCAAGAAAATGGAAGTTGAAAGAAGGAGCAATTTTCACCAAAACATTTCTGTAAACTGAATGTACCTTAAATACATGAGCTGACTCAAGAGGCAAAAATGTCGATTCGACTAAGCTGGAACTCTTATAATTAAAGTTATGCTCTTAACCTGAGTCCAAGGTACCTAAAATCATGCGATGGACTCAAGTACGTATCCTAAAAAGACATTGCTTAGAATTTTCTAGTGTGACCGACGGAAAATGACTCCTAAATAATTTTGAAAGTCCAACTAAATCATCGGAAAAAATTTTCTTTTTGAAAAAGAGCTTACATCCAAATTATTGGGGGATGCAAAATTCTTTGTCTCGGTAATTTTAACGAAGTCATTTGAATTGTCACCATAGAACAGTATGAGGACTGGACTTATAACCAAAGTATAGGGGCTAAAAGTGAGATTTCCCAACCTACTAAGGCTGAACAAATATAATTCCTTTAGACCAAAAATGCAAAAGCTAATATAGCTAATTGAGGAAAAGGTGTCAGAAAAGTCCTTAACTTGTTATATTTGTGTTAATTTAGTCATAAAATTTTTATTAGTGCAAATTTAATTCTAAACCTTTTGACATAATATCAATTTAGTCATTTTGACTAATTTTGGCCGAATATTACTATATGGATGTCAATCAACTAACAAGGCATGGTCGGTGCTTTGAAGTGTGATAACTTTTAATAATATTTTATATATTTTAAATTTTTATATATTTATTTATTTTCCTTTTCCTTTTTTTTTTGCTCCCTTCTCCTCCTTCCTCTAATCGATTGCCGACAACTATGATTAGCCAGAGGTGAGGGTTGGTGAGGTTGATGTTCTTGGCCTCCAGCAAGCCTCGTCAACCATGGGAGAGGCTCGACCTTGCTAGATCTAGTGAGGCTCAAGCCCCTGTTAGAGGCTGTGAGGTCGTGCTTGCGAGGGCTCGAGCCCTCGCTAGTGGCTAAGCAAGGCTTGACCTTGTTGCATCTGGCGAGGTCGAAGGTTACCCTCATGGCCTCTGACAAGGGCTTAAGCCTCAAGAGTGGCCAGTAAGGTTGACCCCGACCTCGTTGGTCCTCGCCTTTGGCCGATCACCGAGGTCTGGAGATCAACTGGAGGAAGAAGGAGGAGAAGAAAAAAAAAAAGAAAAGAAAAAATTCGAACAATATTAAAATACTATTAAAAGTCGTCCACGCCAGTGCCTGCAATGTCACGTCGGGCGATCAGTGTTCATACCGGCAATATCATATTAAAATTAGCCGGAAGAACTAAATTGGCACTAAGTTACAAGGTTTAAGACTACATTGACACCAACGTAATAGATGTAAGACTTTTTTTGATATTTTTCCTGCTAATTGATTCATCTTTCTTAACCCATAGGTGTGATTATTCCTTTCAAGTGAAATGTTGTACAAAGCAATTTCATCAGGGCAAAACAAATATGTTCTACATAGTTTACTTATTTTTAAAAGACTACACGAGACTAATCCCTTTAACACATGATCCTCGAACCAATCAATTTACTACAGTCATCTCCCAAAAAGAAATATGTAACATCGTTTTGAGTGAAAAATAACTTGTCAATAAAAGTGGTTGTCACTGTTATGACAAAGTTTAAGATGACATTAGAAGAGAAAATTCACTAACAAACACATGGTGAAAGATACATGCATGTGTCACAGGCGACCTTAGGATTTCTCCAAAGCAGCCTTTCACAACACTCACTCATAATGATCTTTAGAGAGAAACTCTAGAGAGAGAAGCTCTGGATTGTATTACTTGTAAATGAGATGATACAATGAGGGGGAGGAGACCCCTATTTATACAAAGACAAGGCAAACCGTATCTGTAGATCTTTCCTCAATCTAACGGTGGAGATAGATCTCCCAAATTACCAACTACCCGCATTTATTACATATGAATATAATTACAGTATCGCCCTCCCCCAGGAGTATTCTAGAAGACTCGAGAAAACCCTAAGTGTCGAGGATACAAGCCGAGAGTCGCTTGATCCATAGATGTGTCACAGTCGTTCCGTAGGAACCTCTTGGATTGTCATTCTTTCGGGCCGTGGCATTCTCCCCCACCTAATCAGGCGATGCCCTCGTCGTGTCTTCGGCATGAAAGGCATCAATCTCCTTCTTGAACTGCCAAAGAGCTTTTGTGGGCTCCCAACTTGCTTCACTCTCTGGAAGACCCTTCCATTGGACCAAGTATTCTCGCTTGGGCATGCAATACCACTTCCATATGATTCGATCCGCCATGATGCTTTTGACTTCACGATCATACCAGGTTTTTGCCCCAAGTGACGCCCGTTGCGACTCCTCTCGATCCGGATCTTCCTCACCAACTTGAAAAGGTTTAAGCATACTCACATGGAAAACCGGATGTACCTTCAACTTCGGTGGTAACTCCAACTTGTATGCGACCTTCCCGACCCGTTGCAGCACATGAAATGGCCTCTCGTAGCGACAGATCAACCCCTTGTGCACGTCTTTATATCGAAGGACCACGTGTAGTTTAGCCAACACTTGATCTCCAACTTGGAACTCCACATACCGTCGCTTATTGTCGGCCCACTTCTTCATGCGCTTGGAGGCCTTGTGTAGACACGCCCTTGCCAAATCGGCTTGTTTTTGCCAATCTTTGGCGAACTTGTACGTGGGCGAACTACTCCCCCGATAACCCGACGTGATCACGCTCGAGGTGTTCGGTTGCTGCCTAGTCATAATCTCGAACAGGCTCTGGCCGGTCGATTTGCTCTGTTGTAGGTTGTAGGAGAACTGGGCTACATCGATCAACTTCGCCCAATTCACTTGCGTTGTGCTAACGTAGTGTCGAAGGTAAATCTCTAAGAGTGCATTGACCCGCTCTGTCTGACCGTCAGTTTGGGGATGCAAACTCATAGACATGTTCAGCTACGACCCCAACAACTTGAACAACTCGAACCAGAAACGCCCCGTGAAACGAGGATCATGATCACTCACAATCGTTTGTGGCACTCCCCAGTACTTGACCACGTGCTTCATGAATAGCTCGGTCGCCTCCTCGGCCGGACAATCCTTCGTTGCAGGCACAAAAGTCGCGTACTTGGAAAACCTGTCCACCACGGCCATAAGAGTCCGACACCCTTCAGACTTCGGCAGGTTGACTATGAAGTCCATGGAAACACTTTCCCATGGACGAGTTGCAACGGGAAGCAACTTTAACAGGCCCAGCGACGAACGTTGCTCCAACTTGTCTTGTTGACAGACCAGACAAGTCTTCACATATGCCTCCACGTTGTCTCGCATTTGCGGCCAGTAGTACCGATCTTTGACGAGGGCCAAAATGTGGTGGATCCCTGGATGGCCCGCCCACTTCGAGTCATGGCACTCGGGCAAGATCTCCTTCCTCAGCTTCTCATGGAAGGGTACGTAGAGATGCCTTCCTTTGGTGTAGAGCAGCTCATCCTCACACCAAAATTGTCGGGTCTTGCCTTCCTTTGCGTACCTGACGAGTGCTTGAGCTCTTGAGTCGTGCTTCAATCCCTCTTTGATGTGGTCGACCCAAGGACAACTTGATCAACTCACCGTGCTGCTCATCAACTCCATCTTCTGACTCAGTGCGTCTGCCACGAAGTTAGCTTTCCTTGGCTTGTACTCCAGCACGTAGTCGAACTCTGCAAGGAAATCTTGCCATCGAGCTTGCTTCGGACTTAGTTTCTTTTGGGTCTGGAAGTAGCTCGTGGCCACATTGTCCATCCTCACGACGAATTTCGATCCCAGGAGGTAATGCCTCCACGTTCAAAGGCAATGGACCACTGTGGTCATCTCCTTCTCTTGAACGGTATACCGTCGCTCGGTATTGTTCAACTTCCGAGACTCGTACGCCACCGGATGTCCTTCCTGCATAAGGACGCCACCAATAGCAAAATCCGATGCGTCGGTCTCTACCTCATAAGGTTTGGTGTGGTCAGGCAGTGCCAACATCAGCTCCTCAGTCATGGCCTCCTTCAATCAATCGAATGCTTGTTGGCATCAATCCGTCCACTCCCACAACTTCTCCTTCTTCAACAAGTCCGTGAGTGGCATAATGATGCTTGAGTAGCTCCGGATGAAGCGCCGGTAGTAGTTGGTGAGGCCCAAGAACGACCTCAATCCCGTCACCTTTGTTGGCGGCTCCCATTGGACGATTGACCGAATCTTTGCCTTGTGCATCCGCACACGTCCACCCCCGACAATGTACCCCATAAATGGAACTTCCTCTTGTGCGAAAGCACACTTCTCGTGCTTAACGTACAACTCGTTCTCGCGCAAAACTTGGAAGACCTGTCTTAGATGTTCGACATGCTCCTCAAGTGTCCGACTATAGACTACAATATCATCTAGGTAAACCACTATAAACCTATCTAGGAAAGGGTGGAGTACCTTGTTCATGAGCATACAAAATGTAGCCGGAGTGTTGGTCAGGCCGTATGGCATCACAAGAAACTCGGAAAATCCATACCGCATCATGCAGGCTGTCTTCGGCTCGTCCCTTTCAATGATCTGAACTTGATAATAGCCCGATCGAAGATCCAGCTTGGTAAACCACTGAGCTCCACCAAGTTAATCAAAGAGATCTGTGATGAGCGGGATCGGGTACTTGTTCTTCACAGTCAGTTTGTTCAATGCCCGGTAGTCGATGCACATCCAAAGTGACCCATCGTGCTTCTTCTGTAATAAGATTGGCGCACTGAACAGGGCCTTGGACAGCCGAATGTACCCTGCGTCGAGCAGCTCTTTGAGTTGCCTCCTCAACTCTTCCAATTCGGGGGGCACCATGCGATATGGCGCCATGGCAGGCGGTCGAGCGTCAAGCACCAACTCGATCCGATGATCCACCTCTCTCTTGGGTGGCAATTTCTTTGGCAACTCCGAAGGCATCACATCCTTGAACGAGCCGAGGACTTGGGCTACCTTTGTCGGGACTTCCTTCTTTTCGCCCTTGTCATCCTTGATCTTTAAGGTAGCTAGGATGGTCATCTCGCCCTTCCTTGCTTCCTTAGTGAGTTGCATGGCCGAAATCATCTTCCGATTGTGGTCTAACTCACGATGAACCGGGATCACGCATTGACAATGCTTGTCCAATACGCATATACACTCGGCGAAAGGCAATATCACAGCATGGATTTTATCTAGGAATTTTATTTCAATGACAAAGTCATAGTCGTCAAGGGCAATTACCTCTAGAGTCTCCTTGCTCTTCCATGGCCCGAGTTGTAGTTCCACGTCCCGTGCGACACCGATTGCAAGGACTTCCTTGGAGTTCATCGTCTTGAGCCACTCGGCTCCCTTCTCAACCTGTAAGTTAAGTCTCTTCGCAGGTTGCTCTGAGATGAACAGATCAGATGCTCCCGTGTCCACGAGCGCACTCATTGTGATTGCTCCGATCTTCAAGTCTGCGAATATCAAGCCTTTAGGCTCCTTCGCCTTCTTCGACTTGATTGTGCTGAGGAGTCATGGCGAACCCAACCGCGACTCTTCCTTCGGCTCTTCCTCTTTGCAAAGAGTGGCCAGCTTAGCCTTGTTCAGGCAATCCCGCGCCATGTGCAGACCATCGTAAAAGAAGCATTTGTACGAGCGTACCTTCCTTTGTCCTTCTCAGCATGACTCAGCATGGGCCTTATGAGGATTAGCCGGTGGTCTACCTCTGGTTGAGTGGTTGTATCTCCCTCGATATCTTCCACCAGTGGCTTTATCCCTCGGTCACGAGTCCAATCGAGATGTGGAAGGCGCCTTATACTACACGAGCGATTCGGCTATAGTCATGGCCATCGTGAGATCCCCCACGTTGCATCGCTTCAGCTCTTGCTTGGTCTATGGCTTAAGACCACTCATGAACTGGTGATACACCTCAATCTCATTCATTGAAGGGATTTGGAGTAGCAACTATGAAAACCGCTTAATGTAGTCGCGCACACCACCCTTCTGCTCGAGACGCTTCAGCTCGTCACGAGCTTCCTTCTCCGCATAAGCGGGAAAGTAGTTCCGTCAGAATTCCTCGACGAATCTACCCCAAGTCATGATAGGCTCCCCACACCTATCATCCGACCGACGACGCCACTACAACAATGCATTATCGACTAAGTACATAGATGCAGTGTTTACCTGTGATTGTTTGTCGTTAATCTCCATGGCTTGGAAGTACCGCTCCATGTACCATAGGAAGTTGTCAATGTCTTTAGCCACCCGCAAGCCTCGGAATTCCTTTGGCTTCGGCGTGTCCACTCGTGGACCTTGCACCGTGATCACCCCGTTCACGCATGCAACTTTTGATTCAGCGAGCTTACTTGTGAGCTTCGCTATCTCCGCACGCATGGCCGCCATCATGGCCTCCAAGGGTTCATACCATTGTGTGAGCTCTTCCCTTAAGGTCCCCAGCAACTAGTGTCAGAGCTCTCCCATGCCAGTCTTGAGCTCTTGCACCTCAGCAACAAGCTCCTCCCTTCCAGCGTCAATTCCGTCCACAATCTGGGTTAGGTTGTCGACCAATCCTTGGACATTGGTGATGAACAACTCTAGCTTCGTCATGCGATGCACAAGATCCCCCCGTTGGATCCCTCAAACTCGAACCACCACGGTTCTTCTTTCCCTTGGACTTCTCGGCGTTCCGCCCACGATCAACACAGTCACCACCCATGGTGAGCACCTCATCAGATCATGGATCAGCCATTGTGCTTGCACTTGGAACAAACTCAGCTCTGATACCACTTGTCACAGGCCGATCAATCAACTCTCGATCACTTGTAGGTTGACCCGTGCGGCCTTATGATTTCTCCCAAGCAGCCTTTCACAACACTCACACACAAGGATCTTTAGAGAGAAACTCTAGAGAGAGAGACTCTGGATTGTATTACTTGTAAATGAGATGATACAATGAGGGGGAGGAGACCCCTATTTATACAAAGACAAGGCAAACCGTATTCGTAGATCTCTCCTCGATCTAACGGTGGAGATTAGATCTTCCCAACTGTCAACTACCCGCATTTATTATATATGAATACAATTGCAGTATCGCCCACCCCTAGGAGTATTCTAGAAGACTCGAGAAAACCCTAAGTGTCGGTGATACAAGCCAAGGGTCGCTTGATCCATAGATGTGTCACGGTCGTAATGTAGGAACCTCTTGGATTGTCGTTCTTTCGGGTCGTGACACATGGTTGAACATTCTTGCCACAAAAACAACAAAAATAAAATGAGTTTTCTAAGAAAAATTTGATCAATTCTTTTTCCCAACCATTATGTCTATCCAATAAAGTTAAACAATATACTCATTTAAGAAAAAAAATCCATGCAATGCATTTGTATGAATGTTGTAAACTTGTATCTTGTATAGATGGTGACTTATTTATTAATTTATTAAATGATAAAATTATATGATTAACTTAATTCATAATTTTTTATTTATGTATAGTTCTATTATAGTTATCATGTGGAACTATGAAGATACATAAATTTTGTATAAAATTAATTTATGAGCGATACGGCATATAAGATTTAATGGCACCGAGATCTTGAAAATAACTCATCATCTCTATTAATTTAAACATTAATTGCTTTTTTTTGTTTTTTTTTTAAGTTTACCATCTAAGTTTAATATAGAAAATTTCAGGCACCGAATGAGCCAGATACTACTTTTGTATACATGATCCAAAGCGTATAAAATGTAATTAATTTTTCTAAAGTTATTTATGTCAATTTCTCTTTTGGTAACATAGAAGTTCGCATAGACTTGAGTTCAGAGGACATGGCAACTGATCAAGCTTGCCAAGATAGTTGCAAAACAACCAGAGGTTTGTCACTTTGAACTTTTAATTTTTGTTTTTCATAAATCTTGAGTTTCAAGCATCTTAACTTTTTCAATCCGAAATAGTTCAAGTCTCAGAGCATACATATGCTAACATATAAATTGAAATATAACCTTTTTTATAATTCTTAAAATCTGGATAATATCTTGAATTATAATTGAGAAAGCCCATTTTTTTTTTTTTTAACTTCCGAAATGTTAAAGAATGTGCTCATAATTTACTTAACAATATCATGGATAAGATCAATCGCTATGAGACAAAAACTTACAAAATCACATTGTCCACTATATGAAAGCTAGAACGTCCCTCCCACTAATTGATGATACAATTTCTATCTCAAAAAGAAAGTCGGATCTTTGTTAAGTTTAACGTTTTTTTTTTTTAAAGTTTACTATCTAAGTTCAATGAAAAGAAAATTCATGCAATGTTTGAGCTAGTATGCATGATATAAAGCATACGAAGTGGAATTAAATTTTTTAAGGTTGATTATATTCGTTTCTCTTTATGGTAACAAAGAAGTTCACGTAGAAGAGAGCTCACAAGGCATGGCGACTGATAAAGCTTCCCAAGATGGCTGCAAAACAACTAGAGATTTGTCACTTTGATCTTTTAATTTTCGTTTTTCATAAATCTTGTGTTTCATGGATTTTGACTTTTGTTAGTCCAAGTCACTTTGAATTTCATCCAATATATGGAACCTAGAAGGTCCCACAAAACTAATTCCTAATTTGATACCTATCTGGAAAAAAAAAAAACCAGAGAAAACTCACGATCTAAGTTTAACGTTGATTTTTTTTTTTTTTTTTGCTTAAAATTTTACCATCTAAGTTTCATGCAAACAATTCTATGTGATGAATGAGCCTGATACCAATAATGTATACATGATCTAAAGCATATAGAGTAAAATTAATTGGGTTATTTATATTCATTGAGCTTTTTGGTAACAAGGAGTTTCACGAAAAAGGGACTACATAAGGCATGGCAACTTATAAAGCTTCCCAAGTTGGTCGCAAAAAACCTAGGGGTTTGTCTCTTTTTGAGCTTTTAATTTTAGTTTTTCATAAACCTTTTGTTTAATGCAATTTGACTTTTGTTAGTCCAAATCACTTTGAATTTCACGGCATACAAATGCTAACATATAAACTTACAGATAATCTTTTCATTTTTAAAAAAAAAAATATTGAACAATATCTATAATTGAGAAACCCCCAAAGAAAATACTCTTTTACTTCCAAAGAGTAACAAAACGTGCTTACAATGTATGAATGATATCGCGGATTAGATCAATGGCAACTACTAATTATGTCTGAAACTTAGAAGGTCTCACAAAACTAATTCATGATTCAATACCTATTTATAAAAACTCATGATCTCTGTTAATTTTTCTTGTTTAGAAATTTACCATATAAGTTTTGTGCAGAAAATTCCACTACAATGAATGAGCCTGATACCAGTCATCTATGCAAGATCTAAAGCATACAAAGTGTGATTAAATTTTCCAAGTTTAACTGTATTCATTTTCAAACACAGCAATCAAAACTTTTACCAAACGTACTTTTATTGACAAATTTGGAAATGAAAATATTGGAAAATTTCCATTATATATTAGATGAAAACTTTCGGGTGGCGCTATTTCCATACCTTATCCGACTAAATGTACCCCATTTTCTTTAAAAAGACAAAGTTGTCCTTAATTATTCAATTGCAATTTTAAGTGGTAGCCTTCAATTTATTTACTTTCCTTCTTTTGTTAGCTTTTCTATTTCTGTGTAGGATCTGGTTGCCATAAATAAGAACATCATATGTTTTGTTTTTCTTTATTGTGGATATCCCTTATATATTAAATGCATTATGTTTTCTCTTTATTTTAAGATTTTACTTCCATAAAAATTAATTTTGTCAAAAAGAGAAATTTCGAAGAAACCTAGTTATTTTCTACATTAAGCAAATTTATGGAATTGAAGTTTCTTACTTATGCTTTTGGGCTCGTCAAAATTGAGGCGCTTTTTTTGCGGATGGCGTTATTCAGCTAAAGCCTTGCAAATTAACTTGCCTAAATAGCTTGCCTAAGCCTGAGAAAGAAATGGCTTAATTTGGTAAAGACTCCATCGGTGTCAAGGGACAGAATGAACTTTATCATAAGAAAGAGGGACAAAGTCACCTTAAAGCAACGGTTTGATCACTAGGAAATGAACCTAATGATCTAAGCCTGCTTGCCAACTTGTATAGGTCTGGTTTATATTCCTAGTGATAATCATTTTCACTTAAGTAATCCAACCACTATAACGTTAAAACAAAATAAAAACAAGTTATGCTTTACTTGCATACCTTTACATTAGGCGAGGTACTTACTATAAAAAGAAGGAATGAACTCCGCTTAGGGGGACCAAAATACTTTGATAATTGGATATCTTGCCCATTTTCGCATCCTCCATTTACTTTGTTTTTGAAAGACTGCAACGAGGAGAGCAACCTGATGGTGCCACAACCAAGTGAAATACAAGGAGATTCGAATCTTGCTGAACCACCACCGGGTACATATTTATGTTCCAACCCAGAAAATTTTATGGTGTAAGCAATATTGTCTTATAATTTCTTCGTTTCCTTTATCTAGTTTGGTGGCATATGTAAAGGAACTAAATACAGGGACCCAAAAAAAAAATTCCAACAACGAACTAAACATGCAAAAGCAATGTGTGGCCATCAAATACAGTTGATTGATTCAAGAAACCAGTAAGCAAAAGCAAAACGTATTACTCAAAGTCAAATATCCTAAATTTGGTATGACTTGGCTGCACAAGTTCGCTCGTAGTTTTGGATGATGGTGCGACTGCTTTTTGTGAATCGTATTTTCGTCACTCATAAGAACTCAGTGACCAGTTCATTAAAATTAACTACCAGAAAATTTCCTCTTATCGGAAAGTTTTGTCCGAGCAATCACCTTGGGAAGACTAATTATTTTCTATGTCTACTTGAAGTGCAAATCGGATTGGCAGTTGGTTGTACAAAAAAGCAATTTCGTCAAGAGTGGATGGCAAAACAAACGGGTTTGGAATATTTAATTACTTATCATTAAGAGACTATATAAGACTCGTCCTTTAAAGACATGATTCTCAAGCTAATCAATTCACTATAGTCATCTCCATAAAGGAAAATATGTTGTGTTCCAAGTGAAAAATAACTTGTCAATAAAAATAATTGTCACTATTATGAGTGACGAAACTTTTGACACTTCTAATATCTTTATACTTGTTTTAGACCAGATAAAGTGAGATGCCCATTTTTGCTGATAGCTTTATTCAACTAGAAGCTTGCAAAGTAACTTGCTTGAATAAGAGCTTGAAAGAAGTAGCTTAACTTGGTTAAGACTCCTTTGGTGTCAAGGAATAGAATGAACTGTATCGTAAGAAAGAGAGACAGAGTCACCTTCAAGTAATAGTTTGATCACTAGGTACTGAACCTAATTATATGTGGCCCTAGAACCTAAGCCAACTTGCCAACTTATTTCTAGTGATAATTCCTTTTACACTCAAGTAATTCAACCGCTTTGACCACAAAAAAAAGGTAATGCACTCACTATAAAGTTAATAAAAAATATATGCTTTACTTGCTTTAGGTGTAGGTTTACATTAGGAGAGGCACTTGTATAAAAGGAAGGAATGAACTCGGCCTAGGAAGACTAAAACTCTTTAATATTTGAATATCTTACCCATTTTTGCATCCTCTGTTTATTTTGTTGTTGAAAGATTGCATCATGGATAGCATCCCAGTGACGCTGCATCCAAGTGAAATACAAGGAAATTCGAATCCTGCAGAACCACCACCAGGTACATGTTCATGTTCAAAACCAGAAAATTTTTGGTATAAGCGATGGGGTCTTATAATTTCTTTGTTTCCTTTATCTAGTTTGGTGGCATATTTAATTGGAACTAATTACAGAGGCCAAAAATATTTAATTTCAACGAACTAAAAATGCAAAAGCAATGTGTGTTTCTCAGGTCCATGGCATGACTATCCCTTTCAAGTAAACAGTAAGCCACACAACTTATCACTCAAAGTCAATCTCCTAATTTGGTATGACTTGGCTCCACAAGTTCCCTTATAGTTGTTGATGATGATAAAACTGCTTTTTTATGGATCTAATTTTATTACTTACAGGCATTCAATGACCATTTCATTAAAACTAATTACCAGAGAATTTCCTCTTATCAGAGAGTTTTGTCCTGCAAAGCAATTTCACAATGGCAGATGGCAAAACAAATTTGTTTCGAATAGTTAATCACTTATCATTAAGAGACTATGTAAGACTCTTCCTTTGAAGACATGACCTTCGAACTAATCAATTCACTATAGTCATCTCCAAAAAGGAAATCATGTAGTAGTGTTTTTATAAATTAAAAATAACTTGTCAATAGAAATAGTAGTCACTATTATGACAAAGTGTAAAGATAACATTATAGATGAAAATTCACAAACAAACACATTGTCTAAAATACATGCTTGGTAGAATGTTCTTGGTACAGTTAATTAAGTTAATGGTGTCAAGGGATTGAATGAACTCTATTGTAAAAAAGAGAGAGAGCCACCTTAAAGTAATGGTCCGATTGCTAGGGCCTGAACCTAATGATATGTGGCCTAAAGCCCGACCTTGCTAGCCAACTTGTATAGGTCTAGTTTATATTCCCAATGATAAACAATCACCTAGCCAGGACTCATGACCAACACATTAAAATTTAATTACCTGAAAATTTCCTCTTCTCAGAGAGTTTTGTATAAACAATCACCTAGCGAGGACTAATTATTTTTTATGCGTAGGTAATAAGCAAATCAAATTTGCAGTTAGTTGTCCAACAAAGCGATTTCGTGAAGAGTAGAGTGCAAAACAAATGGGTTCCGAATAATTAATTACTAATAATCAAGAGACTACGTGAGATCAATCCTCTGAAGATATGATCCCCAAACCAGTTAATTCACGATAGTCATCTCCAAAAAGAAATATGTAATGTCATTTTGAGCGAAATATAACTTTTCAATAAAAATGGTTGTCAATATTGTGACAAATATTAAGATAACATTAAAAAAAGAAAATTAACTAGCAAACACGATGTGCAAGATACACGCACGGATGAACGTTCTTGCCACAAAAACATTCCGACTTTTATTTCTATCCGTTAAAGTTAACGATGTACTTAGTTAAGCAAAAATGCATGCAATGCTTCGGCATGATAGAAGTAATACTTTTGAAAACTTGTATCTTGGACAGATGGTAACTTATAAATTAATTTCATTGATTGATGAAATCAAGATGATTAAGTTAATCGTTTATTTTTAATGATGTATAATTATGTTATAATTATCACGTGGAATTATGAAGATCCATACAATTTTGTATGAACTTAATTTATGACAACATTGCGGATAAGATCAATGGCAACAAGAAATATAAACTCACTAGCTACACATTGTTCAATACATCAAAATTAGAAGAACCATGAAATTAATTCATGATAATAATATACCTATTTCGAAAAGAACTCATCATCTCTATTAAGTTTAACATTGATTTTTTTTTCTTTGTTTACAAGTTTGCATCTAAGTTTAATACAAAAAATTCCATGAACCGAATGAGCTTGATACGAGTCATGTATACATGATCTAAAGCATGTAAAGTGTAATTAATTTTTCTTAAGTTATTTATGTTCATTTCTCTTTTTGGTGGCAAAGAGGTTCACATAGACTTGAGTTCGTTAGACATGGCAACTTATCAAGCTTGCCAAGACAGTCGCAAAATCCCATGAGCATAAAATGTTCACATATACATTGAAATATGATATTTTCATAATTTTTTAAAACCTGAATAATATCTTGAGTTTTTCTAAACCGTACAAACTTTTACTAATTTTTCCAAGGTTATTTCTCTTTTTGGTAATAAAGAGGTGCACGAAGAAGGAAGTTCAGAAGGCCTGTCTTCTCTTGTAGAAGACTATTTCATGCTGCAGAAGCAAAGGTCTAGCAAGTTTAAATCTAAAGGTTTGTCACTTTAAACTTTTAATTTTCGTTTTTCATATATATGTCTTACACATTGACAGTATTGAGTTCAAAACATTTTGAATTTCATGGCCTACGATTATTAAAAATTTGAAATTTCACAAACAAGATGGATGCACACGTAAAGTAAACTAGTGTAGATCCTGTCCAACCGCAAAACTTAAGTTGAGAAGTGGAGGGAAACTACACGTATATAAATAGCATATAAATCTCATAATTAAGTGCCATGAGATATTTCAACATGCTCATATACTAATACAAATATAATCTCCACACCATTTTTAAAATCAAAATAATATCTTGAATGATAATTAAGATAGCTTAAGGTTCTGTTTGTTTCACGGAAAATAATTTTCGGGAAAATGTTTTCGGATTTTTCGGCGTTCGTTTCGTAAAAATAAATTCCTTGGGAAAATGTTTTCCATGAAAGGAAAAAAACTTCTGAATAGCGGAAAATATTTTCTTCACTTGATATCTCTTATCTCACACCTCTACAAATTCTCACTTCCTCCTCCCCTTTCTTTTTCTTCTTTTCTTTTTTTTGTTCGAATTATTTTTAATTTTCTTTTTCTTTTTTAATTCGAATTATTTTTAATTTCCTTTTTCTTTTCTATCTCTTTTCTTTTTTTTTTTTTCTTTTTCCTTTTTCTTTTCTTTGTTTCCCACCTTCTTCTTTCCGGGCTAGTCGTCGGCCGTTACCGTGCGAACCTCGAGCTCGTCGATCTCAAGCTCGCGCTCGCACTCTTGCTTATCCTTTTCGTTATTTATTCTACCCTGCAGTTGTACACTGCTCAAGCAAATGGCTCTACATGCTTTGCTTCATTTTTCTTTTGTTTATTAGAACACAAAAGACGCAGGGGGAGAATAGGCCACTCAACTGGAAGATTCTCATGAGGGCTATACATGCTTTGCTTCTTTTCTCCTTTGCTTCTTTTTAAAATCCATACGAATATTTTTTAGAGTAGATGAGCTTTTGGTGACAATGAGAGAACAAAGATATGAAGTAAGTTTGCATTGATTTAAAGGCAAGTTCATATTTGATGGATTTATAGATCGGAAGTGATGTATGCTTAAGTGGTGAAGAGTAGGGTGCAAAAAAAATGGGTTCCGAATAATTAATGACTAATAATTAAGAGACTACGTGAGATTAATCCTCTGAAGATATGATCCCCAAACCAGTCAATTCATGATAGTCATCTCTAAAAAAGAAATATGTAATGTCATTTTGAGCAAAAAATAACTTGTCAATAAAATGGTTGTCACTAGCGTGACAAATATTAAGATAACATTAAAAAAAGAAAATTCACTAGCAAACACATTGTGCAAGATATACACGCATGGATGAACGTTCTTGCCAAAAAAAATAATAATAATATGGGCTTTGTAAGAAAAAATCGATAATTTTTTTCCCAACTTTTATTTCTATCCATTAAAGTTAACGATGTACTTAGTTAAGAAAAAAATGCATGCAATGCTTCGGCATGATAGGAGTAATACTGTTAAACTTGTATCTTGTACAGATGGTAACTTATAAATTAATTTCATTGATTGATGAAATTGAGATGCTTAAGTTAATCATTTATTTTTAATGATGTATACTTATGTTATAATTATCACGTGGAATTATGAAGATCCATACAATTTTGTATAAACTTAATTTATTATTGACATTGCGGATAAGATCAACGGCAACAAGAAATATAAACTTGCTAGATGCACTTTGTTTAATACATCAAAATTAGAAGAACCTTGAAATTAATTCATGATAATATACCTATTTCGAAAAGAACTTGTCATCTCTAGGGAAAATTCCAAAATGGGACTCGAAGTGCCATCTTTTTCTCAAATAAGAGTCCAAAGTGAACATTGTTTCAAATAGGGACCCGAAGTGTCATCACTTTCTCAAATAAGGGCCTGAAGTGGATGTTGTTTCAAATGAGAACCTAAAGTGGTTATGTTTGTTTCAAATAAGGACTTGACTTTTCAGCGATCAAGGGTATTTTTTTCTTTTGCCATTTTCCACCTTTTTTTTTGTTCTTCTTCTTCCTCTTCGCCAGTGGCTGGCTGACCACCGGCGATGCCTAGAGAGGGTTGGGCGAGGGTCGCCCTCGCCAGAAAGGGCCACCCACGTCGGTCCTTACTAGTAGCTAGCAAGGGCCGCCTCGTAGATGGCCCCTTGGTGAGGGTTACCACGCCTAAGCGACGCCATCCCTTGCTTGTGGCTAGTGTGGATGGCCCTCACTAGTGAAGGTGACCCTCGCCCAGCCCTTCACCGTTGGCCAGCAACCATTAACAAAGAGGAAGAAAAAGAACGAGAAAAAGAAAAAGGGAAAAAAAGGGGAAAATGCCAAATGACAAAAATATCATTGATCAGTCGAAAAATTTAGCTGGTCGGCAACTAGCGAGGTGGGGTCCATATTTTGAAATAACCAAAGCCACTTTAGGTTCTTATTTGAAACAAAGTCTACTCCGAGCCCTTATTTAAGAAAATAATGGCACTTTGGGTCCTTTTTTGAAATTTTCCCAAAAAAAAAAAAAAAAGAGGAAAAAAAAAAATGCGAAAAATGGCAAAAGACATATATTCCCTTGATTGCTAAAAAGTCACGTCCTTATTTGAAACAAACATAACCACTTTAGGTCCTCATTTGAAACAACATCCACTTCAAGCCCTTATTTGAGAAAGTGATGGCACTTCGGGTCCCTATTTGAAACAATGTTCATTTCGGACATTTATTTAAGAAAAAGAGGGTACTCCGAGTCCCATTTTGGAATTTTCCCTCATCTCTATTAAGTTTAACGTTGATTTTTATATTTTTTTTTACAAGTTTGCATCTAAGTTTAATACAAAAATTCCATGCACTGAATGAGCTTGATATGAGTCATGTACACATGATCTAAAGCATGTAAAGTGTAATTAATTTTTCTTAAGTTATTTATGTTCATTTCTCTTTTTGGTGGCAAAGAGGTTTGGATAGACTTGAGTTCATTCGACATAGCAACTGATCAAGCTTGCCAAGACAATCGCAAAACCAGAGGTTTGTCACTTTGAACTTTTAATTTTTGTTTTTCATAATTCTCGTGTTTCATGCATTTTAACTTTTTCAATCCCAAACATTTCAAGTTTCAGAGCATACAAATGTTGACATATACATTGAAATGTAATCTTTTCATAATTTTTTAAAATCTGAATAATATCTTGAGTTTTTCTAAACTGTACAAACTGTAACTAATTTTTCCAAGGTTATTTCTTTTTTTGGTAATAAAGAGGTGCACGAAGAAGGAAGTTCAGAAGGCCTGTCAGCTATTGCAAAAGACTGTGAGATGTGGATGAAGCAAAGGTCCTGCAAGTTTAAATCTAAAGGTTAGTCACTTTAAGCTTTTGATTTTCGTTTTTCATATATATTATGTCTTATGCATTGACAGTATGAGTTCAAAACATTTTGAATATCATGGCATACGTTTATTAAAAAATTGAAATTTCACAAACAAGAAGGATGCACACATGAAATAAACTAGTGTAGATCATGTCCAACCGTAAAACTTAAGTTGATAAGTGGAGGGAAACTACATGTATATAAACAACATATAAATCTCATAATTAAGTGCCATGGGATATTTCAACATGTTCATATACTATTTCAAATATAATCTCCACACCATTTTTAAAATCAAAATAATATCTTGAATGATAATTAAGATAACTCAAGTGAAAAATATTTTTTTCACTTACAAATTGTAAAGGAAGGTGAAAAAAGGTTCGTTACGGAAACCACCGCCTCTTCGCTTGCATCTGCATTTTATTGGAACTTTGAGCAAGCACAATGGTTACACTTGACCTAAAAAACAAGGAGTGCAAAAGCCTTAATTTGCACTTTTTGCAGTCACGCCGCAAGCGGTGGCCAATAAAGACTATCGATTATGGTTTCAAGCCGCAGTGAAAGGTGATTGGAAAGAAATCGAGATGATCCTCAATAAAAACCGCACAGCAATGACAACCAGCGTTATGAAAATACAAGGTGATGACTTAACTATGCTCGATATTGCGATTATGGCCGCACAAGATCACTTGGTCGAGAAGTTGGTCAAGCACTTCCTCCAAAATGTGAAGATCTCGATCCTAATAGAGTCCTCTTCTTTGCTGCTCGGAGAGGAAGAGTAAGGATGGTAAAGGCATTAGTAGACAAAATTGATCCTGAACCTAAAAGTATTCACGATGCCCTAGACTTGGCTCTTAAACATTCTTCTAAGAGTAAGGAGGTTACCTGGTACCTGGCCAGGAGGCTAAAATATACCCCAGAGTACGCAATCATGTGGAAACTTATGTTATGCGGCCATATGGGTACGATTTTACACTTGCTCGTCTTATCTCATTTCCTTTGTTGTTTACTTGAATTAACTTTTTTTTTCTTGTGTCCCAAAAGACATATACCTATATTTAGCTTGCAAATACCCCGACTCATTGAAATTCGAAGACACCGACGGCACGATGTATATGCAAGACTTGGCATTAATGAGTGGTTACTTCCGTAGTGGAGCTGGACTCAATTTTTGGGAAAAGTTTATTTACAAATGTAGGTATCGGTTGCGCTCCTTTAGTTAGATATGTACAATTCGGGTAACTCTATTCACATGGTATTCACTCTATCTATTCCCATATTCAGGTATCCCTTTATACTTGATCAACACATTATTTGACGACTCCGAGAACACGAAGATAGCTCAAGGTACTTCTATTGATATGCTTATGTATGCAAATTGATATTATAATCATGATGTATGACACAAATTTAGATCTCATGTAACATTTGGAAAGTTAGTGGAGATATCTTACTCAATGTCAAATTGCCAAGTAGAATTATTGAGAGTTGTAGACTTTGGATTTGAGGAAATGAAGGTTGATTGATCCAAATTATTTTTTAACATAATCAAGCATAATTAAACGGAAGCGATTTTCATTCCATGAGTGCAATATGTATTTTTTGATTTGTCACCAATTCCTAATTTGCTGATATGATTCTTCTCTCCTCTTCGTGGTGGTGGCACTACTAGTACTTAACAGGATCAAGACATCACTCTGGAATTTTGCCACAATACCAGGTACACAAAACTCCCATGTTATAAACAGAAAATGACATTATTCCATCCGTAGTAGAGACCTCTAAATTTAAAGTGTATATTGATACTTCCAGTGTATCCCCTTGAGATTATAGTTATTCATGTGGACCGGCTCTCAATTTGTATACCACAATACGGTTCATTCTAATCAATTGAATTTGAAGTTTAAACTTTATATATCCATAAGGCGAATTTGTAATAATATTCAAGCAAAAATGGGCCTATCAATCCATTGCTGAATCTATCCACTTTTATATATATATAAAAAGAACTCTCTTTTTCTCGTATTACATTTTGTGTGTTCATCACATATCTGTCTATTCTCCGATGCAGGCATTTTGATTTTCAAGCCATATCAAGTTTGTTTTCTTGGTTTATATCTGAAAGCCATTTTTTCACTCAACTCCCCTATATGTACTTAAGAACATAGCACAAATGTGAAAGCTTCTACAACCTTTTAATTCTTCGTCCATGGGAAAATTGTTTATCTGCAGCACCTTTCATCAAAAGGATTGGAGAATTGAAGTTTAAGCACAATTGCTCGCTTCACTTGGCAGAACTATTTCTTACCGAGATGAAGAAAAATTGTGATGCTAGTGAAATACTCGGGATTCTATTGACTTCAGATGTTGTCCTTGACGCTGCATCTCGTGGAGTCTTTGAAATTGTGGATTTATGTCTCAAATGCTTTCCGGAGTTGTTGTGGAATAACAATTTTGTATTAGAACTGGAGAAAGAAATTTTGGAGGGACGGCACGTTGAGTTGCATAGACTACTGAGAGGACGCAACCCCGTTCGATGTTTCACTGACATAGATCGTTCGAAGAAAATCGCCCTATCGGACGCTCTGATCAAATGGTCACCAAGATGTGTATCCCCAGATGTTTCTGGAGCAGCTTTTCTTCTACAGAGGGAACTTCAGTGGTTTCAAGTCAGTTCTCCTTATTTGTTTGCCTCCCTTTTGTGTTCTTCAATTGACATTTACATTGATAGGCGTCCTTATTTTTATGAAGGCATGGGGTATTCACGCCATTGTTTCTAAATGGCTGAAATTTCAACCGCATAAAAAAACATTATGGGAAATTTTTGTAGAACAACGGAAAGAGTTGTTCAAGGAGGCAGAGCAATGGATGAAGTATACATCATCATCTTGTAGTCTCGTGGCGACTCTCATCATTACGGTAGCTTTTGCTGCAGCTTTTGCAGTACCCGGAGGCAACAATGACAGTATGGGGATCCCAATATTTCTTAACAAGGGCTCATTTATGGTATTTGCGGTTGCAGACAGTTTTGCTCTCTTGTCCTCTATCGCTGCTACCTTGATGTTCTTGAATATCCTAACTTCACGCTATACAATCGCAGATTTCCTCCACTCACTACCGAGAAAAATGGTAATGGACCTCACTTTTCTCATCCTCTCTTTGGCCTCTATGCTGGTAGCGTTCAGCTCTGCTCTTACTATCATCTTGAGCGAACGATTCAAGTGGATTTATATCCCAATTACTTTGTTAGCTGCCTTCCCTATTGTATTGTTTGCAATCCTAGAGCTTCCCTTGTATATTGAAATGGTGGAATTCACTTATTGGCCTCGTCTCTACCGTCCCCTGAAGGTTTGGAAGTGATTTTTTACTATTATTGGACAAGGACATGTGATGTAATCTTTCTTTGTACTTGTTACTGTGTGTGAAAAGTGAATAGCATGGACTGTGCTCATGTTTTAAGACACTGGAAGCGTGACATTAGCCAAAGTATAATATATGCTGCCAAGTGTAAGCATTGTCTCAATGTTTTATTTGTGTACTTCATTGCTCACTTTCGTATTAAGGTGAACCCAATTTTCAAAAAAATTGGCAACATGGCCATCAAATATTTCAATGGGGTTCATCCATTCGAATAAGGCAATGATCCACACATATTCTCTACAATACATAAGATGGCCACCCAAGTAGTGCCCCAATACAAGAAATTTTTGATGTAACAAACCGAGCAAACAACTATTTCAGTTCAATGGAAGCTCAGACTTTGAAATCAGTCGTCATCCACTGTCCACACCTCCACCTCATCCTCTCATCCAACTCTTTGGTTTGACCTCCGCCATCTTAATGTGCAATTTTTGCAGTCATACCAAAAGCGGTGGTTGATGACATATATCGACAATTTTTTAAAGCCGTGTTGAGAGGTGACTGGAAAACTACTGAGGAAAAGCTCAATAGAGACCACGCAGCAATGACGGCCAAAATTATGACCATAGAAAGCAATCACTTTACTATGCTCGATATTGCGATTATGGCTGCACAAGATCCATTGGTCGAGAACCTGGTCAAGCACTTCCCTCCAAAATATAAAAATCTTAATCCCAACAGGGCCTTCTGCTATGCTGCCCGAGGAGGAAGAATAAGGATGGTAAAGGCATTAATAGACAAAATTGATGCTAAACCTAAAATTATAGGCAATGCATTAGAGTTTGGTACTCTATTTGCTCCTTCCCATCTAATGATACTTTGTTCAGCATTACTCTGGCCAGCCATTTGGGTAGGATTTCACACTCACTCATCTCATTCCTTCACTATTTACTTGAATTAACATTTTTATTCTCGTGTCCCAAAAGACTTATGCTTGTATTTAGCTCACAAATTCCGCAGTCAATGACATCCAAAGGCGGCTACTACAAAGTTTTTATAATCTTAACATTGATACTTCGTTTTTCCACAGTGGAGCTAGACTCAATTTTTGTAAAAAATCTATTTACAAATGTAAGTAGTTCTTGCACTTCTATTGTTAGATATAAATATATAATTATATAAATAAATAAATAAATAAATAAATAAATATATATATATATATATATATATATATATATATATATATATATATATATATATATATATATATATATATATATATATATATAATTTCAAGCAATTCCATTTACATTGTGTTCACTCTATCTGCTCCAATCTTTAGGTGTTCCTCTATGCTTGGTCGATCCATCAATTGACTACTCCAAGGACACGAAGATGGCTCGACGTATTTTTATTGATTTGTTTAATGGATGGACTTACACAGAAGGAAAAAAAAAAATGCATATCAATCAATGATCTTATTGACAAAATTTTTATAGGACAAGGACAACATCTATGTCTACAAATTAATGTCTTAATCGTGATGTATGTCACAAATTAATATCTATTATAACATTTGAAAAGTATGAGGAGAAGTCTTACTCTATGTCAAATTGCCAAGTAAAATTATTGATAATTTTTTATTTCAGGTAACGAGGTTGATTGATTGAAGTTGTTTTCAGAAGAATTCAAGCATTATAAAACATTAGTAATTTTCATGTCATGAATGTGATATTTATGTTTTTATTTGTCTTTGTTGACATGATTCTTGTCTCCTCTTTATAATGATAGCACTACTAGCACTTAACCGGTTCAAGATATCACTTCGGAATCTTGCCACAATAGCAGGTACACGAAAGTGCCATGTTATATATATATACACAAAGAGAACCTCATTTCATCCATGGTTAGAAATTTCTAAATTTAAAGTGCGTGCACATACTGTCAATATATCCCTTTGGAATCATAGTTAATAATATGGACCAACTCTCGCTAGTATACTACCATACAATTTGATTCTAATCAATTTAGTTCAAATTTATACTATATGTATGCATCGGTGAATTGTAAAAATATTCAATCAAAAACATATCAATTGATTCACCGCTGAGTCTAACCATTTCTCAAAAAAAAAATAAAAAAAAAAACTCTATTTTTCTTTCATCACATTGTGTGTTTTCATCAATAGATACATTTGTTCTCTGATGCATGCATTTTGATTTTCAAGCTATATCAAGTTTGTTTTCTTGATTAATAACTTAATCCATTATTTTCTCTCAACTCCTATATATACATAAGAACACAGCGCAAATGTGAAAGCCTCTTTAACCTTTTGATTCTTTCTCGCTGGGAAAATTGTTTATCTGATATTACATGCAGCACCTTTCATTAGAAGGAGTGGAAAATTGAAGTTAAGGCACGATTGCTCGTTTGACTTTGTAAAACTAGCTCTTCTGGAGATAAGGCTTGCAATCAAACTGCCAAAATACTCAAGCCTCTGTTGACATCAGGCAGTATCCTAGACATTGTCCTTGACTCTGCAACTCGCGGAATCTTTGAAATTGTGGATTTATGTCTTCAACATTTTCTGGAGTTGATGTGGGATAACAATTTCACAAAAAAAAAAAAAAAAAAAAAAAAAAAAAAAAAAAAAAAAAAAAAAAAAAAAAAAAACTGATAAAATAAGTTGTGAAGGGATGGCATGTTGAGTTGTTTAGACTAGTGAACGCACGCAATCACATTGGACATTCGCCGATGATATCGCGACCGACATAGACGTAATGGAGGCTGTGACCAAATTGTAATCAACATGTGTATCCTCTGATGTTTCTGGAGCAGCTTTTCTTATGCAGAGGGAACTTGAGTGGTTTCAAATTAGTTCTCTTCATATGTTAGCCTCCCTTTTGTGCTTTTTAATTGACATTTACATTGATAGGCATTTTTTACGTTTCTGAAGGTAGTGGAAGCTGGCACCTTTCCTTCTTTTAAATGGTTGAAATTTCTAGATAACAAAATAACATACAGGGAAGTTTTTGTAAAACAACGCAAAGAGTTGCTCGACGAGGCAAGGTAATGGTTGAAGGATACATCATCATCTTGTAGCCTCATTGCAACTTTCTTCATTACGGTAGCTTTCGCTATGGCTTTTACAGTACCTGGAGGCAACGATGGTAGTATGGGGATCCTAGTATTCCTTGAGAAGGGCTTGTTCATGGTATTTGTGGGTGCAGACGCTCTCCCTCTCTTCTCCTTTGTCATCTTGGCTATCCTAACTTCAAGCTACACAATCGAAGATTTCCTTCTCTCAATACCAAGACAAATGACAATGGGCCTCACTTTTCTCTTCCTCTCTTTTGCCTTTATGCGGATGGCGTTCAGATCTGCTCTTATGATCGTCTTGAGTGAACAATTGAAGTGGATTCATATCCAATTACTTTGTTGGCTGTCTTACCTATTGTATTGTTCATAATCCTATAACTTCCCTTGGATATTAAATGGTCGAATCCACCTATTTGCCTTGTCTCTACCGTCCCCTGAAGCTTTGGAAACGATCTTTATTATTATGAGACAAGGATATCTGTGGTGTGATCTTTGCTGTACTTGTTACTGTGTGTGAAATGTTTTAAAACACTGGAAGTTTGACATTACCCATACTCAAAAGTATAAGTTATGCTGCCAAGTGCACTCCTTGTCTCAATGTTTTATTTGTACACTTCATTGCTCATTGTTGTATTAAGGTGAACCCAATTTTTCCAATAATTGGCAACAGAACCATTGATATTTCAATGGGGTTCATCCATTCAAATAAGGCAATCATCCACACAAATTCTCCATACTGCACAAGATTTGTCATGCTAGAAAGTCTTGCCAGGATTTCCTTCACATGTAGAGGAAAAGCTTACGTCATTGCCATCAGTTCTCCGTCTTTTTGTTTGAGATTTTGCAGGAGATAGAATATACTCCTCTACGGTAGCTCATCTTTGTATCTCACATCAGGAAATAAGCGTCTGTCCCTGGCAGCAGATGATTCAATGGCCACCATCACAGCATGTCGCAACGGGTGCCAAAATGAAGAGCTCCTGCCAGTCTGTTCATCTACCCACCGTCGTGGATGTAGACAAGAAATGGATGTCTCAACTTGCTCTGCCTCACCTGAGGAATAGCGTTGAAGACATGATTCATGTTTTATTAATCCAGTCATTTCAGCACAAGATTTGGTGGAACTACTACATTCAGCACCAACTTCTGTTTTTGGAGTTTGCCAAGAGCAGACTTCATCACATGCCCTTGCAATCACTTGATTAGATAGAGGATCTACAATTGCTGCAGTATTGACCACCTGTAGATGAGAAAAGGGTGTAACAAAAGCAAAATTTGTGCAATTTCCACAACATAAGAGGTTCCTGCTACAGCATAAAACAAACTTGGATGCACAATTAGGGAGCAAGATGAAGCACTATATTTCCTTCCTGAAACTCCTATTTTACTACGTCTATGCATGAACATTTCAAGGGATAAATGTCTAAAGGACCCAGTCTTCAAAATGATCGGATTGTTCTCCACTATTATAAAACAGTTTTCCTCTCGTTTTTTGGTTCCAAAGTCAATAAATGTGACACATAAAAACTTCACATTCCTGTCAAGTTAATTGCAACAAGTAAATCTCACTTCTTGTTACCAAACCCAAAATGATTCTTGAAAGCTAATGCGAGCTATGGTGAGTTCTCTATGGCTTGACGGGAAAATTGTTGAAAGTGCAAACACTGGAGCAGTTAGAAATGATACTCGTCGAGCATGTACTTGGATGTGCTTTACTTCACATAATAATGATTCGAAGGAAAATAAAGAGTAGCACCAAAGGAAGGCCTTAGAGCATGCCATGTCAAAGCAGTATAACGCTCAGAAAGAAATGATAGCCATGTATAAGAGAATTTCTTTTCTTTTTTTAGTTGGTAAGATGGGAAGGCCAGTTAAGTACTCATATTCAAGAACTCCGAGATCTTGACTAGTCAGAGATATAATCAGCTGCGAACTTGATGAAATCACTCAAAGTTACATTCATTAATCGAAAGTTGAGGGCATACCGGAACACTTACCACATTACCATGAGATTTCGCCAATTCCAGAGCATACTTCATAAAACTTACAACCACTTGTGCTAAACCCAGTTATCGCACTGATATTGCTGCTATGTGGAAATCAGAAGTTAAGAGAACAAATAAGTAATGACATAGGGTATGTATAAATGCACATTATACACATTAATATAGAGTAACGGATAATTCCTTGTGATCATTGACAAGAAGTAAAATTAGGAAATGCTAAAATAAAGGTCAAATATTTGCACAAACTCCATTGAATTGAGTCAGGCAAAGCTTACATTTGATTGCAAAAGGTGGGAGAGGAGAATGATAAGACTTAAACCTGGCTTAGTGACTTAAAAAGAGTGTTTCCCAACCAACTAGGCAACCCTTGGTCTCTATAGCCAAGAATCATTAGCAGCCATTATGCATGATGGAGATGGCTTGATTAGTTATTCCTTGAAAGTAACTTCTCTGGTTTATATATAACCCAAAACTCCTCTCAGTCCAGATGCAATTAAAACTAATACAACTCAGCAGAACGAAGTAAAATCAATCACATCCTAAATTTTTAAAAACAAAGCTTATCAAATTTGAGATGGGCACTCAAACTGCAACTCTTTGTAAGTCTTTGGTTTTCAGACTCCAACTTCCAACTTATCTGCTTGGAAATAAATTCTGAAGGAGGTAAAAAGTATAAAATGAACACCCAATGCTGCCCAAGAGAATATCGAAATCCATAAGAAAGTTATCCTGGAAAAACCACCTTAACCTGTTCCTTTAATTGAGACAACATTAGAACCAGAGACATCTGCATAGCTGATGCAAATACTCTAAACCAGCAAAAATGTCCTAAAACATGATGCCAACATGTTGATCTTAAGACATGAACATGCATGACCATTACTGATGGGAATATTTAAAAGAGACGTACTAGGTTGGTGGATGGTATGAGGTGGGCCATAGCTTGCACTGTTCTACCCACTCTTCCTTTGACAATGCAGCATATTTGCAGACCTATCACAAATTAGCACGAATAAGCACAAAGAACAAAATCCCACTTTGCCATCACATAATGAAGTGAAACAACGCCATTTTCAGGTTACATGTTACAGGGAGTTCATATGTAGTATATCTTCTTATGCTTATATTTGAATTACAAATATACACTGATCAAGATAAGCACGATACAGAAAATAAAGCTTTAGAATTTTATTAACAGCTAATAGACTTTCCTAATATCAAATCATCTGTGCACTTTGAAAGATTTGAGAAGGATACACACTTCCACCTAACATTAGATAGGATATGGCTTCTTTTCATGCCATAATGAACTTAAAAAGACAAGTTACATGATGAAAGAGAAAAATGATAAAAAAATTCAAGAGATGGAAACTTTGTTTAAATTCAGGGTTTGAAAGCCAAATTGACCTATATATATAGTGACATCCTATCCAGCCACTGAAGTGCTATGTTACAGAATCTAATGCCATTGACAATACAGATGTTTGCTGTTGCTTCATTATTATTGACCAGTTGTTTCAGCTACTTATTCACTTGAAGTGCATTTCACTGGATATGCAGACATAATAGAGCAAACAATGTTAGTGTACAACAACCAATACCAAGAAGCCCTCTTTGGCATAAATAGCCTATAAAGCATTGAAAAAAACTACAAAGACCAAAAGAAATTCCCAAGCGAAGCCCATAGTGGTCCACTAAGGTCATAAACACAACTTTACCTCCTGAAGCAGCAGAAAGGAGATCATCGCAAAAGAACTCCTTTCAGCTAAGCGACACTTTGATACACATATATCACCCGATATGCATTAGTTACTCAAATGAGATGTCCCACCAAAGGGAAAGAAAAGGAGGGAGGATTCGTGAAATAAAATTTTCTAGAACTTGGAAAATGGGAGAAGAGAAAAGGCATCAACAGATGTCAAATATGCTAGCGGTTCCTTGTCAAATATGCTAGTGGACCATGGTAGGGTAAGATACTCCGTGAGTAAACATCATTACTCACAGATACCATAACTTGTCAAAGCTGCATATGATTCTCTCTACAAAATGAAATGCTGACAAGAAAACAACCCACTTTTGCCACAAAAGGACTCGACTGATAAGAACTAATTACATCCTTCACATCACATGGAATTCCATCAAAGTCACCATTTTCGGGAGCCAGACATAAGATCACTGACAGCTGAATTTTTCCTGTCAAAACCATCACAACAACCAGACAGTTCAAGAAATACACAAAAAATCAGTTAAAGACGTGCTGAAAAGCTGGGTAGATAAAAGATGATTTGTTGATGAAAAAAATACAAACACCTATCCCGGGTTTCCATCAAATTGACCTTGCATAGGAAATAATTAGAAGATTCTTTGAGACAATTACCAGTTCATCCTCAATGCAAATAATCGTATATTGAGTGGGCCACTGTTTTTGTTTGGTTTCTTGTTTTCTCAATTTTCTGATCTTTCAATCCTATTTACTTCCTGCTAATGTTCCTTTTCTGCACTTGATGTGCGCATAAGAGGTAATGTAATCCAATTCAATCAATTTTCATGATTGATAAGGAAAAAACAACAAATTGAGCACTTATATTAACAAGCAATACAGGTTGTTTTCATAATTGTTCATCAGGTTTTTCAATGCCTTGCGTAGCTAATACATACTAGAAAACAAGCTAAAGACCAGAAATCAACGGTAGCATTTGAGTTTCATCAGATAACATTCTTCCTGAATCAGGCATTTATTATTTATAATAGTCCCTCAAAAGAATTTCCAGCATTAGAAGAAGAAAATTCAAGACATGCATGTAAAATGGAGGAGGCAAGGAGCACCCCTCGTTCACCCCACAACGTAAGCAAACCATCCACAAAAACTACAGCTTCATCACTTAAGTGTGGCTTAGGACTAAGTGTCTTGTTGAGCAATTACACCAATGATGTGAATATGACTTTAAATATCTAATGCTGATTGATTTGTTATACTCAAGTTAATGACTTACAGTGCTTCCAGTGCAGACAAAGCTTTCTCATAATTTTGGGGCTTAAAAGTTAAGATATAATTTCTTCGATCTGATGACAATAGCCATGCATGGTGTCAGAGGATTCTATTCCCTCTTTTCTGTTACTTAAAGAGCAGTAAATACACGGGACTGATGTCTGATTAAGAACTACACGCGTGAGTATAAACAACAGATATTTAATTCTTTGCGTGAAATTGGTCCTGTAAATTGACCCTCGCATGATGACAACAACATTGCAATGGTCTTTTTAAACTTTTAAAGGGTAACCCATAAACAAAAGGCAATGAAAGACCAAGTCAAGCAACTACTCTTATGTTCACTTAATGAGTAAAGCTTCACCTTATGATTTCACAATCTTCTAATTCCATAACCGACATACACAGCAAAAATTGTTCCTCAATTTCAAAGATGCAAGAAACAATGATGTTCAAATATCAATATCATTAAGTGACCAATCACGCCAGTGACAAACATAACCACCGATATGCTTATGAACAAAGAATGTACCTCCTGCGAGACACTTCTTCTTCACCCGCTTCACGTGGTGGAGGTCCTCCAATGGCGCAATTTGACTCAAACGCCTAACCAACAACCAAACAATGGATTCCCAAAAAATTTGAGCGCAAAATCAAACCATATACGACACAGCAATTTCTGAGAAGCGCAGAACGAGCTTTAACACATAAATCCAAAGTAAGACACTGAGACTGACCTCATATAGTGTTCGTGAGCTTCGACTGCTGAATCTGAGCTGCGACCACGTTCACTGCATGCAGGAAAAGGAACAAAAACAAAAAAACGCAACGAAACGCCAATTCCGAAGCGCAGAACACATCAGCAACACGTCAAGTTCGGATTTTTAGCTCAGGATTCGGTCAGTCGTCCATGAAGAATGTACCATTGAGTTGCTGATCGGGTAGAATCGGCGGCCTGCCGGGGACGTGGACGAGTCGCCACGCATCGTCGTCCTCGCTGCTCATCGCTCTTCGCAGCTATCTCCGGTCGCCGGGAGCACGAAAAGCGGCGGGAAACAGCGACGCCGTCGGCGGTAGCGAAGCTCGCCGGCGGCTGAAAGTGGAAGAAGCGGCGACCTTCTCGACGGAGAGAGAAAGAGAGAACTCGTGCCTGATTGTGGGCCTGAACCGGCCCATTCACTTTCGAGCCCGCCCATTCGCTGTTACAGTGGCTCTTTTTATTTCTTTTCTTTTCTTAATAGATTTTCTTTGAAAGATATTTCTTGTAATTTTCTTTATAGTTATTGAATAGTACAGCGTTTATCATATTCTTAACATTCGCCATAAGGGGTAACTAAATTACTCAAAAGATCAAAAACCTTGAATGCATGAGCAAGCGGAGGCGAATCCCTATTTATAGTCCGATAAAATGGGAGTCTTGCAAATTTGTCTCCTGGATATGACTCCTCAAGAAAATGTGATCGTGCAGCAACAATGAATTGCTACGATGCAGATCTAATATGCGTGATGAGTAGTCGATATTTTTTGTTTCTTTTCTTCCTATACGGATCAGCTTTGAATGGTCAAAGGCGGGGAAGACAGAGAGAGAGAGAGAGAGAGAGCCGAGGGTTCTGCCCTCATGTCCGGTCAAAGGAGAGAGAGGACGAGATCGAGACGAAGAAGAACAGTGGAGAGAAAGACAGACTGCAGAAGAGAGAGAGAGAGAAGGAGAGTCATGAATGTCGGGGCAGTGCGGGGAGAAATAATTGGGGCCGTCCCCTCTGACTCCGGACGCGTCTTGTCCGCACCGGATTCCTCCTCCGTACGCCTCCCACCTCCCTCCCTCCCTCCCCCTCCCCCACCGCCGTCCGATGATCTCTTTGTCTCGAGCCTTGGCGAAACTGACGGCGGCGATCGACCGACGTGGGGACGGTTCGGTGGGGGCAAGAAAAAGGGGGAAAAGCATGTTAAAATTCGATCGTCTCTAATTGGGGTGGAACCGAGAAAGTATGATGGTTTCCGAAAAACCATCTCGGCTTTGGGTGAAAATGGGGGAAGGGGGAATTGTGGACCCGAGTTCATTGAACCATGTGGAATATATCTAACAAATTCAATCTCATGGGTTTTCACATGTAGAAACTGGGGAACAGAGTGAATGGCCATTATAGAATTGATGATTCTAAATTTGAAATTCAAAGTTGGATTTGACAAAATGTATTAAAAAAAATTAAGTTTGAGTTTTCGATGATTAGTGTTGTGATAATAATTGGAATGTACATTGTTGCAGCCTACAATGATTATGGAAATTGGGGAATCTGCGTTTAGATGGGCTATCAAGGGATTTGAATATATTTATTCATGCAATGCATTTCTCATTGATGAACTTTTGAATGGTAATGTACACATTAGAATGTACGTCCCATTTGTTTCAGCTAGTAGTCTGCAAGCTTCTTTATGCTCGACTGGTCCAATTTGGCATAAAGGCACATTCGGGTAGATTTAGTAAAGAGCATTTCATTTTCAAGGTTAGCCTTGCTCGAGAGGCTCGAACTACGTTTTGCCCTTCTCGAAAAATTCTGCGCATTGGTTTTTTAACAGGTAAGCCCGAGCAACAAATTAAACCCAACTGGAGGGTTCGATTTACATCAAGCCAATTATTACATCCACAACTGGCAAGCTAACTCCAAAAAGGCCAAGTCTTTTTTGGCCGCGAGAGGGGACACGAACGGTCGCCGCGAGAGCAGGATAGCGGCAAGGGTGGAAACTGGAGAGAGAGAGAGGAGGGGATGTACGGAGATAGTCATACAAGACTAAAATAGGGTTTTGCTCATTTATAAAAGAAAAATCGTTCTAATCGCAGCTGTTGATTTCTCATGATCTAACGGTAGAGAATGTCGATCCTAGTCTAATCAATCCAACCGTATAGATCCACTTGATCTAACGGTGATAGCTATTGGCCCTTGTCTCTTAAATTTAATGTAGGAGATTGGGTCTATGTAATGGTTGAAGTCGTCAATTCTCCTCCAATAAATTCAACGAGATCGAATCACTTGTCCATTTAACGGTTGTAAAGAACTTCTTTTGGATATATGACGTTGGATTTCTATTTGTGACGCGTTGCCATACATCAAATATCGGAAGTCGCAAAAATCATCCTCATTATTACCCGACATTTGGTTTTGGTCATGTAAAAATATTTCATTAATTTATTCCGCGAGTCAATCTCCTCCTGGCAACAGTTTTTTATTCAAAAGTGGACAAAATATGCTCGATCAACACCACATATCAACATGTGGTACTCATGCCTACGAGCTTCTAAACACAATTACACTTACAATCCTCATACTTTTGGGAATTTTCGAGTTTGATACCTATATTTTGTTCCTGCAATAATTTTAGTCCCCTTATCAATTTCATTTTTAAATATCCTCATAGCATTGATTATAATGATTTTCGGTACAATTTTTCATATTTTCATTTCACATGAAATTTCAGTGATGCAACCTATCATTTAAATACATTGTATATATGTGTATAGTGATTTTATAGTTAATAGTAATGGCTTTGTTATTCACATCTGACCTCCTTTTCAAGATATATTACACGTATAAATGCGAATCGCGATAATTCTTGCTATCACACGAAGTATGAACTTGGAAGAGTTCACAATCATGATCGAATAAATTCATATGACCAAAGGAACCTCAAAGGATGAAGTGATGATATCTTTTGAAATACATACCAAACTTTTATAGTCAAGTATCCATAAATTGAATCTTTTTTGGCCAAGGGCCGAGGTCGAGCCACGACAGCAAACATGATGTGTGAAGAAATATGAAGTATCTTCACGTGAAGAAGAAAGTGAAGAAGAGCACAGGGGTCAAAAGCAACCTAAGAAAAAGTCTGACAAGCACAGGAGTCAAAAGCAACCTAAGAAAAAGTCTGACAAGCCACGGAAAGGGGAAGCAAAGATGCTCAAAGTATTGTAGCAAAAGCACCGTTTGATACTGTTTATATTCTGTTTGGCATCACATCAAAGTCTATAATGCTGCCGGGCATTACATCAAACCAGTCTCCAAAGCATCATGCAAAGTCTATAATGCCTTCAGGCATCACATCGAACCAGTTTGTAAAGCATCCTAGTGCTCTACATTATAAGGTCATGACAAAGTCTATAATGCCCCCAGCATGCGTTGTATCAAACAAACTTCCATAAGAAATCATATAAAGAGTTGGATAAGGGCGTGCTTGATGACGATTTTGTTCGAAGAAACATATTCGATCGAAATGATTATTTTTTATTTTGTTCTCGGAAACTGATTATGAGTAAAAGAACACGTTTGGTTCTTGTCCAAAATTTATGATTACGTAATAGAATTGCATTTGATACCATGCTCATTGATTTTGTTCCAAATCAACTTCTTTTAATTTTTAAATAATTTTTAAACTTTTTTCATTTTTTTCTTTTCTTTTCTTTTTTTCCTTTTTCTCATATTCTTCTTCTTCTTATTCTTCTTCTTCTTGTGGTCGGTCGCCGACTGGAGCGTCGCTAGCCCTTATCGATCGAGCCTCGCCGGTGGCTAGGCCGATCTCGTTGGGGCTGGGCGAGGCCTGCCTGGCCACCGACGGGGCTGGGCGAGCCTCGCCGGGGTTGGCTCGCTTGGCCACCGGCGGGAATGGGCGAGCCTTGCCGGGGTTGGGCAAGGCTCGCTTGGCCACCGGCGGGGATGGGCGTCGCGAGGCTTGCCCAACCCTGGTGGCCAGGCGAGTCTCGCCGGACCGTGACGACAACCGCGGCGGTGAACAGCGGTCGTGAGATGGCCAAAGGGAAGAAGAAGAAGAGTTGATTTTTGATTCTCAAATTTATTCCCGAAACAATAATCAACTTTTTTTTTATTCTTAGATTCCACTCCCAATTTGTTCCCGGAAACGAAAATTTTACCAAATGCGATTCTTGGCCCAAATTGATTCTGAGAACAAAAAATCAGAATTTGGCCATGTTTGGATTATTACCAAACATGGCCTAAAAGAGTCGATTCTTGTACGCACTCTCTAATAATTTTCTAAATGTCTTTTCTCTCTTTCCTCTCCCGTGACATGTGTACAATTCAAGAAGGGTCCTCAATAATTTTATAAAGAATTGCAAATTTTTAGACTTGCCCGTGTCCCCTCCCACGGTACAAGGAAAAAAACGTAAATATGAGCTAATTTCATTGATTAACTTTCCAACCAAAATTTTTGTCCTCCCCATTTTCTGTACTTTTTCAAAATACGCATAAATTCCATATTCAGTTAACTAGGTCTAATGTGAATAGGGTTATTTAGCCATTCCAATTATTTTATTCTTAGTAAAAAATTCTGAAATTAAGATTTTGAGAATACTTACATTAACTAAAAGTATATGATGATTTTATTAATTGAGGATGAAAATATTCTCACCTTATGAGGTAAAATTAAAGATGTCAATGTATTTCTTTTGTGAGAATAACACATTAGTGCAATTCAGGCTCAAATTATGTTAAAATGATTTTTTGAGTTGGCAATAAAAATAAAAGTTAAGAAAAAAAAAAGTAGCAAAGAGAATGATTTTCCTCACGTTGTTCATAAAGTACGGATTATGACTCCGAATACAAAAATTATGGATATTTATATCACATATATCGTCATTGTAAAAGTGTGTGTGTATATATATATATATATATTGGTATATACAATTTGAGAAAGTAAATACAAATCTATTTGCCGTATAAGTTACATGTTAAAAATAAAAATTGATTGTTTTGATTATGTAAAATCTATTTATGTCAAGAAAATTTCACATTACCATTGTACAGGATAAAAGTCCATTGAAATATGATTTATATTATGTACGTTGTTGATGTAAAAGTCTTTTTTTATACAAGCCGTCTCAGAATAGGAACACAAACCTTAAATCTACATGATAAACATAAAAATCGTAATATTTGTCATTATTTTTGCACCGTCGGCACACTGAACAAAAATATATGGAAATATGTTTTTTGCAAAAAGGGAAGGGTGGAAGAAAAGAAAAAATAAATAGGAATTTTCATAAAATTTGGAAATGCGGACGTCATTCGGGAAAAGAGAAGGGTACATCGTCTTTACAGCTGTAACTCTGGCTCCATCCCCAGGTCGATTATAAAAAAAGACCAATGGGAGCAGAAAGCAACTTCGACTTCAATCCCTTGAAATTACTTCTCCGCTTTAGAGTTTTACCTGCTCGCGGCACGGCTTGGAAACCTCCATGGATCAAGAACTAGCGCCAGGTATGTTCTGTTCTTTCCTTTCTTTGTTCTGATTTCATCCCAAAGGGTGATGGAAATATTGGAAAAGTGTCGCTTTTTGGGGGTTAATTTCTAAGTAATATAAAATGGCAACATTTTTATTTATTTATTACTTAACAAGTATCCCGACACTTTATAAAGAAAACCCTCGTAAAAAAGACAAGAGTGTGAAAGGAGAATAATTTGTGCCGAACTTGAGGGCGTGTTTGGTTTGAGAAAATTTTCCAATTTCCTGTTTCTCTTTCCACAAGTTTTCAATGAAAATACGTTTGGTAGAAATTTGGTTGTCGTGTTTTTGACATCTGAACTTTAAAACTCAGAACGACCAAAATTGACATTATTTTTACGAGGTTCATTTTAAACAACTACACCAAACATGTTTATGTAACTTTCATTCCTTTTGAAAGCTCTTACTTTTCACCCTCCAAACGTCTTTTCAAGAAAATGGAAGTTGAAAGAAAGAGCGATTTTCACTAAAACATCTTCATAAACCGAATGTACCTTGAATATCTCGATGGATTTTGTTTTTTGTAAAATAGTGTAATAATACATGAGCTGACTCAAGAGGCAAAAATGTCGATTCGACTAAGCCGGAACTCATACAATTATAGTAGTACTCTTAACCCGAGTCAAGGGTACCTAAAATCACATGTTGGACTCAAGTACGTATACTAAAAAGACATTGCTTAGAATTTTCTGGTGTGACCAACAGAAAATATCACAACGGAAAATAACTTCTAAATAATTTGAAAAGTCCAACTAAATCATTAGAATAATTATTCTTTTTGAAAAAGAGCTTACCTCCTAATTATTAGGGGACGCAAAATTGTTTTTTTCCTGGTAATCTTAACAAAGTGATTTAAATTGTCACCATGGAACAGCATGAGGACTGGACTTATAACCAAACAAAGTCTAGGGGCTAAAAGTGAGATTTCCCAACCTATTAAGACCGAACAAAATGAAATATCCTCGGACTAAAAATGCAAAAGCTAATATAGTTAATTGAGGCAAAATTATCAAAAAAAAGTCATAAATCTATTGTATTATTTTCAATTTAATAATAAATTTTTATTGATGCCAATTTAATTCTAATTTTTTTTACTTAGTAACAATTTAGTTATTCTAACTAATTTTGGAATATGACAACTTTTAATAATATTTTATATATTTTTTGAATTATTTATTTATTTTTCCTTTTCTTTTTTTTTTTTCTCCTCCTTCCTTCGGTCATTGTTGGACTATTGTGATCAGCTAGAGGTGAAGGTCGACAATGTCGATCTCGTTGGCCTCTGGCGAGCCTTGTTAGCCCATGGGTGAGGCTCGACCTTGTCAAATCCGATGAGACTTGAGTCCTTACCAAAGACCATGAGGTCATGCTCAACCTTGTTGGATCCTCACCCATGGTTGGCAAGGTCGCCCTTGCGGCCTCTGGTGAGGGCTTGAGCCTCGCTAGTGGCTAGCGAGGTCGACCTCGACCTCGTTGGTTCTCGCCTTTGGCTTGGTGGTCGAGGTTCAGAGATTGGCCGGAGCAAATAGGAGAAGGAAAAGAAAAGAATAGAAAAAGAAAAAGGTAAAAGAAAATAAATGAAAATGAAATTGAAAAATTTGAAAAATATTAAAATATTAGCAAAAGTTATTTACATCAGTGCTAGCAGTGTTACATCTGTCGACCAATATCCACGTCAGTAATATCCGGTCAAAATTAGCTAGAATGATTGAATTGACATTAAGTCATGAGGTTTAGAACTTAATTGACACCAATGTAATAAATTTAATACTTTTTTTTACACTTTTTTTGCTAATTGATTCATTTTTCTGGAGCCCGTGGGCGTAACTATTCCTTTCAAGTGAACTGTAAGCACACACAATGCCATACCAAGCAATTTCATCAGGGCAAGACAAGCGGGGTCTAAGCAGTTAATTACTTATATTTAAGAGACTGCACGAGAATAATCCCTTTAACGCATGATCTCCAAACCAGTCAATTCACTATCGTCGCCTCCCAAAAAAAAAAAAATATGTAACGTGGTTTTGAGTGAAAAATAACTTGTCAATAAAAGTGGTTGTCACTGCCGTGACAAAATTTAAGATAACATTAGAAAAGAAAATTCCCTAACAAACACGTAGTGCAAGATACATGTTGGCTGAACGTTCTTGCCACAAAAACAAGAAAAAGAACATGGGTTTTCTAAGAAAAGTTAGATCAATTCTTTTTCCCCAACCATTATGTCTATCCAATAAAGTTAAACGATATACTTATTTAAGAAAAAAAAATCGATGCAATGCATTCATATGAATGTTGTAAACTTGTACCTTGCATAGATGGTGACTTGTGTATTAATTTTATTAATTGATGAAATTGACATGATTAAGTTAATTCATAATTTTTTATTTATGTATAGTTTTATTATAGTTGGAATGATATCACATATAAGTTTAATGGCACCGAGATCTCGAAAATAACTCATCATTTCTATTAAGTTTAACATTAATTTTTTTTTAAAAAAAAAGGTTACTGCCTAAGTTTAATACTTAAAATTCCAGGCACCGAATGAGGCTAATGAGTCTGATCCAAAGCATACAAAGTGTAATTGATTTTTCTAAAGTTATTTATGTCCATTTCTCTTTTTGACAACAAAGAGGTCTGCATAGACTTGAGTTCAAAGGACATGGCAATTGATCAAGCTTGCCAAGACAGTTGCAAAACAACCGGAGGTTTTTCACATTGAACTATTAAATTTTGTTTTTCATAAATCTTGTGTTTTAGGCATTTTAACTTTTTCAACCCCAAATACTTCAAGTCTCAGAGCATACATATGCTGACATATAGATTGAAATATAAAATTTTCATAATTTTTAAAATCTGAATAATATCTTGAACTATCATTGAGAAAGCCCAAAAAAAAAAGACATTTTTTTTTTTTTTTACTTTCAAAATGTAAAAGAATGTGCTCATAATTTATTTAACGGTATCAAGGATAAGATCAATGGCAATGGGACAAAAACTTATAGATTTACGTGGCACATGATTTATTCCCCTCCAAATAATTTATCTTGGAAATACATATGCCGTAAATACCTTATCAATTATAAAATTTGTTGAAAAAAGTGTTGTAATGATGTTGCAATTTATGTCAACACAAAAGCACCTGAAAAATAAATGAGAAACTATTACTTAGATACTTTCGAGTGATGGTATTTGTATTCACAACAAGAGAAGAGCCGGTAGTAATAATCCATTATAATAAGAGATTCCAAGTTTTAGTGGTTTATATGCTCGACTGTTTCCCACGTCTAATTTATACCCGAACCCCAAGTATTGATGAATAACTCGCTTGGATATAAAGCTTTTTGCGCACATCACCGGGTTCTGAGCTTTCCAAGCGACCCGTACGAAACGCTTCACTGTGCGGCGTCCAAAGTTTGTCTTCGTGTGGCGTCCAAGGGAGAAGAGTCACTTCATCGTGCGACGAGAGCACGAAGGAACCCACTAGCGGCTACACAGACACATTATCTCAAATTTGACAAAACTAAAAAAGCCTTTTTAAGATGATGCCGATGCCACATAGACGCATTATCTCAAATTTGAATTGATCATGATCACATAAACTATAGCCAAATACCCTAAAAAAAAAATCCCCAATTTTAACTCCAAACTTAATTCTATTCTAAACTCTTTTTATCTCATTAAAAAACCTCAACTTTTAATCCAGTTTCGATTCTAACCTAAACTTTTTTTTCTCCTAAAAAGTTCTAATTTTAGATACAGTCCCAATTGTACTATGAACTTTTTTTCTCATAAAAAAACCACCAATTTATACTTGAGTCTTATATCTGCGCCTCTATTAACCCTCCGTCCAAAATCACCTTTAGTGATATAGCTTTTCCACGTCATTACGCTACTTCTTTTTTTGTTCCAAATATGATATCCAAAAAGATGTCTTTTGGAGATGAATTTCTATGTTAACATAAACGACGTCCCATGAGATCTGAAATTTGTGTAAAAGATAGAGCAATCAGAATTGACTTCATTAGTTGCTCTTAGTTTTAAAATAGTCTTCTTTCTGTCTCGCTTCCAAAAATTCGTTTTTGCACTCAAGTCTCATGCTCGATGGTCTTTTATGATAGAGTTTACGCTTGAGATACTCGGCTTGGGATGCTCAAGCAGTTCGTGTTTGAGTTTTCAATGTTTTGATTGTCAAGATAAATTTTGGATGGATGGTTAACGAGCAAATCTGCTGACTCAGGCAAAATTTTGTGTTTTTTGTGAGAAAAAAGTTTAATTGAGATTTTTTATGTGATAAAAAAATTAAAGTATAATTAGAACTAAAATTAAGGTTGAGGAATTTTTATTACATGCAACATTTTGCGCTAACTCTGGTTTTCCTCCCTCCATTATCCAAGATGTTTGTGTGGACGTGGACTCCAACAAAGAAATTAATCCATCGGAAATACCAACTTCTCTTGCTGAAGCAGTGCAAAGTGCGCCATTGCCAAGTGAGCTGTTCCTTCTTCTGTTGATTAAATAGGATTTATGCAAGTCCTTCATAATAAGCTGATATTTGTTGCACAATTCTTATTTTGAGTAAATGATTTTTCATTAACATGGCACTCAAATGATTGAAAAAAATAATCACAGCGTTCAAGTGAGTACCGTATGAAAGTTATAATACTTGCGATATCTTTATCCTCTCTTTTTGGATTCAGAAAGCACGGCAACTAATAAAGCTTCCCAAGGCGCTCGCAGACCAACTAGAGGTGTGTCATTTTGCACTTTTAGTCCTCATCTTTCATAAATCTTGGGTTGGATGCATTTTGACTTATTTTGCTCCGAAACATTTTAAATTTCACAACATGCAAGTGTTGACAAATGAATTCAAATATAATCTCATCATAATTTTCAGTTTGAATAATATCTTGAATTATAAGTAAGAAAGCCCAAAGTTCTTTTATTAAGAAAGAGTAAAATATTGTGATCATTAATTATGAATGATAATGCGGATACGACCAATGGCAACGAGAGAACTAATTAATTGTACAATACCTATCTAATAAAAACTCAAGATATCTGTTCGGTGTGACGTTTAATTTTTCTGTTTAAAAGTTTACTATCTAAATTTGATACGAAAAAAAAAAAAATCCATGGAATGAATGAGCTTGATAGTAGTCTTGAATAGATGATCTTTAACATACGTTGTGTAATTAATTTTTCCAAGGTTATTTATGTTCATTTCTCTTTTTGGTAACAAAGAGATTCACATAAACTCGAGTTCGAAAGACACAACAACTAATAAAGCTTCCCATGATAGTTGCAAAACAGTTAGAGGTCTGTCACTTTCAACGTTTAATTTTTCCTTTTTCATAAATCTTGTGTTTCTTGCATTTGACTTTTTTAATTCAAAGCATTTTAAACTTCACAGCAAACAAATGTTGACATAAAAATTCGAACATAATCTTTTTATAATTTTTAAAATCATAATAATATCTTGAATACCAATTGAGAAAGCCCGCCAAAATTTTTTTGACTTCCAAAGAGTAAATGATGGCGCTCATGGAAACACGTACGTTGAATAACGACCACCCCTTGATTTGCATCGGCATTTCATCGGAATTTGGAGTAGCTGCAATAGTTACACTTGGCCTTAAAAACGAGGAATGCGAAAGACTGAGGACTTCTAGTGTTCCATATTTGCAGCCAAGACAACACCGGTGGTCATAGAAAAGTATCGACGATTGTTTAAAGCCGCAGTAAAAGGTGATTGGAAAGCTGTCAAGACAATCCTCAATGATCGTCCCGAAGCAATGACGGCCAAACTTATGACTGGAAAAGCTAGTTTAACTGTGCTCGATATTGCGGTTATGGCCGGACAAGATCAATTGGTCGAGAACCTGGTCAAGCACATCCATTCAGAATATAAAGCTCCCCATTTACCTGGTGCCCTCTACCATGCTGCTCGGAAAGGAAGAATAACGAGGGTCCGGGAATTAGTAGATAAATTTAAAGAAATTGGTGAACCAAATGCTTTTAACCGTGCCCTGTCGATTGCTACTACAAGTGCTCCTAGGCAAAAGGAGGTTATCCAGTACCTGGCCGGGCAAACAAATTCCAGTCCAAATATTAAAACAGTCTTGAACCTCATTAAGGCCGGCCATTTGGGTAAAATTTCACTCTCACTCATATTATTAGATCCCCTTAATTGTTTCCTTGAATTAACTTTTTTGTTCTTGTGTCCCAAAAGACATACTATTGGATTTAGCTCGCAAAAACCCCAGCTTAGCAACATCCATAGATACCGACAGGTTAATAAAGTTTGCGCTGATGGATTCTTACTACCGTAGTGGAGCTAAACTCAATTTTTGGGAAAAATATATTTACCAATGTAGGTACTTATTGCGCTTCTTTTGTTAGGTTTGTACAATTAGAGCAAATCTATCGACATAGTATTCATTCTATCTATTCCCTTTTCAGGTATCCCTCACTTGGTTGATGCATCATCTAAGAACGCCAAAGACATGAAGATGACTCGAGGTATTTCTGTTAATCTGCCTGATGGATGGAATAACACAACACAAAGCATATTATTCAGAGATCTCATTCACAAAAAAATTAAAAGGATGGGGACTACATCTATGTATACAGTTAATATCTAAACCATAATGTGTGGCAAATTATTATCTAATTTTACATTTGTATAGTTTCGAAAGTCTTACTCAATGTCAAATGGCCCAGTATAATTATTGAGAATTGTAAATTTAGATATAAGGTGATGGAGGTTGATTGATCCAAGTTGTTTTTTTAACATACTTGAGCATTATGAAATTTAATTACATGTGCAATTTTCATTTCATGAGTGTGATATTTATCTTTAGTTCACCATCAATTCCTAATTTCTAACATGATTTTTCTCTCCTCTTAATGATGGTAGCAACAGCAATTCATCGATTGAAGATTTCACTTTGGAATCTTGTCGCAAAACTGGGTACGTGATTTGGCATAGTGTGTTCAGACCATATATATATATATGCTGTGATATCTAAAAAGGACCTTATTTTATCAATGGTAGAGATCTCTGTTCTATCGTCGATCCGTTGTTGGATCGACCCATTTTTAAAAACTCATTTTTTTTCTCATGACATTGTATGCGTTTGTTTATAGATCCATCTGTTCTCAAATGCATGTATTTTGATATTCAAGCCATGTGAAATTTGCTTCCTCGATTAACACGTTATATTTATCATTCTCTTCTCAACTAGTATGTGCATAAGATCACGGCACAAATGCGAAAGCCTCTATAACCTTTTTATTCTTTATCACAGGCAAAATTGCTTATCTGATATTACGTGCAGCACCTTTTATCAGAAGGATTGGAGAATTGAAGTTGAGGCATGAATGCTGGCTTGAGTTAGCAAAATTAGTTTTTAAAAAGAAGAAGGCTAGTATGGAAACTCGTGAAATGCTCAAATTGACTAGAGACATTTTCCTTGAAGCTGCATCTAGAGGAATCTCTGAAATTGTCAAGTTATGCCTTAAGCATTATCCAGAATTGATGTGGGATAAAGAATTGACAAAAAATCTTATAGAAGAAGTTGTGAGGGCACGTCATGTTGAGTTGTTTAGACTAATAAATGGATACAACACAATTCCAAATTTAACGTATAACTTTCAGAGGGACTGCGACCTAATGGCAGCACTAGTAGAATGGTCACCAGAATATGTACCCGCAGACGTTTCTGGATCAGCTTTTCTTATGCAAAGGGAACTTCAATGGTTTGAGGTCAGTTCACCAAATTTGCTTGCCGCTCTTTAAATCAATTAGCATTCACATTAAAAGACGTCCTTTATTTTCTGAAGGTACTGGAAGATAGGTGCTCTCCTTCAATTAAAAGTCAGAAATTTAAGGTAGGTTCACCTTATTTACTTTTCTACCCTTATGTGCTCTTTAATTTACATTTGCTTTTATAGATGAAGATGAAGAAAGAGAAGAGCGACCCTAAAAGTCTGGAATTGGAACTAACAAAGGAAAGGAGAGAAAAAACACATTGGAAATTTTTTGTAGAACAACGCAAAGATTTGCTCAAAGAGGCAGGACAATGGATGAAGAATACATCATCATCTTGTAGCCTTGTAGCCACTCTCATCATTACAGTAGCTTTTGCTGCGGCTTTTACTGTACCTGGAAGCAACGACAATCGGGGGATCCCAATCTTTCTAAAGAAGGGCTCATTTATGGTATTTGTGGTTGCAGATGCTTTGGCTCTCTTCTCCTCTATCACCGCCGTCTCGATGTTTTTGGCTATCCTAACTTCACGCTATGCTGCAGAAGAATTCCGCCACTCACTACCAAGAAAAATGATATTGGGCCTCACTTTTCTCTTCCTCTCTTTGGCCTTTATGCTCGTGGCTTTTGGCTCAGCTCTTACGATCGTCCTAAGGAAACGATGGAAGTGGATTGACATCCCCATTACTTTGTTGGCCGCCTTCCCTGTCATATTGTTCGTAATTCTACAGCTTCCCTTGTATGTTCAAATGGTTGAATCCACCTATCGGCCTCGTCTCTATCGTCCAATGAAGATTTGGAAATGATTTGTGCTATTATTATTGAACAAGGACATCCTTCATGTGATCTTTGTTTGCACTTGTCATTGTGTTTGAAATGTGAATATTACGGTGTTTATTCATGTTTTAAGACTATTGAGTTATGGCATTAGCCGTATTTATACCAAAGTCTAATGTCTGCTGTCAAGTGGACACCTTGTCTTTATGGGTTTTATGGTATATTCCCCTAAACAGCGAGCAATTGCTTCATTGCTCATTGTTGTATTAACTATTAAGGGTGAACCCAATTCTTCAAAGAACTGACTACATGGCCATCGATATTCAAAAGGGTTCCTCCATTCAAATAAAGCAACGATCCACACAAATTCTCTATACTACAGAAGATGGCCACCCAAATAGTGGCACAACACAAGGAAATTCTCATATAGCAAGCCGGGCAAACAACCATTTCTGTTCAATGGAAGCTCAACCTACAAAACCAGTCTCCACCCACTGCCCACACTTCCACCGCATCCTCTCATCCAACTCTTTGGTTTTGACCTCCGCCATCTTAGTCGTGTGGGCCATCGATCCCTCCTGCACTTCTGTGATCCTCATGCGTCGCTTCTCCTCCACCGCATCACCCCTTCTCCTAATTGCTCACCCAGCAACTGTGCAAAGCGCACATCAACTCCATCAGAAACATAGCCGTCAAAATCCCGCCATCCAGCCTCACCAGGACTTTAGCCTCTTTTTGGTGTCTTTGTGATCGCAGCAGCGGAAGGCTTGACGTTTCTTTGGTGAATAGCACCAGGACGCCAAGCACCTGGCTGGATCGTGAAGCGTGAAGGGTCAACGTACCTGGATGTAATCGACATGTAGAGACGTTACGGCCAAACATCAAAGAACACATTGCCTATGAGCTAACAGATAATTCTGCACGTCTCTCGAGACCATAAGTCCAGTGAAAGTAAGCAAGAGCTGAGTTTGTTTTGAATTCACCTTGTGATGTCAGGACTGAAGTTCCAGAGACTAGGATATCCATTCTTCCTAAGCAACCTCAGAATTATTGATCTTATGCTGCTTTAGGCCAACATATACTGTTGGAAAAAATTTCTTTACTGTTTTGAAGTTGACAAAACATTTCCAAAAGTCTAGTCTGAAGACTCCCAGACTCTAGCGTCAAAGTCTGAAAACCGCCAGACTTTAGATTCAAAGTCTGCCCACACTGACAGTTTCCAGACTGAAAAATGAAGACTTATCCAGATGCAAAATTATCTTTGTCGTGACCTAATTCCAGGTGCACCATCTAGGGTTTAGGCTAATGGACTACTAAGTTTTAAACTTAGCTCGGACTCTCCCAAGCCCATACCAATTTGTGACTTAGGTTCAAATTTTTAACATGTAAGTGGATTTTATTTAGGAGTCTCCACTAATCAGTTTACGGTAGATCAATTAGACACCTAAGTACAATAATTGGAGAATTATTTTACTCCTACGAATCAAAGACGTTGGGTACGGGGATTTGGTTACACTAGACTTCTCTATTATCCTTTCGGTACAATTTCTTTTTATTTTCAAAATTTTTTTTGCAGGCAGTTTGATTGATTTAAAATCTATTTCCTTAACATGTGAAGCGATCATGTGGGTGCACAAACCACCAATTTAACACCCAGATAAATAGTGAATAAATTGCAAAACTTACCTCAAAGCAACGAAAGTATCCGCATTGTTAGATCGGAATTCACATCAATAACCCTAAATATGATTTCTAATTAACACACAATTTTTGTTTTCACTTAATTAATGAAAATCATAAAAATGCAATATAACTAAATGACCTAATTCTAATGACATGCAATTTCTAATTAAATGGACCTAGCAATAATCACTAAATAACATGCATTTCATGAATCTAATCCTATTTGACATGCACATGACATTTTTTTTTTTTTCTTAAAAAAGCATGCAATTTATCCTAGAAAATGAAACTAATTTATTCTAAGACATTTTTTTTTTGTATTTTTCATGAAATTCGAAATTAGAAAAAATGTGAAAATTATCTAGCTAGATTAAGATTCTATTCAATTTGTATTAGGAATTAGGTTAAGCCAAATCCTAATTTAAACTAGAATATTATCTTAACCCAAGAAAACCTAAAATGCAATCTATCTAAGAAAATATCTAAACTTATAATAAATTAAAAAAATATTATCTAGAATTAAACTACATGCAATTTTACCCTAATATGCAATGACGTACAAAGGATGCCATAATTCTACATGACATATGCATGATGATTTTTTTTATTAATTTCGAAATTAAAAATTGTCAAATAATTAAACATGCAACCTAAGTTAAAAAAAAAAAAAAAAAAAAAAAAACTAGCAACCTAAATTGATTGATTTGATTTTTTTAATTTTTAATTTTAAATTTTTAAATTTGAAATTAGAAATAAAATTCCCATTCTAAATATGCAAACCCTAAAACAAGAAATAAACCTAATCTAACTCACATTTTTTGTATTTTTTTTACAAAAACAAAATCAACTTAAACGACACGACGTCAAATCGAGCAAGACAAGATTGATATCCAAAATTAACAAACCATATCTCGCGCATGAGATCGAGTTGGCCAATTTTAAATAAATCACGAATCAAATCTCGGACGTGAGATCGGATTGGCGATTTTTCAAGCGATTGCGAGTTGGATTTCGTACGCAAAATCAAACTGTCAATCACAGATTTCGAGGCTATTTCATGTCGAACATCTCATCCTTACAACCACCCGCCGTGGTGGCTCCGCTAGTAGGCTCCTAGACTTCCACGCTGGAGGTCGGGAGTTCGAAGCCCCTGCAACGCAAGTTGCAGGGAGGCAGGTGGATCATTTGGCGACATACCCGGAGTGCGTGGGTGGTGGTTTCTTACGTGCCTCCCTAGGGTTTATTTACGCAGCTGTCGGCTGTGCGGAGTTCCCTGGATCACAAAAAAAAAAAAAAAAAAACATCTCATCCTTACACTAAGGAATAATCATACTAAAAAAAATAACAAAAATAAAAAAAATATAATAAGATAAATAAATAAAAGAAAAAACTACCTTTTCCTTTTTGTTTTTGTTTTTGTTTTTGTGTGGTTCGGTGATTTGGGATATCACTGGCGAAAATGGCGTCTTAAAGAACGCATGCAATTGTCTATTGAACACATCATTGTAGGCATGTGTGGTTCGGTGATTTGAGATATCACTGACGAAAATGGCGCCTTAAAGAACGCACACAATTGTCTAGTGGATACGTCACCTTGGCGAACTTGACACCCGAGAGCGTTGATGGAGCTCTGTGACTAAGTGTACTATTGGAGGTTATATGGGACGGAATGAATGACTGAGAGATGGTCCGACTGGTTGATGATCCGATTTGAGTGTGATTTAATGTGATTGATCATTGCTTGAGTCTGATATTGTAAATTGATTGATTGAATTGAAATGACCGTGAATGGTCTTGTTGGCGTGTAATCAACTAGGTCGATTCGATTGATGCTTCGATTGGTGATGTGATTGCTTGGGTGCCTATTTGATTTATGCTAATATGCAGGTGGAATCTAAGGCCAAGGTAAGTCCTCTGACTCATGTTGTGCATAGGCAACCCTAAGGTGTATTAGTTTACTAATTGGGTCTTAGGGGGTAGAACTTGCTGAGACGTAGTCTCATTGGTTATTGAATAACCATTTCAGGTCCCTAGATTCAATAGACTTGGATTTTAAAGATCTCGAAAGTCTGGGGCAGTCTACTGAAGGCTCCAGTGGGAGTGTGGAGGATGATGAAGAGGAGGACGTGGACCTAAACCTCACTTCTGTTTGTAGACCTTGTTTTTTTTTTTTAATTAAACTAGCTTGTATTTGTACATAAGGGTGTTGGTTTGTTGGTTCAAATTTCTAGTCCTACTTATATATCCCATTGCTTTATTATCTAGGGATTTTTATAGCTGCTTTCGCATGTGCTATTTGAAAGGAAAGGATCGGTGATATGTAGTCCTGGGACATGGCATTTAAAAATCGACCAAAGTTGAAGGATGGTCACGTGACCGAGGGTCGGGGTGTGACACAATTTACTCTCCATTCAAATTTGCCATTTTGGATGCTTGGCAACTCCTTTCATTTGTCTCAGCATGCAAAGTGAACAAGATCGATGGGCTATTTTGGCATCTAAGGCATTTGCATAATTTCCCTTCAAATAAAGAAATTTTCTAGAACATAGCTCAACTCCGTTATGCTTTTATGGAAGATTGGCACCGACGAAGCGTTGACGCATGTTTGCTCTTTAAATTCCATGAGCCCGAGAAAACAACCACATGAATAGAGGGCCTTAAGCAAAATGTTCTTGAAATTCATTTTGGAAGGTGGACATAAAGATTGTCTTGAAACACCTCTAAAATTGTTGTTTTTTTCTTCTTTTTTGTTTTTTTATGATTTTCATGAAACTGAATTCCATCATTAAAAAATGTGAGTCGCATGATTTACAAAAGCAACAATTGGATTCGCAATCAAAACTCAAAATGAAAAACATGATTCTTAACAAGAATAAGAACATTGATAAAATACAAGAAACTCTCATATAGATAAGAGTAAAAATCAACTTTTGTCCTAACTCTAGAATTCACTTCTTTGAGTGGCCACGAGAATGTCAAGGAGCCTCGCTCATAACTTGCAAAAAGACAACAATGTCAGTACATGAATAAGAAAAAATGATATCTCAATGAGGTCATTTCTTACACAATAAAATCGAGGCGACAGTACATGCTCCACAGTTCTTATTACGGGGTTTTGGTATTTCGCCAAGATTTTATCATAAGAGAAGACATCATTAAAATAATCAATCCACGGCCATCAATCGAATGTCCACTTTTATTCCAAAAGTTTCGTATGCAAAAGTGTCATTGATTTTTGAAAAATTGATTTGTGATTTTATCCCTAGAAAAATGAAGTGACTTTTATTTTGAGAAAGCCGTGGGACCCTCCATTGACTGACGTAGGCCGGATCAAGGCGCTTGAAACTGGCAAGAAACTCTAGGCCAAGCTTGGGTTCCCAATCCACTGGGTCGTCTTGTCGCTATTCTGGCGGTGCAACGAGATCGCATCGAAGCTGATCACCAGTCTCTCCATGGAGGGCGAGGACACCATGAACATTATGCTAGATGATGGCAACTCCACCAACTCATTGTCGTGACCTACCCTCGAGGGGAGGGAACAGGTTTAGGGGTATTGCCTAAAGGACGGGCCTAAGGCCCATGATTAGGCGTAGGCTCTCCCAAACCCATACCCCGCGTGACATTGGGATATTTTTTTTAGGAATTTTACAAAAAAGAGTCGCCACTAGCCTATTGGGGTCAGCTAAAAATCAAGTGAGGTATGAGAGTATACCTCACTTCCTACGCAACCAGAGAATTTAGGATCGGAGACTTAATTACACTAATTAACCAATTAGTGCCCTTTTCGGTACCTAATCTTGTTCATTTTAACAAAATGATTTTTGGCAAGTAGTTTGAATTGATTTTATACTTATCCACTGACATGTGAGATGATCATACGAGTGCACAATCATTAAAGTAACAATCATAAATATCAAGATCCCAATTGCAGTAAAATTAACACATGCCACTAAACAATTGCAAACATAGTTAAACATGTAAATTAAACATGCAATATAGTCAATATACGAGCAAATAAATACCTAATTACAACTAAAAAGGCAATACATAGCAATTCCTAATCAAACTCTGCAATTTTTAATTTTCAAAAAATTTTAATTAATTTTTAATTTTAAAAAAATTTAAATTTTTTTTAAAAAATAATATATTTTTTTGGGGGCCGAACCGGGTCGGGTCTAGTCTAACCTGGCCCAGGTTCAGCCCGGTCGGCACGGGTTGGGTCCGGTCTAGCGAGCCCGGGTGGGCCCGAAGCGTGGGCCTAGCCCAAGAATTCCCCTCTCCTGTCTTTTTAAAACAAAGCAGGCCCACAAGCCCATATTAAACCAGCCCAAGCCCACAAGTCCAAAAACCCACAAGCCCAAAGCCCACAATAGCCCAAGCCCGATTTGTTCAAAAAAACAAAAACCTACCTGTCTCGTAACTTGTGCTCGACCCGATACTTGGTTGAAACCCGAGGATTTCTTGGTGGCGGTGGCGTGATGTGGCGAGGCACGGCAACACAGTGCCAGAGGTCAATCATGGCAGCGCAGTAAGGCGGCTGAGGTGCGATGGCCGGCGCGAGTTGCTGGCGTTAAGCAGAGATGGTGGTGGCGGCGATGGCGTCGCTGTGGGGATGGGCGATGGCTCGACAAGGGAAGCTCGGCATCGACTCGGGATCTAGCGGAGCAGCGACTCGAACGGGTCGAGCTGCAGGTCTCAAGCAAAGTAGAGGAGAAAATCGGAGGGTGGAAGTGCAGCAGCTTGGGTCGTAGCATCTCAATTGGGGTTGATCTGCGGTGGCCAGCAAAGGGAGCCGCACAGTGGCTCGATTGCAAGCAAGGGCGCTTAGTCGGGTGTACAGCAGCTTTGCTTCTAGTGGTGTCACGGCCGTGACGATTGGTGCAGCGGAGGCAAGGAATGCTCGAGATTTGCTACAAAGGTGGGTAGCTGCGGCGGCAACAAAGAAGTTTCAGGTAGAACGGCGTGGCAGCTACAGAGCGGCGAGCGCATGGCCAACTCGGGCAACAAAAGGCTCCAAGTTCGTCCTCCCTCTCCCTTTGGTCTCGGCCGGCTCAACATCAGGAGCAACGGCAATGAGTGTTGCAGTTGCTGGCGTCGGCAGCAGCAGCGTCAAGTGCAGGGAATCAGACAACATCAAGCTCGAAGGGTGATGGCTACCGGAGGGCGGCAGGAGGAGTGCGGTGGTTCGACTGGCGTCGGGCAGCACCGCCACTACCCCCCTCCCATCCGTTCCTTCTCTCTCTCTCTTTTTCTCTTTTTTTTTTTTCTTTTTTCTCTTCGGTCTCTCTGTGCTGCCCCCCTTTCATATTCCCTCTCCCCTCTGCTCTTTAGGGTTTCACGCAAAGAGGAAGCCAGCATGGGCCAGGCCAAGGTGAGATCCGGCCCGGCCTCTTCCATGTTTTCTTTTTCTATTTTTTTTGTTGTTTTTTTTTTTTTTTTTTTTTTTTTTGTTGTTGTTTTTTTTTTTAGTGACTAATTCCTAATTTTGTACACAATTAAGTCCTCAATAAAATTGTAAAATTTAGGTGTCAACACTCATCAACATCAGGGATCAAAGTAGAGTAATCTCTCCTAATCTCGCGTGGGTTTTGATGGAAGTTCTTGATCTAACTTCAGCTTTGATCTATTGCAATATATTCGTTTTGTGTTCGACTTTTAGTTCAAACTCAAAAGACCTTTCTTGCACACTAAAGAACGTTAAGATGAGATACGAAGTGCTGGCCACTAAACTGTTTGTTGGTATCCTTAGAATATGGAATGCTTAGGGTGCTTAACGACGCCACATTGTTGTATCATCCTACGGATGGCGATTCATGGGTATCCGACACAAAGTTGCTCGAGACTTCATTTGCGCCCGGTGTTGGGGACCCCGCACTGCACCGGGTGTTCAAGGAGGTAAGGGCTTTTTACATGGCATACCGTGCTTAAAATTTAAATTCTGATCGTTTAGGAATTGTTAACCTGGACGAAAATGCTCCCGACAATGTCATGAAAAGTCGGACGTGATCATCGGCAGGCGAGTTTGGAGTGATTTGAGACCAAGTCGCTCAAACGACTCCATTTCAGTGGGGTCATTACCCTTCAAAAATCAGCTTTGAATCTACATGGTCTTGGCATGTGTTAATGCATGGTCTAATTTGGACTATATCTAAATTGGTGTAGCTGCGAAAATGGGGAGAGAAAGAATCCGGGGCAAGAGATTGATACCTACACGCCATTTACTCCCTCGTTGACAAATACCCCCAAGAAAATTTGCTGTTCGTCACTCATGGTGAGCTTTAATTTGGCATTTCATTTCTCTCTTTGTAATCAATTAAATCAAAATCTTAAAATCCGAATTATGTAGGGTATACATATGGCTATTTTCAATAAACATGATTTGGCATTTAGTTTCTCTCTTTGTAAACAATTTAATCCAAATTGTAAATCCAAATTATGTAGGGTATACATATGGCTATGGAATTGCCTAAAACGATTGGCTTTTAAAAAAATCCATACGTCATTAACTTTGCTTCGAAGATCATAGAGGACGCTTAGGATAGACTTGGTGCAAATGCATGCACCTCTGACCTATTCGTACCATTGAAGCTGATGGGTCCACTCAATTCTAAAATGGCGCCTGTTAGATTCAACCTTTGCTGCACACACTCGGTGCATGCACCCAGTCCTCGTAACGATGGCGCGAAAAGTCGAGGTGTTCTTACGTTTTGACGTGTTTCTAAACCAGCTTCGAATACAGGGGCCGCTGTGATGGTCGCGGTCTCAGCATATTGGAAGGAGGCAAGAGGGCACAACATAAAATTGGGCTACTGCGGGAGCGCGCATCTCAAAGGCAAATTCTTAAGAATGGCGATTCGTTCACTGCTAAAAAATTTGAGATCGCAATGGACCCCAAGGAAACCGGCATCACACGCCCATTCGACATGCATGAACTGGCGTTCGTAATTACAATATGTGATGGAGCATTGGGAGGATTTGAGTTGCTTTCTATGTTGGTATTTTCATTTGGAGGTCTTGTTGAATCATTATGATGTTAGGACGATTTATGTTTGCTCATCCTCTCTATACTATGACTGATGTGATCACCTCTAAATTTGGAAGTTTTATCAGAGAAGAAATATATGCAAAGAAACAAATTAAGAAATGTTTCTATATATCATAATGAAGAGTATATCGGCTTAATTATATGCTTTATGGGGGAAAGTACATTAGAAGTGCTAAAAGCTGTGTACGGCACTTATTTTGGTACCAAAAGTTTTCATCGGATTATTTACGTACCAAATTGGAGAAAAAACGATTACTTTGGTGCCATTGGCGAGAAATTCCGGACAAATTGGTTACGTGGCTTATATATATATATATATATATATATTTTTTTTTTTTTTTTTTAAAAAGTTGGCGTGGCTTTTAAATGAAGTCGTTTTATGTCCTCCTTAAGAAACGACATCATTTTGAAGTCATATGTGGACTGAAATTAGGGTTCTTTGTCCGATCATCGCCCAAAAAACCGACCATAGCTCACTCGGCCACCATCGCTTGCCCACCGTTGCTCAGCCACCATCACTTGCCCATCGTCGTAGTTGCTCGACTAGGTAAGCGAGGAGAGTCTAAGGTTGTTGCTTAGGCAAGAAGTGGCGGGAAGAATAGGAGGCAAGGGCGAAGGAGGAGGAGGAGGAGGAGGAGGAGGAGGAAGAAGAAGGGGGGTCAAAGGTGGAGAGAGTAAAGATGAAAAGGGTGAGGGAGATAAGGAGGGCGCAGATGGAGATGGTGGATTGGGCTATGCTCAAGGAGCAGCTGAAGTGGGTCCTTCTGGAGGGGGAAAGAGAAGGAGGAGGAGGACAAGAGTTTGGGCTTGTCAATAATGTCGAACGAACTAGAGGCGGAGTTGTGCTGGTACTGGTGCCGGTGCCGCAACTAGTGCCACTGCTAATGCTGGTGCTAGTGTTGTTCTCTAGGGAAGAAGAAGAGGAGGAAGCCCATACTCTCTCTCTCTCTCTCTCTCTCTCTCTCTCTCTCTCTCACACACACACACAATTTGGGGATTTAGTGTTCTTACTTGGGGGAAAAATGTTAAATGGCATCGTTTTGTTATTTGGATGCTGATTGTACTTTGTGGTGAGCTATGTCAGCTTTAAAAATTAATATAAAAAAATGCAACGTTGGATTTCCAGTCAATCAGATCAGCGTTGGCACTAAAATGATCGTTTTTCAAACTTTTTGGCACTTAAGTGATACAAAATAAATTTTTAGCACCAAAGTGAGTGCCGTATACAACTTTTGGCGTTTCTAGTGTACTTATCCCTACTTTATGAGGTGATTATATATATATATACATAATCAAATAGAGATGTGAAGAATTTTCTACATATATGCATCATTGTAAGAGATACAAAAAATCAAGCGGATACCCTCAATATCTTTAGGAAATAGCTAAATATCTCTAACACCTCTTCAAACTCAAGTGTATAAAAGATATAAGTTTGAATAGTGCCGCTAACACTTAAAACACCATGAAATAAGTGAGCTTAGTGGATCCAACACATAGTGTGGCCTAGAAACATATGTGATGGCTTCCGATGTTCTTTCACAAGAAATTTTAGGATCTGACTTGTCTAAAGGCAGCATGTTTGATGGTGGTATCAACTCTCTCATATGAGCAACAAAAGGTAGTGATCAAAGAAAAACAACATATGGTCGATACAGTTGGCTTAGCTGACTAAAATAGTAACATGATGAACATAGATGATGCGGCTCGTTTTACTTTCAAAATAGTTAGTTTTACTTTCAAAATAGTTATTAAATGACAGCCTGTGTGGCTTGTGTCATAATGATCAAGCTAAGAATTGAAGGGAAATGGCAAGTGGCCGATGCAGCTGGTTTTGCTAACAAAAATAGTAATTGGGCAAGTAATGTGTGAGGGTGAATACTGTTGTACGTCGAGGGTGGACTCAAATATGCAACTAGTGTTGGGGTGGGTTTACTCCCATGTGGAGGAAAGCATTCCTCCAAATGAAATGTAGGTTCAAAGATTTGAGCCCATACAATAATCTACATAAAAATAAATAAATAAATAACGAGAGGTTATATTTGGCCTAAATGAATAGGATTTGTCTTTATTTATGTGGCAACAACAAAGAATAATTTATGAAAGGCAGTAGCAAGAGAGATAGAGAAAGCAAAAAATCTGGAGAAAAGGGTGTTGTTCCTTTTCCATCGAGCTAACTATTGAAGGTCAATTAGTGGTCAAATTGAATTGAAATTTCGTTAGCATGGTCGTGAAACATTGTTCCCCAATTTAATTGGTTTGATTTTCATTTGGAGCTCCCTACATCAGGTTTTTGTGAGTTGAATCGTATCTGTGTTTCCTTGATCTCTCATAAAGTTCATTGTATTATCAAGAATGATGTTTTTGATGTTGTTGCTGTCCTATGCCTCTAGTGTATACATTTCCTACATGCATGGCCATGCGTGTCTTTCCCATTTAATTGGGCCATGTGGCACGATCATAAGAGAGAGAACTCCGAGAGAGGATAAAATACTGAGTAGGCCTGGCCCTCCACGTGAGCGAATGTCCCCGCTCACTAGGGGTAAGCATGGTTCGAGTTGGTCCCGTCCACCCCCTAACCCTAGGACCAACCCATACAATGTCGATCCTCAATTTTTAAGACCGAGGACTGACCCTATTAAGCTTGGGACCAAAGACTGGACCGACCCAATGGATTCGGTCCAATTCCAGGGTCAACCCAAGATCGATCAATATTTTTTTTCGTCTTATTTTTTATACTCTCTAAAAAAACAAACCTACAAATTCGAATTACATATCCATTGACAATGCGACATTGTGCAACTAAACTATAAATACCAATACATATTTAGCAAATTTAAGATGATACAATAATAAAAATTTCATACCTGCTATCATCGAGATATGGGAGTTCTTGTAATCATCAATCTTTAATATTCGTAACACCATATGCAAAAACATTTTCCTGCATTTGATCATGTAGGGTCCACTCAACCAAAAAATGAGCTTCACACCACTTGACTAGCATTTGATCATGTAGAGTCCACTCAACCAAAAAATGAGCTTCACACCACTTGACTAGCAAATCACTGTAGCAATTGTAGTACTACTCTACTCTTCAAAAACTTCTACCATTTGACACAAATTGAAAAGCAAAATGCAACTGAAATTCATTAGTAAAATATAATTAAACCATAAAAAGTTCAAAATACTTAATATAAACCATGAATATATAACTTCACATCTTGTTAATTCACTTGAACTTCTAAATACCTGAAAACAAAACAAGCGACACATAATTAATACTCAACAAAAGTTTTAAATTGAAATTACTATTAGTGCTATTGATATAACATCTTAATATAATATAATATAACATACATTTTACTTAGGTTTGAATATATAAAAGATTTATACATAATATAATATAGTATAGTATAATATAATATAATATAATATAATATAATATAATATAATATACAGGGTTGGTCTAGGATTGGACCAATCCAAAACTCTTAGGACCGAGGATCAACCCGTACAGTGTTGGTCTTGGAATTTCAGGACCAAGGACCGACCCAGTCCCCTTGAGAACCGAACCAGGACCTGCAGGGTTGGGCCAGTCCAGGGTCGACCCTAGACCGCTACTCACCCCTACCGCTCACTGTGGCCCCGTGTCCGAGTAGATTGACCAACCTTAAAAGAGGAATGCTATCAACACTCACTTGGAGAAATCTTATACTCCTTTCACAAAATCGTCTCTCCTCTCTTCTTCTCTCTTCATCTTTCCCTCTGCTCTATGAGCGCCCAGCCCCGCGACCTTAACTCACCGGTTGAGATGGCATCCGCGGTCGAAGCTGACCAATTTCCCAGCCATTTCCAACACATCCTCACCATGCGCCATGGCGGCCAGAGCGACGAAGGCGTTGGCTGGTTGTGGATGACCAGGGTGCCCAGGCCATGGGACGCTCCACTGGCCGATGCAAGCCAGATTAAGGCACTCGATACCGGCAAGAAACTCCAGAACGAGCTTGGGTTCCCAATCCACCAGGTCATCTCGATTGCTCTTCCGACAGTGTGTCGAGACCGCACGGGAACTGATCGCTGTTCTCTCCACGGTGGACAGCAACGCCGCCAAACATCGATGATAGCGATTCCGCTGACTCATCAACGTCAAGAATCAAGGTCGAGTAATTCTCTCCTTATCCACATGGATTTTGCTGGAAGTTCTTGATGTATTGCGATGTATTCTTTCCGTATCAAGACTTTTAGTTCATTTTCCAAAGACCTTTTTCACACGAGAACAATATGGTGAGATGAGGAAGGAGTACTAAGTGCTTTTTACCAAATGCCAGGTCCCATTCCTTTTCAACGATGGCGCAGGTATCCATAGAGTGTGGAATGTGCGAGATCCTAAACGACGTCTCACTGTGGCATTACCCCCCAGGTTGCGATTCGTGGGGATTCGACATAAAAGAGCTCGAGGCTTCATTCCCACCGGGCATCGCGGACCTTGTGCCGCACCAGACGTACAAGGAGGTATGAGGTTATTATGTAGCACGGTCTGGTCTAAAGAAAATTAGATTCCGATTGTATGAGTATCTAAATTGCTGTAGATGCCACAATGGGGAGAGAGCGAATCCGGTGCAAGAGATCGATACCTCCACACCATTCACTCCCTCGTCGACAGACACCCTCAAGAAAATTTGCTGTTCGTCAATCATGGTGAGCTTCAATTTGGCATTTCATTTCTCTCTTGGTAATCAATTTAATCAAAATTGAAACCCATATGATGTAGGGCGTACACATCCATAATAATGGCACGAAAAGTGAAGACGTTTTTACGTCATGCCGTGTTTTCTAAGCCAGCTTCAAATGCAGGGGAAGGAGTGAAGGTCATGGCCTCGATATATTGGAAAGAGGCAAGCGGGCGCGAAATAAGGCCCGGCTATTTTGGGTACGCACATCTCAAAAAGCAACTCGTTCGAAACGGCAACTCGTTCACTGCTAATAGATTTAGGATTGTCATGGAAACTGATGAAACCGGCATCGAGCGCGAGCTGCTACACCACGCGTGAACTGGTGTTTGCATTTGCTGTATGTTATGGAGCATTGGGAGGGTATGAGTTGCTTTTTTATGCTGGTTTTGTGATATGTAGGTTGTGTTAGATCATTTTATGTTTTGACAATTTATGTTGTTCGTCCTTCATTGATCGTGACTCATTTAAACACCGCTAAATTGGGAATTGTATCGAGAGCCAAGTAGTTAATGCTGCTGCAACACTTGAACTAGAGGTGTCACATAAATATTCTTGAATCTGATTCAAATACAAAGAATAAACATCAACAAGAATTGCTCTGTCTCTGAATCTTGTCAAATTCATGGAAGCTTAGACAAATGAAAGACTCTGTCTCCTCAGCAGACCCTTCCTAGCTCGGTATAACTTTTATTGTCACCACTTTGAAGGGCTCAGGAGCTGCTTGAAATGGTTAGGTGTTAGAAGCGTAGAGAAAAAGACCAAAATCTTCAGCCAAGGGAATCAAAAAAAAGGGAACTCTAGTCCAAGTCTATCTATATATCCGGTTAAAGCCATCTCTACTCAATAACTTAAGATAATAAATTATGAGTCTTTTAACTACTTCACACAACATCAATTCTTCAATGTGGAACTTTTTTCTAACATAATTTACATGTGCATCTTAAATAATCTTCCTCCCACTTGTGAGCTCATTAATCGACACACCTTCGACCATATTTAAATGAAAAAGATGTCGCATCAAGAAGACCTCCATACATGTTTGAGAGGGCATTCACTAGTCTCACAAAAATCTTCTTTTTCACACGTTAAATGCAACATTACAAGTTAACGTTAACCACATAACATTCAATGTCTGTCTATCCAGTAACTCTCAATGAGCTTACTTTACAAAATACAGTTTCTTTATAGGTAGGTGTAACTACAGATTTCTTTGATACAAATAATACTTAATCTACATCTTTCATAACCAAATCCTTCATATCAAATCTATCGATTTTACTTTTCCTTCTTCCATCACTATCAATTCACTTCAACTCAATCAAATCTAGCTCTAATACCCATTTTTATTTGATCACCTTGTAGAAGTGTCATACCTTAATCCAAGAAGATCGTCAAGAGAGAACTCAAGTCCAACATGTTATCAACTGAACTCACTTTTACTCAAAATTTTAAGCCAATAAATTACAGGCCAACTAATATATATATATATATATATATAAATTATTCCACGCTATATCAATTCTCTAACGTAGCACATTTTCTAATACAATTCACACATGCATATCGACAATCTTCCCTCTCACGTGGGAGCTCAGTATCAAATCTATTCTCTCTTAATTTGGGTACCCTTATACACACTAATATTATGACATCCTGAAATTCAACCCCGTCTCGATAATGTGAAATGGTTGTTTCGTCAACACGCTTATGGTCATTTTACTCTAAGCTGGCCCCTTACGAGTTGACTAATCTATTAGGTGAGGTTGTTAAGGGATATAAATGTGGCAGACTAGAGAATTCGATCAAAAATCGACTGCTCGACCATAATAATCGGTAAGGGTTAATACAACATCATTATAATCAAATTAAGATCGGATATAAGTCAATTCGATGGAAACACGTAGTCTAATTGCGGGTGATTCCGCACAATTGCAATATTCGCGTCGAATGGCAACAAACCCGATTTTCTATCGAAATTATACTCGGTACATGTAATTGAAACCTTGCGATTTTTATGACCACCGAGAGTTGCCTACAAGTCAGAGATGCACAAATGTGGATAAAAAATTACCAACCACAAGTCAAACGCGCTAAAATCCCTAAAAGCTACCCGATGGGTTAGGTTGCACAAAAATCGCATTCGGTTTCAAGAATCGAACGTTTGAGCGTGTCACAATTCATTTTTAGGATGTTGTCTCATCTTTCGGAGAAATTTCTTCGAGTTCGGAATTTTGCGGAAAAATCAAATTCGGACAAAACAGAAAAACAAAGGAAATTCGGATGGCTGAAGATGGGTATATTTTTCTACACCAAATTGGCTTAATTGGGTGAAATGAGAGCTATTTTCTCATTGGGTGGCCTCTTGACACTAAGGGCTAAAGACTTTGGGGCACATTTCATGAGTGCAAACATATTTTCCAAGGCTTTTCATTGGCCACTTCTTTCACTTTCACTTCCTTCTCTTTCCTCTTTTTCCAAGCAAAGCAGCAACGTGGTGGATGATTCACGGTTGATGTGCCAACAATGGCGGTGCTCGACCAAGGACACCAGTGGTGACTCCTTAATTAGCTAGGACCACCGTTGAGGATTTCTTCAAACCTACAAGGCGGAAACAACTGTAACAGGTGAAGTGGAACCGCGGCTTTGTAGTTGGACGCGAGGTGGGCACGGATTGGCAGCGGGTGAGTCACGATGCAAGTCTGCAGGTGGCTCGGAACAGCAGTAAGCAGCTTGCAAATCAGCAACGGGCCCGGGCTTGGAGCAGCACGGTTAATCGACGAGGGCTAGGAAAGCAGCAGATTGCCACGAGGGGAACGGGTGGCATGGCACAGATCACGCTCGGCACGGCAACAGGCGGTGCAACACGACAGGGCAGCACAGCGAGGGTAACAGCTGGGTCTTCGTTCTCCGCGAGTGGCTTGGCAACAAGGGCTGACTGGTATTGTTGCAGGTCATGGGCGGCGCTGTAGCAGACTGAACCAGGGGGCAACACGGGTCAGCAGCTCACTGGCGACGCAACAGCAAGTCGTCGGGCTAGGAGATAGCGCAGCACAGCAGATCATTGTCGATGGCGAGAGGCAGGGAGGCATCAACGGTACAGGCAACAAGAACCGACGATCGTCGGCGGGGCTCCGTTGGCACAGCGGCTGAGGAGTCGGCAGCAGGTGAGACGCAGCAGTAGCGGCGTCTGGAGTCAAGCAGGTTGGTGCGAGCAGCAGGCGGCGGGCTCGCTTGTCGCTGTGGTGTGGCGGAGCAAGGGCGTCGAGCTGGCGAGTAAAGATCGTGCTGTAGGCCACTCAGGCGCGGCGGAGGAAGCTCGGTGGATGCGGGATCTGCGGGTTGCAGGCGAGGCGGAGCAGATGCGGGTCGGCGCTGGTCGGTCACGGACCGCTGGCGGAGCGGCGATGGTTGGCGGTTCAGCTGCTGGCGCTGGGTGGAGGCGCGGTGGCCGGCACGGGGCGGTGCAAGCGCAGTGGCTGGTGTGGCAACGCTGTGCAGGCGGTCGGCGTAGGCGTGCTCGCGGACGGAGGCCGGCGATGGGGAGGACTTCCCGCACGAAGAAGACAACTGTTTTGCTTTTTTTTTTTTTTTTATCTCTCTCTCCTCCTTTCTCTCTCTGTCCACTGTTCTGCTGCAGACTTCTCCTTGCTGCAGTTCTTCTTTTCTTCTGCAGCCGGTCAGAAGAAAAGAAAAAGGGACTGATTTTGGCCTTTTTTTATTTGAACGAGAGAGGAATTGCTCTCTTTCTTTTTTTGCGAAATTTTCCCACCAAGTGAAAACAATCCTACGAGGTCATAAAAAAGAGCTGCCGTATATTCAATGTGTGTAGCCCCCTTTTTTCTTGACCAAGCCGCATTTTATAGGTGAATAATATGACCTCATCAGGGAAAGAGAATTTCCGCACCAAATCTCTAATAACCATGCAATCTTTCTCATTTTGAGGCAAAAAATATATATTATTTAGTATATCCTCAAAGTGCAATATATATATATATATATTTTTATTTTTTTATTTCCTCCGAAATCTTCCAATCTAATGCGAAATATATCACTCAATGTATATATCACATAAATATATGAAATATTTTACGAATCTTTTCCAGAAATATCAAATCGCCATTCATCATAAGTCAATTGTCAGTCATAAGAGAACAACGGGCTTGGGCCAATTCCTTCGCGTGGGCTTAATCCAACTCGTTATATTTAAGCTCAAAACCATCAAGTCAAACCCATTCATTACCGATCCAATAAATAAATGCAAATGCAAATTAAAAAATAAATGCACCTAAAACTGTATGCTATGCAATTACTATTTTTTTCAAGGACAAAATTAATCCCTCAAATCTTTTGGAAGGCAAGCAAACTTGGAATGTTCTATTTATGGAAACCGAGATCCTGATTGTATGGGCGAATGGGATTGACAGACTTTCATCACAAATCATCTAATGACTCAAGATCTCCTTGATTGATTCTGTCCAACGGGTAGATTGGAAGAATTTCTTTAGAAAGTGCCAACGGTTGTAAAGATACGAAGGAGTATTTAAGGCGAACTCTCTAGTTGTTTGCTAGAGTGCGTGAAAGAAAAATTTCAAAGTTTGAAGATTCCTAGCTCTTTGTTATTTTATTCATCGAGCTCAAAGTTGTATACACAAGAGAAAAACTCATAGTGAGACTTTGTGAGAGACTAGTAGAGACTCTTCATTAAGGAGTCGAGATCACAAGTTGTAAAATCTCTTTTGATTCTTAGTGGAATCCAGACAGTAGGCTGTCGGCGGAAGAGTGAACGTAAACTTGATTTAAGCCGAACCACTATAAACCTTGTGTTCTTATTCTCTTCTCTGAACTTTTTATTTTGATTCGTACCTCTAATTAACTGTTTAAGTTTTAACTCCTTAATTTTATTTGAAACTACTAATGGTTCATTTCGTTTTTAGTCTGTTATCTTCTATAAGCAAATTACTTCTATCGAATCTTGCGAAAATTTTCATTCATGCCTATTCACCCCCTTCTAGGTGTGGTTACTAGCCTTTTCAATTGGTATTAGAGCCTGTGTGCTTATTTATTGAAGTGTTTTTTTACTTCTTAAGCTAAAGATCTATGGTTAATATTTTGGCTCTAGGTTTGGTTGAAGGATAAAGTAACACCAGACCTCCTTACTTTGATGGGAAGGAGTACAATGTGTGGAAAAACAATATGAAGGCATTCCTAAGATTGAAAGATCACCTAGAATGGGATGTGACAGAAAAAAGGGATTATTCTCAAAGCTACAACAATCTTAGAAAGAGCAAAGAAAAGTTTGAAAATCTAGATAGAAGTTTTGTTGATTTGAAAGAAAATTCAGATTCTCTTTCGAAGAAAAATGCCTTTTTGAAAGAAGATATTTCAAATAATACAAAAAGATTTTCAATAGGATCTGAGAAGTTTGAGAAATTATTTATGTACAAAGACTTTATTTTAACAAATCTAGTTTAGGCATGACTCCTGAAACTATTTATTTAATTGATTTTTCCAAAGTTAAAGAAAGAATCAAATAGAGACCTACTAAAATATTTTACAAAAATCATTTTCAATTTTTTTTTTTTGTAAAACCTGTTGGCAAGTGCTCTAAAATGTTCGAAGTGTAATAGCTTATGAAGCACGAACACATTAGCCGTGCTTCCGTGTCGTGTCCGACACATGTCGGAGCGTGTTGAACATGTCAACACGCTTGGACACGGTCAGATACGCGGTCAACACGTGTTGGATTTTCTGACACGTAGTCAACTTTTCTCAACACGCATGTTGACGCGTGTCCGGAAGACTGATGGAGGGTGGAGGCGAAGGAGGACGAGGGAGCAGAGGCCGTGAGCGCCAGCGAGACGAAGCCACAAACGGACCACCATGACGGTGAGAGACGGCTAGAGAAAGAGTCGAATAGAGAGAAAGAAGAGAGAGAAAGCAAACTCCTGCTGGTGAGACGAAGCCATGGACGGACCACCGTGATGGCGAGAGACGGCCAGAGAGAGTGGTGAGGGCTGCCACTGTTGCGATGGATTGGTGACGAGGAGGAGGAGGAGAAGGATTAAGAGGAAGAGGAGAGGAAGAGGGTCGTGCGAAGAGGAGGAGGAGAAGGGTCGAGAGGAAGAGGAGAGGAGGGAAGGGGGTCGTGCGGCGAGTGGCAAGGAGGAATAGGAAAAGGAGGGCTCGCTAGGGTTTTTGATAAAGAAACCAAAAAAAGAAAAAAAAGAAAGGAGATCTTATGGCGCGAGGGGGAGGGGAAGTGATAGCTTACCTATCACCGTCAAGTGGTGGGGAAGGGAAAAAAAGTAAAGGGAAAAGGACGAAGGAAAGAAAGGGTGGATTTTGGGGATTTTTTTAACCGGAAAATTAAATAAATGAAATTAAAAAATAATTTCGAAAAATAAAAGTATTGAAATTTGAATAATGATAAATTTTGATCATTGTAAAAAATCATGGATTTATTTAAATTAATTAATTATAATCTCTTATTAATTATTAGTTTCATCAATAACTTTTGTTAAAATTAAAAACATGTTTCGCATTAACTATGAATATATCTTTCAAATTTCAATTGAATTGACTTATTAATATTATTAGTGTAAATTTATTATAAGCTCTTTTTTAAATTAATTAATTATTTATGAATTTGAATCAAATTAATTAAAAATAAAGATATTAATTTAATATACAACGTGTTGCAACGCGTGTCGGAATTCTCTATTTTTTTAGAAATGACGTGTCGTGTCGTGTCATGTGTCGTATCCGTGCTACTTAGGTAACAGCTCAGAACATTTTGAGAATGAATGTCCCAAGGTTTGGAGACTTGTTAAGAGGGATTGGGCAAAAATTGTTTTCAATACTAACTCTCTTGGACTCAAGAAAATATGGGTACCAAAGAAAATTTGAGTTATTTTTATGATTACAGGTCACTATCAAGAAGAAGATCAAATAGTATTTGGATAGTGGCTGTTCGAGACACATGACAAGAGTTCAAGTTCTTTTATAAAATTTGTTCAAATAAATGGTGGAAAAGTTTCCTTTGGTGGGAACTGTAAAGAAAGAATTGTTGGATGTTGAACAGTGAAGATTGGAAGCCTGACAATCAACAATGTCTCATTGGTGGAAGGTTTGAATTACAATCTACTCAGCATAAGTCAACTTTGCGATACTAGATTTAAAAAAAAAAAAAAAAATTCCAAGAAGACATTTGTTCTAAAACAAGTAAAGACTTCTCTCAATCTTTCACTAGACGAAGACATTGGAATATTTACCTTCTAGATAGAAAACTAGAAAGTTCTCAATGTTTAATATCCATTCAAGATGAAGCAAATTTTTAGCATCGAAAGCTTGGCCATGTTAACATGAAACAGATTGCTAAGATTTCTTCTAAGAAGCTTGTTCGTGGTCTTCCCAACCTGGCTTATGAAAAGTCTGAATTATGCATGCCATGTGTTTTGGGAAAACATGTTAGAAGTTCTTTTAAACCTATAAATCAAGTTTCTACTAATTGAATTTTGCAGCTTCTGCATATGAACCTCTTTGGACCAATCGTAACTCAAAGTATTAGTAGAAAAAGATGCTACCTAGTAATCATGGATGATTACTCTCACTTGACTTGGGTTTACTTTCTAGCAAATAAGTTTGAAACTTTCTCTCACTCTTCAAAGTTTGCCAAGAATGTTCAGAATAAAAAATGATATGCTATTTCGAGCATACGAACAGATTATGGAGATGAGTTTGAAAATCAAAACTTTGCGAAGTTCTGTGATGAATTTGGTTTTTAGCATGTTTTCTCTTCTCCATACACTCCGGAACAAAATGAGATTGTGGAAAGGAAGAATAGATCCTTGTAGGAGATGGCAAGAACCCTCTTAATTGAGAGTAAAATTTCCTCTCAATTTTGGGCTGAAGTAGTTTCTACAGCTTGCTACATCATTAACAGAGTGTTCTTGAGGCCTATTCTAGAGAAAACTACTTAAGAAGTGTATAAATGAAAGAAGCCAAATGTTTCTTACTTTCATGTGTTTGGTTGTAAGTGATATGTTTTGAAAAATACAAATGATCGAACTGAGAAATTTGAAGAAAAATCAGATGAAGGACTTTTCCTTGGCTACTCAATCTCAAGCAAAGCATACATGGTTTTTAACAAGAAGACTTAATCTATGGAAGAATCTATGAATATCAAGTTTCAAGACTCTATGTAGAATTAACTGGACCAGACTCAACTCAAAGAATCTGAACTTGCTCTAAACTTTATGAAGTCTACTTCCCCCGAAGTGGTTCAGACTTTTGAAGATCAACAATAAGCAGAACTAGAGGATTCAACTGAAGCAGAAGATCAACAGACTCTCAGACCAACAAGCAACTGGAAGCATAAGTCAAGTCATCCCAAAGAGCTCATCATTGGCAACATTGATGAAGGAGTTCGCACCAGATCCATAAGGCGAGAAGAGTCTAGTGCTTTGGCACTTGTTTATGATATAGAACCCAAAAGTGTAGAAGAAGCCATGTCTAATGAAAGCTGGATCGAAGCTATGCAAGAAGAGCTCAGACAGTTCATCATCAACGATGTTTGGGAGCTAATTCTTAAACTTAAAGGTAAGTCTATTATTGGAATTAAATAGGTTTTCAGGAACAAGGTGGACAAGAAAAGAAAAGTGGTCAGGATCAAAGTAAGACTCATGGCCAAATGATATACGCAAGAATAAGGGATAGACTATGACGAAATCTATGCACCAAAAGAGCGAGGTTATTCCGCATGGATGTAAAAAAATGCATTCTTAAATGGATTTATCCAAGAAGAAGTTTATGTGGAACAACCACTTGGTTTTGAAAATCCAAGAAAGCCAGACTCAGTCTACAGACTAAAAAAGGCCCTATATGAACTGAAGCAAGCACCTCGAGCTTGGTATGGAAGGTTAAGTAAATTCCTAATCCAAAATGATTTTGTTAAAGGAAAGGTAGATACTACTTTGTTCATAAAAAGAGAGGGTAATGACTATCTACGGTACTACCGCCTTGGTGGCCGTGATGGTTTGGGCTCTCTCCCCTCACGAATGGGAGGAGTTCGAATCCCCTCACGGTCGCTTGGGGTCTTAAGTGAGACGTCGAGGTGGTGGGTCCTCCCGCTTACGTGTCTCCCTAAGTTTACTTGCCGGCTACCGGCTGTACGGAGTTCCCGAGTCACCAAAAAAAAAAACAAAATCACTTTCTATTGGTTCAAATCTATGTTGATGATATTATTTTTGGATCTTCTAATGAAAATCTATGCAAGAAATTCTCTAGATGTATATAGGATGAATTCGAGATGAGTATGATGGGTGAGTTAACTTTCTTTCTAGGGTTGCAAGTTAAACAATCAAAGAAATGTAATTTTATTCACCAAGAGAAGTATACAAAAGATCTTATCAAGAAGTTTGGATTAAAGAATTGCAAAAAGACAGAGACACCAATGTCAAGTTCTTCGAAGATGGACAAAGATGAAGGAGGAAAGAATGCAGACCATAAGCTTTACGGGAGCATTATTGGTTCGTTTCTTTACCTTGCTATATCTAAATCTGACATTTTGTTTAGTGTTTATATCTGTGCTAGATTTCAATCAGATCCCAAAGAATCTCACTTAAGTGCTGCAAAACGCATCATCAAATACGTTGCAACTACTCCAAAGCTAGGTCTGTGATATCTTAAAGAATGAGACTTTACTCTCCTTGAATATTCAGACGCAGGTTTAGTAAGTTGTAAAGTTGATAGAAAAAATACTTCTAGTACTTGTCAACTATTGGGCAATAAGCTGGTGTCTTAGTTCTCGAGGAAGTAGAGTATTGTAGTCCTTTCAACAGCTGAAGCAGAGTATGTGGCTCTTGAGAGTTGTTGTTCTTGAATTTTATGGATAAGGCAACAACTAATACACTTTGGAATTGAAGAATTGTGCATCGAGATCAAATGCGATAATACCAATGCCATTAATCTCACGAAAAATCCAATTCTTCATTCAAGAGCAAAGCATATAGAGATTCGACACAATTTCATAAGAGATCATGTTTAGAATGGAGAAGTTATGATTAAGTTCATTGACTCGAAAAATCAGTTGGCAGACATATTTACAAAGCCATTGGAGAAAAGTTTATTTAAGTCTACTCGTACAAGATTGAATATCATATTTTATACCATTTAAAGTCTGAAGCTGATCGAGACTCGGAATATCCAAAAACTACATATGTAAGTTAATTTCTCTTCAATGCAGATAATTTAATTGTAGCCTGAAATTTTTGAAAAGGTACGTTGATTTTTGAATCGTTACTTGGCTATTTTATTTTTAGAAATTATATTTTTCGAATTTTTAATTTTTGGCAGTTTTTATTTTCGAAAGGGGTAGTTTATTTTTTCCTTTGTGACGATTCGTATACCATGTTTCACTTGCTTTAAATACCATCGAAGTCCTTTTTCTTCTTTTACGTTTTCACAAACCGTAGAATACAGAATTCCTACTCTCTCACTTTTTCTCTCAAGTTTACTTTACAAGTTTGCACCTTTTTTCAATCGAACAAGTTCCAGAGATCTTCCTCAACTGTGAAGATGTCTTTCTAGAAGAAATTGTCTCGGATCGCAAACAACAAACCATAGAATATGCCAGAGGGTCCTACTCACTTTGACTTAATCGAGGAAGAAGATTCTCCTCAATAACAACAACAACATTCTCAACAGCGTCGCTCTCCACAACGTGCAACTCAAGATCCTCCGCGCCAACAAGCAGAAGAAGAGATTGCGGAAGATGTTGAACCCGTAAGAACATTCAAACACCAGTTTCTCTTTAAACTTTACAATTAGTTGAAGCAAGGTGGTACTACAATGACGTTTATTGATGAGTTTCTGTGAGAACGTGGATACAAGAACGAGACTATGTTTTTACGATTAATGGAAAGGTTAGGCATCGTGCCTGAAGGTTTGGCAGACAGGACGTTTGCTAACTTTCCTAGTGATCTGCGGTTTAGTTCTTTTAGTCAGCCAAAGGTGAAGGATGATGATGAGAGAATGTATGCGAATTTTCAGCCTAGGATGGGCGTTGCTGCTATTGTGCGTGGTGAGGGAACGAGTTTGTTTCATTCTAAGGACCACAGGAAGACTTATTCGAAATTGCTGAAGAGACGGATGATGAACCCTCGAATTGTGGATTTTGATTTCTTGGATCCTTTGAAGGTGAACTTAAGGGAGAAGTTTGCTCTCCTTCAACTTGAAAGATTCTGCTCTGAGACTTCTGTCGATTACCCTGAATTAACTGCATATTTCTATTCGAATTTGTTTTTTCTAGACATAAATAGATTTCGTTTTTCTGTAAGGGAAAAAGATTTTGTAGTGGATGTGGATACATTGACGGATGTTATTGATGTGTGTCGCGACTTAAATTTCGGGTACACCACCTATGGTTTAGGGTAATGAACTACGAAGTCTTAAACTTAGCTCGGACTCTCCCAAGCCCATACTAATTCGCGACTTTCAAATTCTTAACATGCAAATGGATTTTATCTAAAAGTCGCCACTAATCAGTTTATGGTAGGTCGATTAGATACTTAAGTAGAGTAATGAGAGAATTATTTTACTCATACGAACCACATAGTTTGGATACGGGGACTTGGTTACACTAGATTTCTCTAATACCCTTTCGGTACCATTTCTTTTTAATTTCAAAAATATTTTTTTGCAAGTAGTTTGGATTTATTGTAATTCATTTCCCTAACATGTGAGGTTATCATGTAAGTGCGCAAACCATCAATTTAACATCCAAGAAAAGCAATAAATAAATTGTAAAACTTACCTCATAGCAATGAAAACATTTGCAATGTTGGATCAGAATTCACATCGACAGTCTTAGATATGATATCTAATTAACACGCAGTTTTTTTTTTTCACTTATTTAATGAAGATCATGCAATATGCAATGCATGCCACTAATCTAACATGAAATAATATGACATAGTAATATGGCTTAAACTACATGACATAAATAGAATGCAGTCTATCCTAAAAAATGAAATTAATTTATTCTAAGATAATTTTTGGTATTTTCCATGAAATTTCGAAATTAGAAAAATGCCAAAATTACCTAGCTAGATTAAGATTCTATCCAACTTATATTAAGAATTAGGCCAGGTTAAACCTTAATTTAAACTAAGATATTATCATAACTTAGCAATCTCTAACCAAAGATGCAATCTATCTAAAAATCAATTTAAATTTAAAATGAAACATGCGATTTTACCATAATATGCAATGACGTACAAATAATGCCATAATTCTACATGACATATGCATGATGACCTTTTTTGTGTTTTCTTTTTTTATTAATTTCGAAATTAAAAATTATCAAATAATTAAACATGCAACCTAAGTTAACAAACTAGCAACCTAAATTGATTGATTTGATTTATTTTTATTTTTATTTTTGAAATTCTAAATAAAATTCCCATTCTAAATATGCAAACCCTGAAACAAGAAACAAACCTAATCTAGCTCACATTTTTTGGATTTTTTTTTTTATGAAAATAAGATCAACTTAAATGACATGGCAGCATATCAAAGCAAGACAATATTGATATTCAAATTGACGAATCATATCTCACGTATGAGATCGAGTTAGCCAATTTTAAATAAATCACGAATCGAATCTCGGACGTGAGATCAGATTGGCAATTTTCAAGCGATTGCAAGTCGGATTTCGGGCGCGAAAATCGGACTATCAATCACAAATTTCAGAGGCTATTTCATGTCGAAACTCTCATCCTTACACTAAGGAATAATTATACTAAAAAAGAACAAATAAAGTAAAATAACAAAAATAATAAAATAAGATAAATAAAAAGAAAGAAAACTACCTAAATTGATTTTATTTTCCTTTTTGTTTTTCTTTTCTTGCTTTCTTCACCCACGGCTGGGCAGCTTTGGTGGATCACCGGGGGTTGGGTTGCCAGCGTTCAGAGCTACGGCAAAGACCGGCGATGTGTACTCCGATGGCGTCGAGCAGCAGCAGAAGGCGAAGACTGTAGGGGCGTCGGGTTGTAGCTGCTGGGGCGAAGATCGATGGTTGAGCAGCGGTGTCGGTGCAGTGGCGCAGGCGATGACGATGGTGGTGAACGACAGCAGCAGCGAAGGCAGAGGAGTCATGGGATCTGCAGAAATGAACAGGGTAGAAGCAGCGTCGAGGCGTCGAGCAGGGGTACCGCGACGAGCTGCAACTAGTCGCGGATGAGGGATCGCACTGGCGCTGCAGCGGTGAGGATCAACGCGGCTTTGGTGGGCGTCAGCGAGGGGGCTAGGCCAAATCACGAGCGGAGCAGAGGGCATCGCTCAGGCAGCGGTAGATCGGCAGCAAAGGAGCTCGGCGGCACGGCAAAGGCAAGCGGCGCTCGGTGATGGGTGGAGAGGGCTCGTGGGTCGCCGGTGAAGTAGCGGTGGATGGCGACTTGGCTGCCGGCGCGGGTGGTGCCGGGCATAGCGCTCATGGAGGGAAGCCGGCAGCTGTTGGCGTCGAGCAGAGGATGCTCGTCGCGAGGAAGACAACGCTGCACCCCCTTTTCCTCTCTTCTTTTTTTTTTCTTTTTCTCTCTCTCTCTCTCTCTCTCTCTCTCTCTCTCTCTCTCTCGTCCCCTCACCGGTCCTCTCCTCTCTCTCACTTTTCTCTTTTCTTTTTCCTTTTGACTTTTCCTTGACCTAGAGACCAAGAGAGGCCCTCATGCTTTTTCCTCAATTTTTTTTCGAAATCCCCTCTCCTCGTCCGTACACAAACATCACCTTTTGTTTGTGCATGATTTCCTGAATATATCTTTCCCCCCGCGTGATATTCCCTTTTGTATTTTTCGAATATTTCATCTGAAAATTTCATTTCTGCTCAAAAATATGTCATGTAGTGTATATTACCTGAATATGTGAAAAATCTCAGCGGAATATGTGAAAAATCTCGCACCTACCGTCGATCCAATAAAGTAAAACAAAATAAGATAAATGTCTCTAAACTATATGTCGTGCAACCTTTTTTTTGGGTAAAAATTAACCAATTTTTTAATGCAAAAATTTAGGTGTCAACAGTGTGGAAAGAGGGTGTTTCCAACCAATAAATGTGTCTGTTGCTCATGTAACAATGTTTCTTGTACGGGACAGAATTGTTGAAGGTAGGATTTCATATTCCAGAATGACTACCTCTAATATTTTGCTACACAAGGTTGTGATCAACTGCATTCGACCCAAGTCAACCTCCAAGACAGATGTCTCTCGTTCTAAAGCAAAACTGATGTTCGCCATCAGTAATGGGATGAAGTTCTCGCTGCCACACACAATCCTGATGCACATGTACAGGATTGTTGTGAAGGATAAGGGACAACTCCCTTACTCGGCGTTGGTCATCAAATTGTTTCGACACTTCCATATTCAGTTTCCAGCATCTCTTTGTGTTCGAACCATTGTTCCTATGGTGATAGGGCTGAAAACGGCGTCAAAGATGAGACTCAAGGAGCTGAATAAAGCCTTGGAGCGCGCCGAAGGAGAAGTCCCCAACCAAAATAAAACAAGACTTTGCCGCGAAGAAAAGGAAAGGCAATGAGCCAATGAGTGCACCTATCAAGAAGAGAAGAGCCCTTATCTTGTAGGACGAAAAAGATGAGGATGATCTCACTCTCTCTGCATTTGCCTTGAAAAATCTGCGAAGTTTTGTTAGTTTTAAGCAACTAGAGGACAGAGAGGAAAGAGGATGAGAAAGAAGTGAAGGAAGAGAAGAGAGAAGAGAAGGAAGTAAAGAAAGAAGACTAGAGGAAAGAGAAAGAAGTAAAGAAAGAAGACTAGAGGAAAGAGAAAGAGAAAGAAGAGAAGAAGGACAAGAAGCTGAAGAGGAAGATGGTCAAGATGATTCTTTTGAGCCAACATTTGCAGTATCCTTGTCAAATGATTCTGAGAAGACTCGAAGTGGAACTGTAGGAGATACAAGAGAGAAAGAACATCACTTGGGAGCTGAGAAAGAACAAGAAGAAGATTTTTGTTCTCCACCTGTAGCCATAAAGACAGGGGGAGCTGTTGAGAAAATAGGTACTTCTTCTTCACCTGTTTTTACCAGTGATGATGTTAGCAGATCTCCAACAGATCCAGAGGATCTCTATGCCTCTCAATATCCTGAAGCTGATGTTGAGGCATCCTCTCCAAATCTTGGTGATCAACCTGCTAATGTTCCCTTAAATCTCACAACTCCTGGAATTAACTTGGCTGGACCTAGTGCACCCACTAAACCAACAGCAGACTTTCAAAGGCTGCTATAAATCCTTATGGATTTGAAGGCTCAACAATATGGGATGGATTTTGAGCTCAAGAACCTCAAATCAGCTTTCCAATCTACTTCAAATTCTCTACATGAACAGATACAAGCCCTTAAGCTTTATTCAAGAGGCTACCAAGGGTGAGGATATTGAGAAACTGAAGGAGACTATGCGGAAGCTTGAGGAGACTGTGAAGTCTATGGGGGATTTCTAGCTTGTTCGCATCCCCAAACAGCCTTGATTTCATCAAATTCTTTTTTATCCTTCTCCACTTTTTGCTGTTGACAAAAAGGGGGAGAATGTGTGCAGATTTATCTTTTTGATGTTTGGTACTTTTGGTTTTTATTGGTTTGGACTTGGAGTTTTATTTGATTGCTATTTGACTGTGAATTTTTGTTGAACTTTTTAACGCTTGCAGCAACTTACTTTGGTAATACTAATTATGACTGGATAGTTATTTGTCTTATCTTTTCAGGATTAACATATTTTATGTGGTTGCGAATCGATACTATCCAGGTCCTAATCAACTTATTTTTATAAAATATCACGTATTGCTTAAAAGTTGTTTTGCGGGTCAAAAGTTCTCAAATCTGCAAGAAAGTTTTGTCACCATAAAAAAAAAGGGGGGGAGATTGTTGGAGAAAACTCCTTTACTGTTTTGAAGTTGACAAAACCTTTCCAAAAGTCAAGTCTGAAGACTTCCAGACTAAAGCGTCAAAGTCTCGAAGACCGCTAGACTTTAGATTCAAAGTTTGCCTATACTGACAGTTTCCAGACTGAAGAATGAAGGCTTATTCAGATGCAAGATTATCTTTATTTTTTCAAGAATTCAATTCGTATGGTTTATGGATAACCTTATGGCTAGATATAACACCTACTTGATTGACTATCTTAATTGGAATTAATTTCGATAATCAAATCTTTTAGAAGGCAAGCAAAGTTGGAAGGTTCTACTTATGGAAACCAAGATCCTGATTGTATGGGCGAACGGGATTGACGGACTTTCATCATAAATCATCCAAAGACTCGAGATCTCCTTGATTGATTTTGTCCAATGGATAAATTTGAAGAATTTCTTTGGAAAGTACCAACGGTCGTAAAGGCACGAAGGAGTATTTAAGGTGAACTCTCTAGTTGTTTGATAGAGTGCGTGAAAGAAAAATTTCAAAGTTTGAAGCTTCCTAGTTCTTTGTTATTTCATTCATCGAGCTCGAAGTTGTATACACAAAAGAGAGAAAAACTCATAGTGAGACTTTGTGAGAGACCAGTAGAAACTCTTCATTGAGAAGTCGAGATCACAAGTTGTAAAATCTCTTTTGATTCTCAGTGGAATCCAGCTAGTAGGCTGTCAGCGTAGGAGAGTGAACATAGACTTGATCTAAGCTGAACCACTATAAACCTTGTATTCTTATTCTCTTTCCTGAACTCTTTTATTTTGATTCGTAGCTCTAATTAATTGTTTAAGTTTTAACTCAATTTTATTTGAAACTGCTGAAGGTTCATTTCGTTTTTAGTTTGTTATCTTCTATAAGCAAATTACTTCTACCGAATCTTGCGAAAATTTTCATTCACACCTATTAACCCCCTCTAGGTGTTGTTACTAGCCTTTTCATATACGGCCGACACATTTAGAATTAATCAAAGAACATGGGATCGGAAACCAAAGGAACCATTTGAGCAAGAGAGGAGTTTCCTAACCCTAAGGTTTCCATCACACATTTATAGATGAGAAATGATTAGGCAACAATCTTTAATCTACTGTGAGAATAATAGTCTATTTTGAATCACAAAATATCAAATAACAAATAATTATAAATTATTATGAGATCAATTTCTTCAATAATTTTTTGCTCATAATAAGCAGTTATTCGCACATTAGCCCATAGTGGTGTGAGGCAAACTGAAATTGGACACTTTTGGTGATGTGTTGCAGGCCTTGAAGTTCCTATGCAAACAAGCTTAAACTACGGGCAACACCAAGGGCTATCTGCAGCCTAGCTAAGGGCCCTAATCTAGCCGGCAGCTTCCTTGTCAACTCTTGAAAGCATGGGAAAATAGGCATTGATTTCGAAATTATGCAAAAAAAAGTCATAAATTTATTGTATTTATTCTAATTTGGTCATAAAGTCTTTGATCTAGCCACTTTTGATCATAAGACACTAACATGGTGGTCTAGGTGAGGGCAGCTTTCTCTAGGCATCGCCCCGTGGTTGGCCATCGCTAGAGACCGGCCAGCCACTAGCGAAAGGAAAGAAAAAAAAAAACAGAAAAATAAAGGAAAAAAAGGAAAAAATAAATAAATAATTGAAAAAAATTCAGTAAAGTTGAAAATATCATATTGGATTTCGAAATAAATAAAAAAAATTCCTTTTGAAAGTGTGGTTCCATTTGTTTAGAGATCCGATGTGATGTTAAATAACTTAGCAAAATAATTATTGTAAAAGGTTGTAATAAACATAAATTATAGCTCGTGCGTTGTTGTTCATTCTCTTTTTGCCTGGACTTTCACGTACTCTTTCTTTTTCTCTTAACATCTTGAAATCACTCTAATAGGTTTAATTAATCCCAGTTCGGGGGGCGAAAAAAAAGAGAGGAAAATCTAGTCTGGTTGTGCATGCAATCTTGTGTCCAATTGAGTCATGTACATTGACACAGTTTGCTGATGTTACTACACTTGCTGAAAACAAGTCGACTTTATATGTAAACATCAAAATCACGCATTTATATAATGACTTAAATTTTTCGAACAATAGGTTATAATCTCACAAAATCCTTCTTGGCATCAGAACAGGAGGCATTGAAGTCATCCCAAATCCTGACATCGACATGCGTCGGCCTCTTTTGTGCTTCTACTGCATGCGCTCATTTGAGAAATTTCATGATACGGACATATGCACAAACACAAAAGAGAGAGTCGCAACACATTATTATTATTATTCATGTAACTTTAAAATTCGATCGAGTGCATTACAGATCCCCAGCTGAACTTCAAATCACAGGCCAAACGAAGATGTGCTTGGAATGAAGCAAAAAGCCCATTTCAATGGCCTCGACCATGGGGAAAAAAATTCAAGCTATTACCTAATCTCTGATAGCCCCACGCCCACGAGAAAAAGTAGAACTTTGTCCGTCCTTGGTGCTTTGACAAAACCCATTCACTAACCATTAAAGTCATGAGGACGAGCTGCGAAAATTGAGCAATTGCATTATTAACTCTCCTAGATCCAATGGAGATTACCAAAACCCAACCTCAATCACATCTTTCGTCATGATTTGTGGCACATCGATGTGTCCCCATAAAAACATTAACTTAGACATGATTAATAGCCGTCACCAGCAACCAAATAAGATCAAATTTGCCAGATACGTATATGAAATTGAACAGATCGATTAACAACATATATCTGATATCTAGTCCTTTGTATTGAGTTAGCATGGATGTTTTTTCTTTTCCAAGCAACATGATTCATGTTCCAAAAAGAATTATATCCAAGTAAATTGAATAACTAGTGATAAACTCAAGACATGACAATAAATAAATTAAAAAAACAACTTTAGAAGTTTAGCTGATGAGTTTCGCCCGTGTAATCCACACGATAACAAATATTCAAGCAAGATGTCCTTCGGTTTGATAAATTTTAGGGTCATTTTCAATTGAATGACTATTCTAGATTGCTCTCTGGTACTCCTTTTCTTCAACTCTTCTTTTTCGAATCCAATCCATCCTTCTTTGGCATATCAGGTGACTAAATCTCAGGACGGTTCTCCAAATCCTTGAGGATCAAACTCTTAGGGATTAGTGACCGTTAGGATCACAAAAAAACAAATTTTGATCGTTCATCAAAAACCTTTGAACAATTTAAGCTACCTTATTTTGTGTTGGAGGTACGACGCTTTCAAAACGGTGGATTGTCTCTCAAGAGACGATAGAAGCCCCCTTACATGCTAAATTAGTTTTGAGGCATCAATATAAATCTACCTCCTTTATCCAATCGTAGAAAGGCCATTAACATCACAATTTTGTATTGTCTTAACCTACGATCATGTCAATCCCTCTCAGTTCATGTTTATAACAACAAATCACATAGTTTCTCTAGGTATTCCGGCTCTCTCTGTGTATACACTAGGTTTCACCTTTTGCTGCCTGAAACAACAGCTCGTTGACTTTGCATTTTGAAAGAAGATAGACATCGGAGCTTAAATATAAAACAAGGCGGCAATAAATTAAATTAGAAAAATGATATTGAAGATTTAGACAATCTGAAAAATATGCATGACGATGGATGGTAAGAAAGGAGACAGGACCCGAGGAAACCAACGGGAGAGAATTTGACCGTTCGACGACGAAAGATCAAGACCGTTGAATGCGTTGACCGAAACGCAAACGATTTTCTATGCCCCACGAAGAGCAAGTGATTCTTGTTCCCCCTAGGCCATCGTCAGAAGATTCTAAAACAAGGATCTTCCAAGTTGGAGTCAACCCGTCTCGTGGCTCTTCTCCAAGCTTCATTGTGTGCACGAAAATATATGTTTCTATATGAAAATGATTTGGCTTGAGTGGGCCAGGCTCAAGAAGGAAATTGCTTCTCTAAACTTGCCCATTTTGCCAAATATGGCAAGGCCAGCCTCACCTAGGTGAAGGTAACACCCATCGTGGTCACCTTAGCCTGGGCAAGTGCTCCCTTTGCCAAAACAAGCGAGGCTAGCCCTCACCCAGGCCAATGCGAACTTGTTGAACATCGTACAAGTGAAGGTGGCACACGGCAAGGCCACCTTGGCCTTGGCGAGGGCTAGCCTAGATAGATGTGGGAAGGGAAGCCCTTGCCCAGGCGAGGCTAGCTTGCTGGCCCTGGCCAATGGCTAGTAAAAGAAAGAAGAAAGCAAAAAACAAAAAACAAAAAAAAATTAGAATAATTGAAAATTTTGTTCATGTCAACAATATCAGGTCAAAATTAGTCAGACTGACCGAAATGTCTTTAAGTCAAAAGTTTTAAAATTAAATTGACATCAAGACAATAATTTTATGATTTTTTTTGACACGTTTCCTTTTCGCCATTTGAAATGACCAAGACGAAGCATGGCTCATTGGACCAATTCCCCCAAAATCGAGTGTAGGCATGAACACAATATGAGGGGATTGATGAGCCAATCCTTGAAGCTTGTCGAATAAGGGCATGGACGCAAATTGTGAATATGACGATACGGCGGGCTCTCACGATGCATGTCGGTCTCTCGTTTCTTGAAAGTAGGGTTTGACCAATCCCCTTGAACATGCAATCCCGTCCTCATGCTATGCTATCCAGACCTTGTTGGCCATCAAACGGCATTCCAAGATCAACATAGCTAGAAACTCAAACATATTGAAGGAGAAGATGGAGATTTGCATACCTGATTTGTAATCCATCATTCTTTATGCAGAATGACAACGATTCGACGCTTAGGTTCTTTTCCTCTATAGCCCTCGGATCCTAGCTCGATGAGACTGCTACTCATGCTTTCCTTATGTGAGGTGAAGTGTGTTCATAAAAATAGGAGGGTTGGAGGAGGGATCTTAGCGCTATTTATAAAGTTTTCAGTTAGGCCCTCTCATCACGGGTCGAGCCCAACTAGGCCTACATAAGCCAGACTCATATTCAACTATTAAGAAACCTTATGCCTTACCTTATTGGACCAACCTTGTCAAACAATAAATTATAATCTCAATTAATGTAGCCCATTTAAGAAAAATTCTTACATACTCTCACTCGGGCTATATTAATTGAGACTGTACTATATGTGCGCACCTTTATGTTGGTTTAAAGATAATTCTTAATAGTCAATCCTATTTCATAAGGTCTCAAATATTGAATCATGACAGTAATTACATGTACACATATAAAGCTTTCCATGGTCACGAGTGCTTTCAACTTGACTGATATGGATTTAATATGGTTGTGTGACAAATGGATAATACCTTATTTGTCATTTTCTTTGTCGATCACTATTCTCTTATTTTAAGTGTCACAAGAACCAAATGTGCCAATAGAGAATATTCTAATGAACCCACATATGTTTTATCTTTATAGTTAACCTCTCTTTATGTATAATCAAGACATATGCTCAAAGTTAATAGCCGGATGCCCCCGGCCTTCACTCAAGGTTTACACAATATCTTGATATTTCAATTACATGTAATCAACTCAATATGGTGACAACACAATCATGAACACTTTATTGAATGTGTAACATATATATAAGCTTTATTAGAGCAAAACCAAAACAACTCCCACTAAACAGTAGCATCCAATAATGCCTCCTTAACTCATGTTTATGACATGTCGTTTAAGGACATAAGGGTGAAAGTTTTTAATTAGTGGGTCTATAACCATATCATTTATGGAAATGTGCTCTACTGTAATCTCACCATTATGTACTATTTCTTTATGGTAAAAAATTTGACCGCCATATGTCTAGACCCCTCTAGACATGTTATTATTGATATATGACACTGAAGAGTTATTATCTCAATACAACCGTATGGGTCCATACACAAAATCATATATTGTCAACTCTTTAATGATGTTCCAGAGCCAAATATCCTGAGTAACAGCCGAAAAACATCTACAAACTTCGTTTATACGTTAGAGGATGACATAGATTTTTATTTTTCACTTTACCATAATACTGCACTTCCTACTAACACAAATATATATCCAGTTGTCGACTTCTTGTCATTTTGATAGCTAGCAAAGTCTGCATTCGAATACCCTACTAGTTTCAAATCCTAGACATACTTGTCAACATATAGTTTTCTTGTCCTTTTAAGTGCCTCAGAATTTCTTGACAGCAATTTAGTGATCATGTTATAGATTTGACTAATATTTTTCTAGAAGTCTGTTGCAAAAGCAATATCTGGCCTAGTACGGACTTGAACATACATGATACTTCCAAGTGTTCTAACATAAGGCACATCCTTCATTTGGGTTTTCTCAAAATCTGATTGAGGCCATTGTGAAAGATTTAATTTGTCACCCTTAACATCAAGAGCAACTCCTAACTTGCAATGTTGCATCTTGAATCTTTCCAAAATACAATCAACATATGCAATCTGAGATAAATCTAATATACAGCGAGAATGATCCCAATGAATCTCAATGTTAAGGACAAAAGACACCTTACCAAGGTCTTTCATATCGAAATTCTTCGATAGCATTTACTTTGTCCATGCAATAATCCAATATCGCTACTTGCAAGCAAGATGTCGTCTACATAAAATATGAGAAAAATAGATTTCCTCCCATTGACCTTATAGTATATACATTGATCTGCTTTATTCTCAATGAAACTAAACAAATTGACAATATTATGAAACTTCAAGCATCATTGTCTACAAACTTGTTTAAGGCCATAAATAAGGCTTTTCAGTTTACACACAAGTTTACCCAAATCATCTACTACAAAACTTTCAGGCTGCATCATATAAACTTCTTTATCAAAGTATCCATTGAGAAATGCAGTTTTAACATTCATCTAGCGTGATTTCTTATAAAAAAATGAGCTACTAATGCTATGTTTACTCCGAAAGAATCTTTAAAAAAGATTTAAGGAAAAAGTAGATTCATAGTCTACTCCTCTTCGAGTGAAACCCTTGACTACTAGTTTTGACTTCAAACTTCTCAATATTTCCTTTGCAGCCTTTTTAAGTCTTGTACACCCATTCTATTTACAACAGATGGGCTTGTGACCTTCAGGTAATTCAACAAGCTTTCAAATACTATCATATTTCGTATATTGCATCTCATTTTTCATAGCATCTAACCACATATCCGATTGAGAGCAAGAAACAACAATTATATAATATCATAGTCATGATCTCATGGACAGACTATATAGTCTAATGGTATAACTGCTTATTTTTTCCTAACAGATCTCTTAAGTGGAGCTCTAATTACTTCATTCTGCACTTGAGAGGCTTGACAAAATTTATTAGGAATTAGAAGCAAGTGAAGGGAATGTTCTTTCTTTTGATGTTTGAAGACTTACCCTTTAGTAGGGTAAATATTTACAAGTGAATTGATGGAGTTGCTTAATTAACCAATGGTAAAATCATGAGGTCTATGGTTAAAGAGGTTACTGTTCCAATTAAATGGGTTCATGTGGCCCTTAAGTAAGTAATAGGGTGCAAATGGTCCAATGATAAGGTTTTATGTTGCCTAAGGTGAATAGCTAGGGAGTATGTGGCTAAATATAGTTAGCCACAAGAGGAGATAATTTGGAAATGCCTCCTCTCCATTAGCCAAGTAAGTGCATGAGTCACCCATTTTATTTATGAACTGAAGTTGAATTTGATGAGGTGTGGTATCACATAAAGCACGAGATCAAAGCTTGACCAAGCTTAATGCCTAATTTAGAGCATAAATACAATTTTGGTACATTAAGAAATAAACATATCGATCAAGGGAATTCAAAGGCTAATTTTCCATAATAGATTATTTAACAAAATATTAAGTGAATCAATATGTAAACAAGGAAAGACTGGTGTTTACTTTAAACATTGGGAATACGAAAAATATTTAAATCCACTAAAACGTTTAGCGAAAATTACCAATGAAATGGAAGTGCTTAACTCGATAGAAGTCTAACTCATCCTTTAAATGATACATAAACTTAGTAAATTTTCTAATATATTGTTCGTTCGATTAAAATTCCTACACATAACGTTAATCGTATCCGACTTCTTTTATATTAATCAACGTAGGAAATTTTCCAGATGTCACAAGATGAATGCAACGACTGGCAAAAATTGTGAATAAGTTTTGGAAACCATTAGTTTTTTTTAAGCGATTAGATGGTATTCATGCCAATTTTTGTGTGCCTCAAGTGATCCACCTCTCCGAATAATCTTAAGAGCGCACTCTTTCATTTCAGTTCCGTGATTTGGAATCTTATTTTTAAAGTGCTCCCAATAAGTTTTTAATACATAATCATAAGAAGAGGAGCAAAGTCTTTTGCCATTTAGCCAATACCTTGTTGGTATAGGATATACATATCCTGGGGTAAATTTTTTAATGCACAGTTTTGTTGGGGCTCGAGAAATTTGCTCCCATTGACGTCTTCTTTTATTCCAATTCCTCCAAGCTAATTGTTTTGATTTTCTACTTGCTTTCTCCCCCCTATTCCTATTATTCACGGCTTTGACAAGGTTGCAAAGTAAAAGTGTAAATTTATTATGTTAAATGCATTTAAATGATAAGCATAAGCCTGTGGATTTCACCTATCGTGACCCTATTTTATGGATGATGCGACGAGAATAGTCAATGACACTAGAGGCTTGCCCTTGGTCTCATGCCCAATTCCCGCAACCTCTCTGCATAGTGTGTTGTGTTGTATTGAAATGAAGTAGCAATAAAAGAAAATAATATTTGGACTTAACTGCTTCACCATAAGGAAGGTCACAAGTATATATGGATTTATTATTCTCATATTTTTCTCAATAAAGATGATGTAGCGAGCATAATTTCACCAATCAAGATTGAAGGAGAAAGTCCTAAGTTAACATGACTCTTATTCAATTAGCCATAAGTAAGATGAATTCCAAAGTCAATGTCAAATCTTGCCTCAATTTGCAATTTAAGGATTCTCTTTTTACCTTTTTTTTTTTATTTTAAAATTTCGTAACTCTTGCATTTAGAATTTTGTGAATACTTGAAACCTTTCTAACTATACAAGTATTGACATAGAGATTCATATATAATTTTATAGCGCTCCAATGTCTTACCAAGTTTTTGACCAAAAAGAAAATGTTTTACAAGGTCAGTTTGGAATGCCGCCAAATCAATGCTAGTTTAGCCAAATCAACATTCCTGCCTTTTGAGCCAAGTCATGTATCATCACCATCTAAAAAAAAATCACCATCAAATCTTTCTAGGTATTTAGAATGCATTTACTTCATGAAAATATCACCTTCCATTTTCTTGAAAATATGATCGATGAGTGAAAGATATGAGTTTTCAACGGGAATCAAAATTACAAAAATATGTTTGGTGTAATTTTCTATAAGCAATCATTGCATAGAACAAAGTATATTTTTGTTGTTGTCAGTTCTAAGGTTCAAATTTTCAAATATGGCAACCAAATTTTCTAACAAAGAAATTTGAAAATGAAAACAAGAAATTAAAATTTTATATTTATATTTCACGTGAAAGCTTTCTATTTAAAATAAATTCTGTCTTGAATCAAATTGAAATTCCTTACTTTTGCTTTTGAACTACACAAAAGTGAGGTGTCCGTTTTGCCAATAGCTTTATTCGACTAAAGGTTAGTCAATGAACTTGCCTTAATAGCTTTGTTGACACCTTATTTTTGTTAAATAAAAAATAGTAAGACAAGTAAGTATCAAAATCAAAATCGGGTGGCCTGGTTTTACCTAGCCCATTTTTCTTTTAGCCAAACTCTCGGCCCGCTACGCGTCCAGCCCACTCTCCCTCTCTTTACGCAGCTCATTACTTCTTTTGGGCCCGAATTTCTTTCTTTTTCTTTAGCTCATTTCCTTCATTTCATTCTAGCCCATCTGAATTAGCAAAAAGCCCGGCCCCCGGTGGTTGTCTTCCCTCCCGCGCCCGTTCCCGTCTGTGAGCAGAATACGTGAGAGACAGAGACGGACGGTGACCGAGAGGGAGAAGATTATCACAACAAGAGGAATTAGAACTGTGGAGCAACCTGCATACACATTTACTAAGCCATTATGCCAAAAATGACAAAACTCATGTATGGAATTAGTTGGAAATTTAATGGTTATCTCGTTCAAACATGAGAAATTAAGACCGAGACTTTAATGATACAAGTATGGGGCCAACACCTTTTCTTGGGGTATTGAAGACAAAGGATTCAAAAAGGGAAGTGTGTAATTAGAAGCAAGTGAAGGGAATGTTCTCTCTTTTAAAGTTTGAAGACTTACCCTTCAGTAGGGTAAATATTTACAAGTGAATTGATGGAGTTGCTTAATTAACCAATGGTAAAATCATGAGGTCTATGGTTAGAGAGGTTGTTGTTCCAATTAAATGAGTTCATGTGGCCCTTAAGTAAGTAATAGGGTGCAAATGGTCCAATGAGAAGGTTTTATGTTGCCTAAGGTGAATAGCTAGGGCCTATGTGGCTAAGTATAGTTAGCCACAAGAGGAGATAATTTGGAAATGCCTCTTCTCCATTAGCCAAGTAAGTGCATGAGTCACCCATTTTATTTATGAACTAAAGTTGAATTTGATGAGGTATGGTTTGACATAAAGCATGACATCAGCGATTGACTAAGCTTAATGCCTAATTTAGAGCATTAATACAATTTTAATACATTAAGAAATAAACATATCGATCAAGGGAATTCAAAGGCTAATTTTCATAATAGATTATTTAATAAAATATTAAGTGAATCAATATGTAAACGAGGAAAAAACTAGTGTTCACTTTGGCAATACGAAAGATATTTTAAATCCACTAAAACATTTAGCAAAAATTACCAAATGAAATGGAAGTACTTAACACGATAAAACTCTAACTGATCCTTGAAACGATACATAAACTCAGTAAGTTTTCTAATCTATCGTTCGTTCAATAAAAATTCCTACACGTAACGTTAATCATATCTAACTTCTTTTATATTAATCAACGTAAGAAATTTTCTAAATGTCACAATATGAGTGCAACTACTAGCAAAATTTGTGAATAAGTTTTGGAAACCATTAGTTTTTTTTTTTTTTTTAAGCGGTTAGATGGTGTCCATGCCAATTTTTGTGTGCCTCAAGTGATCCACCTCTCCAAATAATCTTAAGAGCACACTCTTTCATTTCACTTCGGTGATTTAGAATCTTATTTTTAAAGTGCTCCCAATAAGTTTTGAATACATAATCATAAGAAGAGGAGCAAACTCTTTTGCCCTTTAGCCAATACCTTGTAGGATATACATATCCTAGGGTAAATTTTTTAATGCACAATTTTGTTGGGGCTTGAGAAATTTGCTCCCATTGACATCTTCTTTTATTCCAAGCCCTCCCAAACTAATTGTTTTGCTTTTCCACCTGCTTTCTCCCCCTATTCCTATTCTTCACGGCTTTGCAAGGTTGCCAAGTAAAAGTGTAAATTTATTATGTTAAATGCATTTAAATGATAAGCATAAGCCTGTGGATTTCATCTATTGTGACCTTATTTTATGGATGATGCAGCGAGAATAGTCAATGACACTAGAGGCTTGCCCCTGGTCTCATGCCCAATTCCTGCAACCTCTCTGCATAGTGTGTTGTGTTATATTGAAATGAAGTAGCAATCTAGGTTGCACCGACACGGACACGTGACACGCGACACGACACGACACGACACAACACGCCGACACGTCATTTTTCAAAAGTAGAAAATTTCGACACGTTCCGACACATTATATATTAAATGAATATTTTTATTTTTAATTAATTTGATTCAAATTTATAATTAAAAAAACCTACAATGAATTTACACTAATAATTCAACATACAGTATTTTTATTTTTCAAAATTATTTTTTAATTTTATTTAACAATTTTTTCAATTAAATAAAAGCCCCCGAGCCCTTTGATTAAATAAAAAGCGCCCCTCCCCCTCCCCCTCCCTCGGCGCTCAAACCCCTTCGATTAACACCCTCCCGCGCGCCTAAATTCCCTTTTCCCTCGTTTCTTTCCCACCCCCAATTTTTTTCACTTTTTTTTACCTCCACCTGACACCTGACACCGTCCTTCCCCCTCCCTCCTGTCACTTCCCCTCCCCCCAACACGCCAAATCCCTTGTTTTTATTCTTTTGTTCCCAAAACCCTAGCAATGCTTCTTCTTCTCCTCTCCTCGCCGCACGAAGCATTTCCTCTCTTCTTCCTCTCGATTCTGCTTGCCAGGGATGGAATGCGCAGTCCTTGTGCACCGAGAGGCTGCACACCGCCGCGAACTCCTCCTCCTCCCCCTTGACACCGCTGCCACCGCCACCACCCCGATTGACGATGCCGCCCTCCCCACGCGCGCCTCCATCGTGAAGTTCCTCCTCACAGCCCTCGCCTCAGTCTCTACTCTCTCTCTCTAGCCGTCTCTCACCGTCGCGGGCTTGCCTTCGCTCGGCTCACGGCTTCGTCTCTCCTCCCTCACCCTCGGACACGTGTGTCGAAACATGTCGATAAAAGTTGACCCCGTGTCGACAAATCCGACATGCGGTCAACGCGTGTCCGAGCGTGTCGACGTGTCCGACACGCTCCGACACGTGTCGGACACGACACGGAGGCACATATAACGTGTCCGTGCAACCTAGGTAGCAATAAAAGAAAAATATATATGGGCTTAACCACTTCACCATAAGGAAAGTCACAAGTATATATGGATTTATTATTCTCATATTTTTCTAGATAAAGATGATGTAGCGAGCATGATTTCACTAATCAAGATTGAAGGAGAAAGTCCTAAGTTAACATAACTCTTATTCAATTAGCCATAAGCAAGATGAATTCCTAAGTCAACGTCAAATCTCTCCTCAATTTGCAATTTAAGGATTCTCTTTTTACCTTTTATTTTATTTTATTTTAAAATTTTGCAACTCTTGCATTTAGAACTTTGTGAATACTTGAAACCTTTCTAACTATACAATTATTGACATAGAGATTCATATATAATTTTATAGCGCTCCAATGTCTTACCAGGTTTTTGACCAAAACAAAAATGTCTTACAAGGTCACTTTGGAATGCCGCCAAATCAATGCCAGCTTAGCCGAATCAACATTTCTGCCTCTTGAGCCGAGTCATGTATCATTACCATCTAAAAAAATCACCATAAAATCTTTCCAGGTATTTAGAATGCATTTGCTTCATGAAAATATCACCTTCCATTTTCTTGAAAATATGATTGAAAGATATGAATTTTCCACAGGAATCAAAGTTACAAAAACATGTTTGGTGTAGTTTTCTAAAAGCAATCTTTGCATAGAACAAAGTAAATTTTTGTTGTTGTTAGTTCTAAGGTTCAAATTTTCAAATATGGCAACCAAATTTTCTACCAAAGAAATTTGAAAATGAAAACAACAAATTAAAATTTTATATTTATAGTTCACGTGAAAGCTTTCTATTTAAAATAAATTATGTCTTGAATCAAATTGAAGTTCCTTACTTTTGCTTTTGAACTACACAAAAGTGAGGTGTCCGTTTTGCCAATAGCTTTATTCCACTAAAGGTTAGCCAATGAACTTGCCTCAATAGCTTTGTTGACACCTTATTTTTGTTAAGTAAAAAATAATAAAAATAAAAAATAGTAAGACAAGTAAGTATCAAAATCAAAATCGGGTGGCCTGGTTTTACCTAGCCCATTTTTCTTTTAGCCAAACTCTCGGCCCGCTACGCGTCCAGCCCACTCTCCCTCTCTTTACGCAGCTCATTACTTCTTTTGGGCCCGAATTTCTTTCTTTTTCTTTAGCTCATTTCCTTCATTTCATTCTAGCCCATCTGAATTAGCAAAAAGCCCGGCCCCCGGTGGTTGTCTTCCCTCCCGCGCCCGTTCCCGTCTGTGAGCAGAATACGTGAGAGACAGAGACGGACGGTGACCGAGAGGGAGAGGAGTCCGTGAGCCAGTGCGTGAGAACAGGTGGGTGACCGAAGCAAGCCTCGGAGTTTCTAGAAGGTGTGCAGCTGGCCGGGAATTCTGATACACAACAGAAAAAGGATTATTTGGGAGAAGGAAGGGGGGTGTGCTCGCTCGGCCAAGATGAAGAAACAGAGAAGGGACGCCCGGCCGAGAAACGGAAAGGAGAGAAAAGACGCGAGAGATAGAGAGAGGACGAGGGAGATTATCTCGTTTTCGAGTGAGAGATTTCATGGAAAAGATCATCGCCGGAGCTCATTGTCGAGCCTTGGAGTTCCGATTGAAGCTCGATTCGCGAGCCATTTCGAACGGTTCCGGAGTCAGAAGTTGGGTAGCAATTGTGTTTCGTCTACTGCGAAGGAGTGAACCAAGCCTAAGCTCCTCTTCCGTCGCCGATCGCTTTTTGCCGTTTGTCCGCCAGGTGAGCTCCTTCATATGCTCTGTACGTGCTCTGTTTCAGTCGAGAACGGGACATTAGGTTCGAATGATGAGTTTGCGAGAAAATATTGATCGAATACGGGTTTATTTGCTGTAGAATAATATGATTTAGGCGTCTTTACGTCATGTTTTGATCGAAAGGCGTATCGGAGTCGAATCGGAAGCTCGTTTCTTGAATTGCATGCTAACTGTTCGATAAAATTCCTAAACGAAGAACCGAAATTGCTTTTATGGAAATGGATAATTAGAGCCTCGCTTATGCTTGATTTGTTCTTATAATTGTTGAATCGTCACTGAATAGTTGTTTTTCATGTGATTTGTGGCATATTATTCACTGTCCGAGTTGGCCATGTGTGCGCCTCCCCTTCCCTGGAAAGCTTTTCATCGCCGGTGATGTCCGCCATTTGAGGCTGTTCCAGCTAGTCTGTTTCATGTGCATTTGAGTGTTCTCTAGCCTAGAATTGATAAGAGCTTTAGGAAGTGCAATTTCGCAGCCTGAGGATTCTTCATTAGAGGAGGTCCAACGACATAAAAACTGTCCAGCTAACGGCTGGCAGTGGTTTAGCGTCTGTCACAATAGGTCATCTCGACAGTGGCCTGGGCACCGGCAAGAGCTCATCTGAATATTGGTGCTGGTTCTTTTGAAGAGAAGGTGAAGAAGAAGACCAAAAATAGAAAACAGAAAAAAAAAAAAGTCAAAAATTAAAAAATAATCAAAAGAAAAGTAATAAAAAAATTTGGATATAATATGAATTAGTTCGGATCCGATTAGTCTGATTGGGTCACATGTAAGGTTGAATTGAAGGCGGGTTGAAGGTTTGTAGGCCGATTTCAATAAAATTGAACCGGGCCTTAAGCTGGCGCAGTTTCGAACCTAACCCGGACCATTAGGGTCTAAGTCAGCGAGTCAGGTTGGTTTCCTTCCTTTAGTCCGAAGCCCATCTCCTTAAAAAAAAAATGAAAAATTGGAAAAACCTTGGGGAAAATCATCTTAATTGATTCCAGTCGACTTTTAGTGGCTTGAATCAACCTTAGAATTTTCTTTTCAAATAGACTTCTCTTAGTCTTGAGTAAACTTGAAAATTCCTAAAAAAAAATTTTGAAACCCAATTGAATAAGCTTTTAGAATTTTACGATGGGGATTTGTTTTATTTTGTTTTCTCTTTAAAGACGATGCTAGGACGCTGCTTGTACATTTCAATTTGATTATACTTGATTGCGCAATCTCTATACATTGGTTGTTTTCCTTTTATCATGGTTAGGATTTCAATAAAAACATTGCATGAATGCTTAGCGGAGTAGTCTTAAAATTGGTGAAAAAATTGCATGAAAAACACTTTAGTTGACAATGTAAATAAGTTTAGGTACTAAAGGAGACTATTTGTGTAACTAGTGTAATCAAGCCCCCAATCCTAGATCTCTAATTCCGTAGAAATTTAGATGACACTCCTACTTTTCAATTGGTTTCTAGCCAATCTTAATTGGTTAATGGCGATTCCTTATATAAAATTTTGATAGGGTTAATTTGAACTTAAAATAAAAAAAATATAACATTACGCAAGGTATGAACTTGAGAGAGTCCGTGCTCTTGATCAATTTCTTGGATAGTTGAAAAGATAATGTGGTTGAGCTGTCTTTTCAATGAACCACTAGGATCTTTTAAGCAAACACCTCTAAATCTATTCCCAAGGGTGGTCTCTCGAGCGTAGGTCATGACAAGCTTTCCCTAGCTCGAGAAGAGAAGCAACTTAACTCGGTGTAGACTCCAATTTGATCGTGGTATCGAAGGACAAAATGAACTCTTTGGTAAGAAAGAGGGACAGGTCAACAAAGTAATGGTTCGATTGCCAAGATGGAACCTAATGATCTATGGCCCTAGACCCTGACCCCCGCTTGCCCATCGGTACGGGTCTAGTCTATATTACCATAAATAAATATTTTTACACTCAACTAATCTAACTACCATAAAGTGAGGAGAAAAATGATGTGTGATGGGGTTCTAAGTTGGTCGATGGAGCTACGTTGGATGCTCCCGCATAAAAAAAGATATGCTTGCTCGCTGTTTTTTGAGATTTTTTTTTTTTTTTTTTTTTTTTTTAACACATTTGACTTTTACTGCTATTTTTATTATTATTGAGTAGATGATAACTTGTGAATTGTGCTGAAATAAGGTTCGGTTAAAACACTATACCGGAGACAAAAAAATAACAAAAGTACAAATTATGTCCTCATGCTAAGTGCATCGGTGGCATGATTCAGACATGAAATTAGAATATTGATGTTGCTAAGTTTCTCTTTGACGAGAGGTCTGAACCAGAGGTCCTGGAAGTCGGGTCATGTAGGTTGCGTTTTGTTCAACTTTTCAAATGAGCTTTAGGTGTATTGCAAATGTTGAAACTCAAAGCTATTTAGGAAAATGCAAATTGTGGTTGGTAAAAACCTCTTTATAAATAGACTTTGAGTTGAATGTGTGTTTGGCAAAAAAAAACACTATTAAAATGAGCTTTGGTTATATATATAATTTGAAAAATGAACCAAACCCTTTGCCGGCCGCAAAAAAGGCAGATTTAGCGCTAGTGGTCGTTGGTTGAGGTCGCCCAACCTTTTGTGAGGGTCGCGGTTGGGTCGGCGCGACCCAGCCGAGGGTCACCCAAGGTTGACCTAGGCAACCGCCACCTAGGTCTCATGGCCCTCGCTTAGGGCGCTCGACCTCAGGCAACCTCAACCGACGGCCATCGGTACCAGATTTGGCTCGCCGGCCACCATTTGGACCGGCGAAAGTTGTCTCCTTTTTTAATAACAAAAATTAACCGGGGACAAAATTGAAAATTTGAAAAATTGGCGAGGATAGTTTTTAAAGGAAAAAAATTAGTTTTAGTATTTGGCTAAATACTGAAAGCTCAATGACAGACCCTACAAGCATTTCCCGGAGGGGGCTTTAGGGATCGAAAGTCCTTTAGGAATGCTGAACCAAGTATACCCGTAATTAACTTGAAATCAAGGTCCACAATTTGCTTGGCCAAGCGCCAATCGTAAAGAACATGAACAAGGAAGTTCCAAGGGAAAATTGTCTAAAAAGTCCTAAACCAATTGCACTTTTGCCAATTCAGTTATAAACCTTTTAATTTTATTAATTCAATCTTAAACCTTTTCAAATCTTGTTAATTGAGTCAATTTGATCAATTTTGACCAAAAAATGCCGATGTGGACACCGGTGGTGCTATGTAGGACCACGCACTAACGAGGACAATTTTAAATAATTTTTTAATATTTTTTGAATTTTCATTAGTTATTTTATTATTTATTTTTTTCTTTCTTTTCCTTTTAGCTTTTTCCTTTCCTTTTGCCGGTAGCTAGCCATCGCCTGAGGCCCAGTCAGGCAAGAGTGACCCTTGAGAGGGCAACCCTTGCCCAAGCGAGTTAGCGAGGATCAACCTTGCTTAGGCCAAGGCAACTTCATTGGGCATTAGTCGAGCGATGGTGACACTAGGCATCGTGTTGTCGCCCTAGCCTAGGCAAGGGCCGACCCCACCAGATATGGGTTGGGTGAGGGGAGCCCTTGCCAGGGCTCTCCTTGGCCCAAGCTAGTGTCAGCCTCACCCAACCCAAATCTAGTGGGGTTGGCCCTTGCCCAGGCTAGGGCGGCCTCGCGTGGTGTCATGCCTAGAAAAGGCCGACCCTTGCCGAGGCTCGCCTCTCCGGCCGCTGGCCATCGGCAAAAGGAAAATAAAAAAGCCAAAAAGAAAAATAGAAAAAATAGAAAAGAATAAAAAATAGAAAAATATTGAAATATTATTAAAAATTATCTACATCAATAAATGTCTTATGTGGCACCATGAGCATCCATGTTAACATTTTCTGACTAAAATTGGCTGGATAGAATTTTACCCACTTTTATATATAAATACAAAGATAGATAACGAACCCATCCTGGAATGTTCTTTGCTAGTATAATTTCCTTGAATTAGCTCATCTCACCCTGAAACTTCTTGAGCACTGAGGTTTACCGTAAGCTATCCAAAAAGGCATCTCTCGCCCAACACCCCTCTTTCGTCTCAAATGAACATAGCCACCTTTTGTAGGAAAACATTGGTAAAATCAAAACCCAAAGATCTAAACTGAACCAACTACGAGACAAGAGCTTTTCAACGGTATTATGACACTTGCAAAATGTCTCAGCATGAAAAAACATTGGCAATCTTTAGATCATAAATCTAAGTCCAACCGAATTGTTAAAATTCACACAGGTAAAACATTTGGACCTAAACGTAAGGAAACTACTTGTCAAAACCAGGTCATGACAAAACACTTAATCCACAAAGCCTTATCAATGGAATGTCTGCTAAGATGATACATAAAGGCCATGGCAATACAGTTGAACCACAAGGGCCATTGACGGAATGAATGATTAGCTCATTGATCATGAGTTTCCAGTGGACAGCATGAGATGGGCGATGATAGCTTGACTCAATTTATGCACCGAAGTTGAAGATTGAATCAAGGATAATCCATCAATAAGGGATCAGAAGTAGTTACAAATCACCCTAGAGTAGAGCGCAAGTCAAAACAGTTATAGATTCATGCTGAGAATAACCAAAACTCATAACAGAATGGCCATTTAATGACACAAAAAGGGTCCAGGAAAAGAGGGGAATCATCAACTATCAAGACATTGGAAAAATCACAACGACACATTGGACTTGACTTTGAAGAATATGAAGATGAGAAGATCATTCATAATGGATCAATTTATTTTAGATTTTGCCTAATTTTGAATTTTAAGTTCGAATTAGATTAGGTTTACCATTTTCAGTTCTAATCTTTGTCTATAAAAGTTTTCCAGTCGTGCTTTGTAAGCTTTTTACTTTTTCTCAGCACTCTACTCATCTCCATTAGCAATTTATATTCAACTCTAGTCGTTGAGCAAACATGACCTCCACGAATGTAGGTCATTTGTTTTAGTTCAGTAAAATTTCACTGAAAGTCCATGTCGTCTCAAATCCACTCCTAGCATATTCTTGATTTCTTTGAATTTTGCAAAGTCGATGAGGCTTCAAGGCATATTAGAATATATTTAATTTTGATTCGAAGTCATATTTAAGAATTTATGGATAATATCCTGTCAGAAACTTATATGTTCGTTCAATTTACGGGGCCAAAAACATAAATAGTCACTCCAGATAGGGTTATTTGCTTCTACAGAAAAGCTAAAGCACTCATGTTGAACAACACTGCTTGTCTTTACCAAGCTCATGGGCTAGAATCTTCCATTTAAATCATGTGTAAATAACTGACAAAGCGCATATGGTTAGCCGCTCTAAGCATTTCCTTCTTAAAAAAACAAAAAAACAAAAACAAAAGAGAGACGAAAATTTTCAAATCTAGCAAGTGAATGCACATTGTGAATGCAATCAAAGTTAGAGCATGCGAAGAAAATATAAGTATTCACGTCTTGACAAAATGATGTAAACATGCACCTGCTCCCTCATACCATTCTTAACCAAAAGATGACTACTTAAAATATCAAAACCAGGAAAAAATATCTGCATCAGCTACACGTTTAAAAAACTATTTCATGACTCATTTTATGATAAAACGCCATCTGTAGAAGATAAAATATTGAAATGAAACACGTGAGAGTTAGGTTGAGAATGAGATGGATACATTTAATTAGCAAAATTATTGAGAAGAAATACATCAGAGTTAGGTTGAGAACGAGATGGATACATTTAATAAGCAAAATTATTGAAAAGAAATACATAAGAGTTAGGTTGAGAACAAGACGGATACCTTTAATTAGCAAAATTATTGAAATGAAATACATCATAGTTAGGTTGAGAACAAGACGGATACATTTAATTAGCAAAATTATTGAAATGAAATACATCAGAGTTAGGTTGAGAACAAGACGGATACATTTAATTAGCAAAATTATTGAAATGAAATACATCAGAGTTAGGTTGAGAATGAGACAGATACATTTGATTAGCAATTTTTGCAATTTCCTATGGGGAATCCCACATGGGAGCTTCCCAAAGACATCGGAGAGTATTAGCATATGAGGGGAAGGACTCTTCCATATTGGTGGGCTTGTGATGAACAATAATTAGCCGGCAGCCATTCTCTATGCAATAATTTGTGTTATTGTTTAATCCAAGGTTCACCAATCACCATGCCCATTGTGAAGAGGATCCACCGGCTATGGCGGCTCAAAAGGTAAATAATATTGAAGTCAACATAACAACCGCATGACTTTAGGTGTAAGAAAAAATAAACGTACCAACCACGCACTATGCCATATTCCATCAAATTATTTTTCTTCAGGAAAAGAATGTTAACTCAGGAGAAATAGCAATCCGAACTTCCTAACATGACCATCAGCAAACAGAGTCTCAACCTTGTGCTATCAAAAAGTTGAGTTCATGTTTGGATGTAAGTGTGAGTGAGTTGTGTTAAATAATTCTTATATTAGAAGATTAGTGTGGTGTAAAATAGTTAATAGATCTCTTAGTTGGTTCATAATTTATTAACTTGAGTTTAATTAGATATGTTAACGGGCTCGAACTTGAGCTCTCTCTTGATTATCTCATTTGGTGAAGGTATTGGGTTTCTACTACGCGCTCTCAATAAATGATATCAAAGCGGATGATAGATTAATGGGCCTCCAATCTAATCAAGGTGAGGCATCTTGATGTAAAATAATACTTGGATTAAGAGGAAGTAGACCTAAAAACACTAAGTTCCCGTATGCATGATGAGGAGATTGTTAGGAAGCATGTGTAAGTGAGTTGAATTGATATAGTGTGGAGCTGTTAATATATCCAAGTTAACACAAAACTCATTTACTTAAATTTTTGAGTGAAGATAGATCTAATTAGATTTTTTTTTTTTAATTGACGGGTTTAGACTTAAGCTCTTTTTTGGAGATTTCCCCATATAAAAGTATTGATCTTTTATCGCGTTCTTCCAACAATTTGGCCATTAAATTCGTTACTATGGTCCATGTATTAATGTTAACAATACAATTGGACTGTGAGTGTCCTAATTATTGATGGGACGAGACGAAGGTAGGGATCTTTTATTGCGGGCATTCAATTTGGCCATTAAATTCGATACTGATGGTCCAAGTATAAATGTTAACAATTCAGTTGGACAGTTGGTGTCATAATTATTTATGGGATGCCTAACTTACTACTGGGGAAGAAAAGAGAGGCTAAAGATGAAAAGAATTTGTGATTATTCTTTTCTTTTCTTTTTTGAAGGGAGAGGAGGATAGAGATTTGTGCAGAGTGATTTCAATTTTAGGAAGTGACAAGCTCCAAGTTGTGGGCTATGAAGCACGGACATGTTCGGGAACCTTCCGTGTTGTGTCAGACACGTGTTGGCGTGTCCGACACTCTCGGACACGCGGTCAACATGTGTCGGATTTTTGGACATGTGGTCAACTCTTCTTGACACGCTCCGACTCGCATGTCCAGAATTGCAAAAGGCTGGGTTTTTGGAGCAGGTTTGCAAGCGTGAAGGGAGAGTATATTGTTGTAGAAAGTGATGGAGGGTGGAGACAAGGGCGAGGGAGAGGAAGCGAGGCCGTAGCAGTGAGGCAACAACAGTGAGAAAGGGCTGGAGGAAGAGAGAACCATGCGACCGAGATGGCCGCGACAAAGGACTGAAGACAAGGCTACGGCCACAAAAGAGGGAGCACCAGAGGCAAAGCAACGAGTGATTGCAATGAATCGACCAAGAGAGAGTATAGATTGAGAGGAATGAAGGAGGAGCGCGGCCAGCATTTTCCGAGAGTTTTCAAGGTTGCTCTTTTTGTTTTAGGAAGAAGGGTAGAAAAAAAGATAAAGAATGGGGATGCCGTGCAAGGAGGAGCATAGAAGGAGGAGGAGGAGGCTAGGGTTTAGATTTCCAAGGAAGGGCAGGAAAAAAAACATGAGGGGTGCCGTGGAAGAGGAGTCTAGGAGGAGGAGGCAGCTAGGTTTGGGTTTCCAAAGAGGGCAGAAAAAAAAATTAAAAAAATGAGGTGCCGTGCAAGGAGGAGGTGCCTAGCAAGAATAGTAGGCAGCTAGTGTTTGGGTTTTCAAGGAAGAGCAGGAAAAAAAAAAGTTAAAAGTGATGGTGCCATGAAGAGCAAAAAAAATTTAAAATGGGATGCCCATCCAATTGGGCGGATTTGTCTTTTTTTTTTTTTTTTTTTTTTGGAGGGAGAGGGTGGAGAGTGATTTCAAGAAAAAAAAAAGATTAATAATGTTGAATAATAACAAATTATGAATAAAATATTATAAATTTATTTAAATAAGTTGACTCTACTCTTTATTTTTGAAATAATCATATGTATATATAAAAATATTTATTTATTATATAACATGTCTCGACGATCGGAATTTTCTATTTTTTTAAGAAATGACATGTCGGCGTGTCGCGTCGTGTTGTGTTACGTGTCGTGTGTCCATATCGGTGCTAGGTACACTTGTGACAAATTTACCCTTAGTTAATTTTTGTTAAATTTTACTGTTAAAATATTAAGTTAAATGACATATGACAGTTGATTGATATACCAATTTGAGATTTTACGCTCCATTTGTCATAGTTTACAATTTTTGTGATTTTTTTGTGATATTAATCCAATTTAGCGGATGATATATTTGTCACAAATTTATTAGTTTGGGGTTTTTTGCGGTTGAATAAATTAGTTTGGGGTAAATTTATCATAAATGTACCAGTTTAGGGTTTTTTTTATGGTCAGTCGGGGTAAATTTGTTACAGGTGTACCAGTTTGGAGTTTTTTATGGTAAAAAAAATAGTTTGGGGTATATTTGTTACATGTGTACCAATTTGGGGTTTTTTAGGGTATTAACCCTATTAATGAATAGGTAAGGCTAAAAAATAAATAAATAGGTGGGTTAAAATATATTTTGACTTTAATCTCTCGTTAGTCATTTGTTTAATTGATAACTTTTGTTAAAGTCAGAAAACGTCTTTCCAATTTTTTATGAATAAATTTATTAATGTTATTAGTGTAGATTCATTATAGGCTCTTTTTATTTATTTGTTTGTTTATTTATGAATTTGAATAATATATACAAAAATATTCATTTAATATATAACATGTCCCAATGTATCGAAATTCTCTTCTTTTTTTTTTTTAAATGACATGTCAATGTGTCGTGTCGTATCGCGTATTACGTGTCTGTGTCGATCCTACTTAGCCCACGGTACATGGAAAAAATGTTCCATCTTTATATAAATATGAGCTGATTTCATTGATTAACTTTCCATCCAAAATTTTTGTCCTCCCCATTTTTCTTACTTTTTAAAAATAAGCATAAGTTCCATATTCAGTTAACTAGGTCCACTGTGAGTCGGGTTATTCAGCCATTTCAATCATTCTATTCTTAAAAAAAGTTATGATATTAAGATTTTTAGGATACTTACATTAATTAAAGTATATGATGATTTTATTAATTGAGGATGACAATAATCTCACCTTATGAGGTAAAATTAAATATGTCAATGTCTTTCTTATGGAAGAATAACACTTTAGCACAATCCAAGCTCAAATTATGTTAGAATGATTTTTTGACAATAAAAATGAAAGTTAAGAAAAAATTGGTGAAGACAATGATTTCCCCATGTTGTTTATAATGTATGGATCAAATGGCTGCAAATACAAATATTATGGGTATCTATATTACATATATCGTCATTGTAAAATTACATTTTTTTTTTTTTGGCCTATACAATCTTAGGATGGAAATACAAATCTATTTATCTATATAAAGTTACACGTTAAAAATAATAATTGATTGTTTTGATTACCTAAAATCTACTTGTGTCAAGAAAATTTCATACTACCATTGTACAATATAAAAGCCCATTGAAATAGGATTTATATTACGCACACTATCGATGTAATAGTCTTTTTTAATACAAGCAATGTCAGAATGGAAACACAAACCTGTTTATGGAATAAATATACATGCTAAATATAAAAATCGTAATATTTGTCATTCTATAAAACCCGCTTATATAAAGTAAGAAATTTTTACACTGCGGGTGCACTTAACAAAAATATATGGAAATATGTTGTTTGCAAAGAAGGGAATGGTGGAAGAAAAGAAAAAAAAAATAAATAGGAATTTCTATAAAATTTCTGACGTCATAAAATTTGGAGATGTGGACGTCATTCGGGAAAAGAGAAGGGTACGCCGTCTTTACAGCTGGAAACTTTGGCTCCATCCCCAGGTCGATTATAAAAAGAGAAGAACCATGGGAGCAGAAATCAACTTCGACTTCAACCCCTTGAAATTACTTCTCCACTTTAGAGTTTTACCTGCTCCCGGCACGGCTTGGAAACCTCCATGGATATCCAACCCAGCCCGATTCCGAAACCATCGCCAGGTATGTTCTGTTCTTTCCTTTCTTTGTTCTGATTTCATCCCAAAAGGTGATGTAAAAATTGGAAAAGTGTCGCTTCTTGGGGATTATTTTCTAAATAATATAAAATGGCAACTTTTTTTTATTTATTTATTACTTACAAGTATCCTGACACTTTATAAAGAAAACCCTCGTAAAAAAGGAAAAAGAGTGAAAGGAGAATAATTTGGGCCAAACTTGAGGGCGTGTTTGGTCTAAGAAAATTTTCTAATTTCTTGTCTTTCTTTCCACAAGCTTTCAATGAAAATACCTTTGGTAGAAATTTGGTTGTCGTGTTTTCGACATCTGAACTTTAATACTCGAACGACCAAAATTGACATTATTTTTATGAGATTTGCTTTAAACAACTAAGGAAAATGTTACAAATGGTCTCTAAAGTTTTATCTAATGTTCAATTTTATCAATGAACTTTCGATCTGCTCAATTTGGTCCATGAACTATTAACAAATGTTCAATTTAGTCCTTCCATTCAAACTGTTAACTAATGACAGTTTTTTTTTTTTTCCCCTTTTTTTCTCTTCCCTCTATCAACCATGGTGGAGGGAAGTCGGCGTTTGGTGAGGGTCATCCTTGCCTAGGTTGGCTAGGGCCGCCCTTGTTGGCGTTGGGCGAGGGCGACGTTGGTGAGGGAGGCCCTCACCTAATGCCGATGAGGGCCACCCTCACCTGGGTCGGGCGAGGATGGCCCTCGCCCAACGTTGGGAGGGGCGGCCCTTGCCAAACCCTCGCCGAACTTGGGTGAGGGGTGCCCTCGCCTGACACCGACAAGGGCCGCCCTCGCCTGACGCTGGTGAGGGCGGCCCTAGCCAGCCCAAGTGAGGGCGACCCTCGCCGGACGCCAGCTTCCCTTCGCCAGCTCCACCAAGAGAGAAACATAAGAAAAAAAAAAGAAAGAAAAAAGTAAAAAGTAAAAAGACCAAAATGCCAAATTCTGTTAACTTAAACTAATGGAAGGACGGAATTAGTCAATTTTCAAATAATCAAGGACTAGATCAGATATTTGTCGATAATTCAAGAACCAAATTGAACAAATTAAAATTTTAGGGATGAGATTGCACATTAAATAGAAGTTTAGGGACTGTTTGTGACATTTTCCCAAACAATAGCACTAAACATGTTTCTATAACTTTCATTCCTGTTGACAGCTCTTACTTTTCACCCTCCAACCATCTTTTCAAGAAAATGGAAGTTGAAATAAGGATCAATTTTCAATAAAACATTTTCGTAAACCAAATGTACCCTAAACACATGAGCTGACTCGAGGCAAAAATGCCAATTCGACTAAGCTGGAACTCATACAATTATAGTTGTGCTCTTAATCCAAGTCCAGGATACCTAAAATCATGCATTGGACTCAAGTACGTATCCTAAAAAGACATTGCGTGACTTCTAAATAATTTGGAAAGTCCAACCAAATCATCAGAAAAATTTAGAGCTTACTTTCAACTTAGGGAAAAAACCACCAAAAACCCCAAATTTTGCCATAAGTGATAAATTTATCCCATTTTTTTTTTTTTGGCATGAAAAACACTAAATTTTGCAAACCATGACATATTTACTCACCGAGGGCCTTTTGGTATTATTTTTTCTGTTTTTCCTTATTCTTTTTCTTTTTTTCTTTTTTTTTTTTCTTCTTCTCTTCCCTCCGTTGGTGTAAGAGAGAAGAAGAAGAAAAAAAAGGAAGTTTGGGGTAAAATTGACACTTTGAACAAAGTTTGGAATTTTTGGTGGTTTTTTCCCTCCAAATTATTAGAGGACGCAAAATTCTTTGTCCTGGCAAATTTAACAAAGTGATTTAAATTGTCGCCATAGAATAGTATGAGGACTGGACTCATAACCAAACAAAGTATAGGGGCTACAAGTGAGATTTCCCAACCTACTAAGGCCGAATGAATATAATTTTCTCGAGACTAAAATGCAAAAGCTAATATAGCTAGTGGAGGGGAAAATGTCAGAAAAGTCATAAATCTATTATATTAATATTAATTTAGTCCTAAACTTTTTATTGGTACCAATTTAATCCTAAATCTTTTGACCTAGTGCTAATTCAATCATTATGGGTAATTTTGGCCAAATATTGCTAATGTGGACGCCGATTGACTGACTTGGGACAACTTTTAATAATTTTTTATATATTTTTCGCATTTGTAATTTATTTATATATTTATTTTTTCCTTCTCCTCTTCCTTCCTTTAGTTGGTTGCCAGACTGCCACAATTGACCAAAGGCGAGGGTCGGTGAGGTTGATGTTGTTGGCCTTTGGCAAGCCTCATTGACCACTGGCGAGGCTTGCCCTCGTTGGCCATGGGTGAGGCTCGGCCTTGCTAGATCTGGCAATGCTGGAGCCCTCGCTAGAGGCCGTGAGGTCGTGCCTACAAGGGCCCAAGCCCTTACTAGTGGCTAGACGAGGCTTGACCTTGCTTGATCTAGCGAGGTCAAGCCTCATCCATGGCCAATGAGGGCATCCTTAGAGGGCTTAACCCTCGCTAGTGGTCAGCAAGGTCGACCTCGATCATGTCGGTCCTCACCTTTGGCTAGTTGCCAAGGTTCAAAACCAATCGGAGAGAGGAGGAGGAGAAGAAAATTAAAAAAATAAAAGCAAAAATAAAATTAAAAATTTAAAAATATCTTTAAAAGTTGTCCATGTTAGTACCGATTATGCTATGTTAGCCGATTGGTGCCCACGTCAGCAATATTCAATCAAAAGTAGTTGAAATGACTGAATTGGCTCTAAGCCAAAATGATTATGACTAAATTGAAACACACACAACAAATTTAGGACTTTTATGACACTTTTCCCACTAACTGATTCATTTTTCTTGAGCCAATTGGCATGACTATTCCTTTCAAGTGAACTGTAAGCACACACAATGTCGTACAAAGCAATTTCATCAGGGCAAAACAAACAGGTTCTACATAGTTAATTACTTATCTTTAAGAGACTGCACGAGACTAATTCCTTTAACACATGATCCCCAAACCAGTCAATTTACAATAGTCATCTCCCAAAAATAAATATTACCATCGTTTTGAGTGAAAAATAACTTCTCAATAAAAGTGGTTGTCACTGTCATGACAAAGTTTAAGATAACATTTGAAAAGAAAATTCACTAACACATAGTGCAATATACATGCATGGCTGTACATTCTTGCTACAAAAACAAGAAAGATAACATGGGTTTTCTAAGAAAAATTAGATCAATTCTTTTTCCCAACCATTATGTCTATCCAATAAAGTTAAACAATACACTTATTTAAGAAAAAAATCCATGCAATGCATTTCTATGAATGTTGTAAACTTATATATTGTATAGATGGTGACTTATTTATTAATTTTATTAATTGATAAAATTGACATGATTAAATAAATTCATAATTTTTTTTTTTTTATGTATAGTTTAGTTATAGTTATCATGTAGAATTATGAAGATACCTAAATTTTGTATAAACTTAATTTACGAAAAATATCGCAAATATGATTAATGGCACCGAGATCTTGAAAATAACTCATCATCTCTATTAAATTTAACATTAATTTTTTTAAATTTTTTTTTACCATATAAGTTTAATACAGAAAATTCCATGCACCGAATGAGCCTGATACTACTCATGTATGCACGATCCAAAACATACAAAGTGCAATTAATTTTTCTAAAGTTATTTATGTCCATTTCTCTTTTAGGTAACGAAGAGGTTTGCATAGACTTGAGTTCAATGGACATGGCAACTGATCAAGCTTGCCAAGACAGTTGCAAAACAACCAAAGGTTTGTCACTTTGAACTTTTAATTTTTTCACAAAAACTTAGTAAAATCGCATTGTCCACTATATGAAAGCTAGAACGTCCCACTAATTCATGATACAATTTCTATCTCAAAAAGAAAGTCGTGATCTTTGTTAAGTTTAAGGTTAATTGATTTTGTTTAAAAGTTTACCATCTAAGTTTAATGAAAAAAAAATTCCATGCAATGATTGAGCTAGTATGCATGATATAAAGCATACAAAGTGTAATTAACTTTTCTAAGGTTGATTATATTCGTTTCTCTTTATGGTAACAAAGAAGTTCATGGAGAAGGAAGTTCACAAGGCATGGCAACTGGTAAAGCTTCCCAAGACGGCTGCAAAACAACCAGAGGTTTGTCACTTTGAACTTTTATTTTTCATAAATCTTTTGTTTTGTGGATTTTGACTGTTCAATCCAGAACATTTTGAGCTTCAAAGCATACAAATACTGACATATAATTTTAAATAAAATATTTTCATAAATTTTAAAATCTGAATAATATCTTGAATTATAATTTAAAAGTCCAAAAAGACGTACTTTTATACAATCAAAGAGTAAAAGAACACGCTCATAATTTATTAATGATATCTTGGATAAGAATAATGACAATGAGAAATAAAAACTCACTAAAAACAGATCATCCAACTTATGGAACCTAGAAGGTTCCACAAAACTAATTCCTAATTTGATACCTAAAAAAAAAAAAAAAATCATGATCTTTGCTAAGTTTAACGTTGATTTTTTTTTTTTTTTTTTTGCTTAAAAGTTTACCATCTAAGTTTCATGCAAAAGATTCCATGTGATGAATGAGCCTGATAATGTATACATGATCTTAGAGCATATAGAGTAAAATTAATTAGGTTATTTATATTCATTGATTTTATATTTATTGTTTGGTTTGAATATTCGTTGAATTTTTGGTAACAAAGAGTTCCACGAAAAAGGGACTACAGAAGGCATGGCAACTTATAAAGCTTCCCAAGTTGATCGCAAAACAACTAAAGGTTTGTCTCTTTGAGCCTTTAATTTTAGTTTTTCATAAACCTTATGTTTAATGCATTTTGACTTTTTTTAGTCCAAATCACTTTGAATTTCACAGCATACTCTTTTACTTACAGACAATATTTTCATGTTTTTAAAATTTGAACAATGTCTTCAATTGAGAAAGCCCAAAAGAAATACTATTTTACTTCCAAAGAGTAACAAAACGTGCTTATTATGTATAAATGATATCGCGGATTAGATCAATGCCAAGTACGAATTAAAACTCATTGAAAATGCATTGTCTGATATATGAAACTTAGAAAGTCCCACAAAACTAATTCATGATTCAATAGCTATTTATAAAAAAACTCATGATCTCTGTTATTATTATTATTTTTTATAGAAATCTACCGTATAAGTTTAATGCGGAAAATTCCACTGCAATGAATGAGCCCGATACTAGTCATATATACAAGATCTAAAGCATACAAAGTGTAATTAAATTTTCCAAGGTTAACTGTGTTCATTTTCAAAAACAATAATCAAAACTTTACCAAATCTATTTTTATTGACAAATCTGGAAATGAAAAAATTGGAAAATTTTTCTTTACCCCAAAAATAAATATTGGAAAAATTCCACTTTTTAGCTATATATTACATGAAAACTTTTGGGTGGCACTATTTCCATCTCTTATGTGACTAAATGTACCCCAATGGCCACCCTTCCCACATGGGAATGGGGAGGTGGGAGGTTTAGATTCCAAAATTCTCAAGGGGATTTGGGCGGGATGATTTAGTTTTAGGAATGGGTTTTGACTCCCATACGTTGTAAGGAGATAGGGTAAAAATCTAAGAGTGAGAGTTAGAGTAGGAGTAGAATAAGACCTAAAAAAAATATGCATCCCATTTTCATTAAAAAGACAAAGGTGCCCTAATTATTCAATTGCAATTTTAAGTAGTAGGCCCAATTTATTAACTTTCCTTCTTTTGTTAGTTTTTTTATTTATTTATTTCTGTGTAAGATTTAGTTGTCATAATTAAGAATATCACACATTTGGTTCTTGTTTATTGTGGATATCCCATATATCAAATGCATTATGTTTTCTATTTATTTTTAGACTTTACTTCCATAAATATTAATTTTTTCGAAAAGAGAAATTTCAAAGAGATCTAGTTATTTTGTACATTAAGCAAATTGATGGAATTGAAGTTTCTTACTTGTGCTTCTAGGCCAGACAAAATTGAGTCGCTCGTTTTTGCATAGGGCATTATTTGGCTAAAGTATTGCAAATTAACTTTGCCTAAATAGCTTGCCTAAGCCCGAGAAAGAAGTGGCTTAACTAAAGACTCTATTGGTGTCAAGGGATAGAATGAACTTTATCATAAGAAAGAAGGACAAAGTCACCTAAAGGCAATGGTTTGATCTCTAGGGAATGAACCTAATGATCTTCATGTGGCCTAGGTCTGAGCCTACTTGCCAACTTGGGGAAAAGTGTTAAAAAGGTCGTAAACTTTTTGCATATGTGCCAATTTAATCTTAAACTTTTTTTTTTGTACCAATTTAGTCTTAAACTTTTTTACCTTGTGCCAATTCAATCCTTTCTAGCTAATTTTGGCCAGATTTTACTAATTGGGCGCCGGTTGTTGACGTGGCACGATAGGCGCTAACGTAAACAACTTTTAATAATATTTTAAATATTTTTATTTTTATTTTTTTATTTTCTCTTTATTTTTTTCTTTTTTCATTCTCCTCCTTCCTCCAGCCAGTCACCGAACCTCAGTGACCGGCTAGAGGCGATAGCTAGGAAGGTTAAGGTCGACCTTGCCAGCTACTAGCGAGGCTTGAGCCTTCGCCACCTCGCTAGATTTGGCGAGGTCGAGCCTCTCCCAGGCACGAGGCTGTGACCGTTCTTATGGCTTGGGTGGTCCGTGTTGTGTCAGTGAGGGTTGAGCCTTGCTACCCAGCGCTAGGCCACTCTTGTGGCCATTGGCTAGGCTCAAGCCCTCGTTGGCCGTCACCTAAGGAGGAGGATAAGGAAAAAAGGAAAAACATAAAATTCAAAAAATATTAAAAGTTGTCAATGTCAGTGTCAATTATGCTATGTTAGCCGGCCAACCCCTAATCAGCAAAATTTGGCCAAAATTAACCCGAAAGGACTAAATTGGCACCAAATAAAAAGGTTTATAATAAATTGATAAAACAAAAAGGTTTAGAACTAAATTGACATAAATGTAAAAGGTTTATGACTTTTTAAACACTTTTCCTTGCCAACTTGTATAGGTCTAGTTTATATTCCCAATGACAATCATTTTTACTCAATCCAACCACTATAATGTAAAAAGAGAAAAAAAGAAAAAGAACAAAAACAAGTTATGTTTTGCTTGCACTAGGTGTAGGGGGTTACCTTTACATTAGGCGAGGTACTTCCATAAAAAGAAGGAATGAGCTCCGCTTAGGGGACCAAAACTCTTCAATAATTGGATATCTTATCCATTTTTGCATCCTCGATTTACTTTTTGTTGAAAGATTGCAGTGAGGAAAGCAACCCAATGGCACCGCAACCGAGTGAAATACAAGGAGATTCAAATCCTGCAAAACCACCAAAAGGTACATATTTATGTTCCAACCCAGAAAAATTTATGGTATAAGTGATGTGGTCTTATAATTTCTTTGTTTCCTTTATCTAGTTTGGCGACAGATGTAATTGGAACTAAATACAGGGACCAAGAATAAATAAATTTCCAACAACGCACTAAAAATGCAAAAGCAATGTGTGGCCATCAAATACAGTTGACTGATTCAAGAAAACATGAAACAAAAGCAAGACGTATTACTCAAAGTCAAATCTCCTAAATTTGGTTTGACTTGGCTGCACGAGTTCCCTCGTAGTTTTGGATGATTATGCGACTGTTTTTTTGTCAATCCTAGTTTCGTCACTCAAAGAACTCAACGACCAGATCATTAAAATTAAGTACCAGAAAATTTCCTCTTATCAGAAAGTTTTGTCAGCAGTCACCTTGCGAGGACTAATTATTTTCTGTCTACTTGAAATGCAAATCGGATTGGCAATTGGTTGTCCAGCAAAGCAATTTCGTCAAGAGCGGACGGCAAAAAAGGGGTTTTGAAAATTTTATTACATATCATTAAGAGACTACATAAGACTCATCCTCTAAAGACATGATTCTTGAGCTAATCAATTCACTATAGTCATATCCAAAAGGAAAATCATGTTGTTCTAAGCCAAAAATAACTTGTCAATAAAAATGGTTGTTACTATTACGAATGACGAAACTTTTGACATATCTATTGTTCTTATACTTGTTTTTGGACCAGACAAACCAAGACGCCTGTTTTTGTTGGATAGCTTTATTCGACTAATAGCTTGCAAAATAACTTGTTTGAATAACTTTCCCAAGCTCGAGAAAGAAGTAGCTTAAGTTGGTAAAGACTCCTTTGGTGTCCAGGAATAGAATGAATGTATCATAAGAAAGAGAGACAGAGTCACCGTCAAGTAATATTTTGATCACTAGGTACTGAACCTAATTATGCGTGCCCTAGAGCTTGAGCCTACTTGCCAACTTGTAAAGGTCTGATCTTTATTTCCAATGATAATCCTTTTTACCCTGATGAAATCCAACTGCTTTGACCCAAAAAAAAAAAAAAAATTCACTGTAAAGTGAATAAAAAATTATATGCTTTACTTGCTCTGGGTGTAGGTTTACATTAGCGGAGGTACTTGTATAAAAGGAAGGAAGGAACTCGGCCTAGGAAGACTAAAATTCTTTGATAATTAAATATCTTACTTTTTGCATCCTCCGTTTACTTTGTAGTTGAAAGATTGCAAGGTGAAGAGAAACCCAATGGCGCCGGAAGAAGGTGAAATACAAGGAAATTTGGATCCTGCAGAACCACCACCAGGTAAAGAGATGTTCATGTCACAACCCAGAAAAATTTATGGTATGAGCGATGTGGTCTTATAATTTCTTTGTTTCCTTTATCTAGTTTGGCGTCATATTCAATTGGAACTAATTACAGAGGCCGAAAATTTGTAATTCCCACGAACTGAAAATGCAAAAGCAATGTGTGGCCACCTAATATTGCTAGTTGATTCATTTTCTCAAGCCCATTTCATGACTATTCGTTTCGAGCAACAGTAAATACCCATCCCCATTTAAAAATTCTAGATTCTAGGGGACTATTCAGCTTTTTCGCCCCCCCTAAATTGAGGAACATATGAGTTTCAGAAAGGCGTTTTGCGTCAACTCTGGTTTTCTTCCTTCTATTATCCAAGATGTTTGTGTGGACGGGGACTCCAACAAAGAAACCAATCCTTCAGAAAGACAAACTTCTCTTGATGAAGCAGTGCAGCGTACGCCGTTGCCAAGGGAGCCGTTCCTTTTTCTGTTTATTAAATAGGATTTGCCTAAGTCATTCATAATAAGTTGATATGTGTTGCACAATTCTCTTTCTACCAAAATAAATAAATAAATGAATTGTTGGAATAGGCACTCAAGTAAATGATTTTTCACTGATATGGCTCTCAATTGATAAGAAAAAAAGTCACAGCCCTCAATTGAGCGCTGTATAAAAATCATAACATTGGCGATGTTCTTATTCTTTCTTTTTGATATGAAGAGGTTCACTTAGACGTTGATCCAGAAGGCACAGCATCTGATAAAGCTTCTCAAGGCGGTCCTGGATACCGACGAAAAATAAAAAAAATAAGAAAAAAAAGGAGCGTTCTTGGACCACTTAAAGGTTTGCCACTTCGAAGTTTTAGTTCTCATTTTTCATAAATCTTGTGTTGACTGCATTTTATTTTGCTCCGAAACGCTAAAAATTTATAGCATATAAATGTTAAAATATGAATTCAAATATAATCTCATCATAATTTTTTAAAAAAATTATAATATCTTGAATTATAACTAAGAAAGCCCAATTTTTTATTTTTTATTATTTTACTTTGAAAGAGTAAAAGATCATGCTCATCAATTATGACTGATATTGTGGATAAGACCAATGGCAATGAGAAAACTCATTCACTTTAAAATACCTATCTCGAAAAAAAAAATTAAAAAAAATCAGGAAATCTCTTCAGTGTAATGTTTAATTTTTTGTTTAAAATTTTACTATCTAAGTTTAATACAAAAAAAAATTCCATGTAATGAATGACCTTGATATGAATCTTGAATAGATGACCTATATTCATTTATCTTTTTGGTCACAAAGAGATTCTCGTGGACTCGAGTTCAAAATACACATCAACTAACGAAGCTCCTTAAGACGATTGCTAAACAACTACAGTTTTGTCACTTTTAACTTTTAATTTTTTCCTTTTCCGTAAATCTTAGGTTTCTTGCATTTTTTTTTAATTCGAAATATTTCAAATTCACGGCGTGCAAATGCTGACATAAAAGTTAAAACATGATCTTTCCATAATTTTAAAAGCATAATAATATCTTCAATTTTAATTGAGAAACCCACCCCCCAAAGAAAAAGAAAAGAAAAAAACAACCCAAGAGGAAGAAAAAAAAGAAAGAACTGACTTCCAAAGATTAAACGAAGGCGCCCATGGAAACAGGCCTGTTGAGTAACGACCGCCCCTTGATTTGGATTGGCATTTCATCGAAACTTTTTGCACTTGCACTTGACCTTAAAAACAAGAAGTGCGAAAGACTGAGGACTTTTAAATTTCAATATTTGCAGTTAAGCGAAAACCACCGGTGGTCAATGAGAGGTATCGATCATTGTTTGAAGCTGCAGTAAAAGGTGATTGGAAAGGTGCCGAGAAAATCCTCGATCATGATCCCGAAGCAATCACGGCCCCACTTTTGACCACAGGACGTCGTCCAGCTACTGTGCTCGATATTGCGGCTACGGTCGGACAAGATCAATTGGTGGAAAACCTGGTTAAACGAGTCCCTGCAGAAAATAAAGCTCCCATTTTAAAGGCTGCCCTCTACCATGCTGCTCAGAGCGGTAGAATAAGAAGGGTAAAGGAATTAGCGGACAATCTTGACAAACATGGTAGCTCAGGTGTAAAAATTGCCTTGTCAGTTGTTGCTACAAATGCTCCTAGGCAAAAGGAGGTTATCTGGTACCTGGCCAAACATATGAAATACATCCCAAAGTATCATACCATGCTCAACTTTATTAAGGCTGGCCATTCGGGTAGGATTTCACACTCACTCATCTTATCTGATTTCCTTCACTGTTTACTTGAATTATTTTTTTTGTTTTTGTGTCCCAAAAGACATACTCTTGCATTTAGCTAGCAAACTCCCCACATTAATTCCCCTTGTCGAGAGCAAAAACCATAGACTGTCAAAAGACCTTGCGCACCTGAAGTCTTACTACTGTAGCGGAGCTCAACTCAATTTTTGGGAAAAGTATATTTACCAATGTAGGTACTTTTTGTGCTTCTTTTGTTAGATATGCACATTTAGAGCAACTCTATTCACATAGTGTTCATTCTATCTATTCCCTTTTTAGGTATCCCTCCCTTGGTTGATCCATCATCTGACAACGTCCAAGACACGAAGATGGCTGGAGGTATTTTTGTTAATCTATTGATGGATGGACTAATATAGTAAAAAGCATATCATTTAAAGATCTTATTCACCAAAGTTAAGGGATAGGGACTACATCAGTGTATAAAATTAATATCTAAAAAATAAATTGCGTAATAAGTTAATTTCTAATTTAACAACGAGCAACGCTATTTACACCCCCATTTTACCTAAAACACTCATCTTTTTTTTTTTTTTTAAACTAATCGAAATACCCTCTCCCCCCCCGAAAAAAATTGTTTCTTTACATATTAGACTAACCTACAAAACTGCCTATATTTTAATCATCTCTCTAATCTTATCAATTTCACAATATAAATGTCAAATTACACCTAAAAAGATATTTTAATATCTTGTATCCTATTATCATCTTGTCTAGAAAAAATTATTAATTTTAATATATTTTAATCAAAAGTTATATGGAAGGTTAGAAAATTCTAGTTATGATGGCTTATAAATACACAATTAATTGCATATTTTTATCAATTAGTTTGAGGGAAACTTTATTTCAAAGTTGAAAATTAAAATTTAATCTAACTGTCTAGCCGATTTTGACATTGTGACTAGTTTTCCGGAATAAGTTTGTAGGTTTATAAAGTTAAACATCATTGATTTGTCTTCTTCTTTTGGGGGAACCTTTTACACTTTAATATGAATTGCAAGATGGGGGTTAAAAATTTATTTACGCCTTCTTCACTTTAAAACTCACACTAGAATTTTTCAAAGGAAAGTTTTAAGCTTATTTCAAATTTTAGATACACTTGATATGGGATTGAATCTACGGTCAATAGTAATTACTTTTTTCATAATTGGAGTAGAAAAACAAGAAGTTTCTATTTTTTTTTCTTTTATATTCTTATCCTTTGTTAATATTTAGATATGATCTAATATAAATATGTCTGACATGTGATCATGCTTCTAACAATTTAACCCTTTTGAATAGATAATACCATAAATTAAAATTTGACAACATTTTCTAGGTAAAGGTAGAATAAGATGCATGATAAAGTAATATTTTGTTTGGTAATAATGGAGCATTTCTATAGTGAAATTGATGAGAGCAATAAAAAAAAAAACAATAATTTAAAGAGAGAGATGACGGTATGGAAAAAAGGAGTCTCTTAGCCAAAATGGGGATGGAAATAGGGCCACACTTAACATTTGTATAATTAGTTTGAGAAGTCTTCCTTACTCAATTTTGAATTGCCAAGTAGAAATATTGAGAATTATAAATTTGAATATCAAGTCATGAAGGCTGATTAATCCAAGTTGTTTTCTAACATTGAGCATTATTTAATTCAATTACATGTGTAATTTTCATTTCATAAATGTGATATGTATCTTTTTGTTCATCATCAATTCCTAATTTGCTGACGTGATGCTTCTCTTCTCTTAATGGTGGTAGAACCAGCAATTCGTTGGTTCAAGATATTACTCCGGAATCTCATCACAAAACCATGTACACGAATTGGCATAGTATCTTCAGACAAAAAAAGAAAAAGAAAAGCATATGCGGTGGTATCTAAAGAAAAATGACCTTATTTATCCATGGTTAGAGATCTCTATTTTATATTGTAAATTGATTTGCTCGATGTATCCTTTTAGTATCACAGTTTTTAATATGGATTGGTTCTCGATTCATATATTACATATGATTGGATTTCATTCAATTTAAAGTCCAATTGACATATATCCATTAGGAGAATCTGTAAAAATAGTTAGATCCAAAATAGATCTATCAATCGATCGCTAAATGTATCTATTTTACCACACTCTTTTTTTATTTTTCATGACATTTCGTGTGTTCATCCATAAATCCATTTGTTCTCTGATACATGCATTTTGATTTTCAAGCCATATGAAGTTTGCTTCCTCAATTAATACGTTAAATTCATCATTCTCTTCTCAACTACTACACACGTGCGCGCACATAAGCTCACGACCCAAATGCGAAAGCCTCTATAACCTTTTGAATTTTCATCGCAGGCAAAATTGCTCATCTAGTGTTACGTGTACCTTTTATCAAAAGGATTGGAGAATTGAAGTTGAGGCACGAATGCTGGCTTGAGTTAGCAATTTTAGTTCTTGAAAACTTGAAGGATCCTAAGAGAACTAAACTCCAATTGACTTCAAAGATTGTCCTTGAAGCTGCATCTAATGGAATATCTGAAATTGTCAAGTTATGTCTTGAGCAACATCCGGAATTGATGTGGGATAAAGATTTCACAAAAGAACTGATTGAAGAAGTTGTGAGGGCACGGCATGTTGAGTTGTTTAGACTAATGAATGCATACCCCACAATTCCAAAATTGAGGTACAACTTTAAGAGGAACTGCGACCTGATGGCGGCGGTAGTAGGATGGTCACCAGGATATGCATCGGCAGATGTTTCTGGGTCAGCTTTTCTTATGCAAAGGGAACTTCAATGGTTTGAGGTTCGTTCACTATATTTGCTTGCCACTCTTTGATTTATTTACATTCATGTTAATAGACGTCCTTTTTTCTGAAGGTACTGGAAGATAGGAGCTCTCCTTTATTAGAAAGTCTAAGATTTGAGGTTGGTTCACCTTATTTGTTTTGCCACCCCTCTTGTGCTCTTTACTTTACATTTGTATTGATGGATGAAGGTGATGAAAGATGAGAGCGATCCTTCTTCTACAAGTCTGGAATTGAAACCTACAAAAGGAAGGAGAGGGAAAACATACTGGGAAATCTTTGTAGAACAGCGTAAAGATTTGCTCCAAGAGGCAGGACAATGGATAAAGGAGACATCATCATCTTGTAGCCTTGTAGCGACTCTCATCATTACAGTAGCTTTTGCTGCAGCTTTTACTATGCCTGGCAGCAACGACAACACAGGGATTCCGATCTTTTTGAAGAATAGCTCATTCATGGTATTCGTGGTTGCGGATGCTCTAGCTCTCTTCTCCTCTGTCACTGCCACCTTGATGTTCTTGGCTATCCTAACTTCGCGCTATGCCACAAAAGATTTCCTCTACTCACTACCAAGAAAATTGATACTGGGCCTCACCTTTCTCTTTCTCTCTTTGGCATTTATGCTCGTGGCTTTTGGCTCTGCTCTTACAATCGTCCTAAGCGAACGATGGAAGTGGATTTACATCCCCATTACTTTGTTGGCTGCCGTCCCCGTCATATTGTTCGCAATCCTACAGCTTCCCTTGTATGTTGAAATGGTTGAATCCACCTATTGGCCTCGCCTCTATCGTCCTGTGAAGATTTGGAAATGATTTGTGCTATTATTATGGAATAAGAACATCCGGGATGTGATCTTTGTTTACACTTGTTATTGTGTGTGAAATGTAGATATTATGGTGTTTACTCATGTTTTAAGACTATTGAAGTATGACATTAGCTATACTGATGCTTAATTTTAAACGTATGCTGTCAAGCGCACACCTTATCTCTATGGGTTATTTGGTATTTTTACCTAGACAGTGAGCAATTACTTCATTGCTTGTTGTATTAACTACTAAGGTGAACTCAATTCTTCAAAGAACCGGCAACATGGCCATCAATATTCAATATCGATAGGGTTCATCCATTCAAATAAAGCAATGATCCACATAAATTCTCTATCCTACGGAAGATGGTCACCCAAGTAGTGGCCCAACATGAGGAAATTTTCATATGGCAAGCCGAGCAAACAACTATTTTAGTTCAATGAAAGCTCAGCCTTCAAAATCAGTCTTCACCCACTGCCCACACTTCCACCGCATCCTCTCATCCAAATCTTTGGCTTTGACCTCCGCCACCTTAGCTGCGTTGGCATCATGCTCCGCTTCTTCTCCACCACATCACCTCTTCCTAACTGCTCACCTAGCAATAGTGCACGGTGATCGTCAGCAGCAGCACCAACTCCATCAGAGACATAGCCAACAAAATCCTGCACTCTTGCCTCACCACGACTTTAGCCTCTTTCAGGTCTCTCCATGATCGCACCAGTGAAAGGCTTGACATTTCTTTGATGAATAGCACCAGTACGCCCAGCACCTGGCCGAACAGTGAAGCGGGGAGGATCAACTTACCTAGATGCAATTGACATGTGGAGACGTTTCAATGTCGTGACAAGACAACCAAATTAAAAATCCTCTCAGAGCAATCGACTTAGAATCTCAAAGGTCACGTCTCAACGACCAAACATCAGAGAACAAATTGCCTATGAGCTAGCGGATACTTCTACACGTCTCTCGACACCACAAGTCCAGCGAAAGTAAGCAAACCAAAGTTTGTTTTGAATTCAACTTGTGATGTTACGATTGAGGTTTCGGGGAATAGGATACCGATTCTTTCTAATCAACCTTAGAATTTACTGATCTTATGCTGCTTTGGACCAACATTTACGACCAGCACATTTATAATTAACCAAAGAATACAAGATGAGAAACCAAAGGAACTATTTAAGCAAGAGAGAAGTTTCCTAACCCAAAGGTTCCCATGACACGTTTACAGATGCATCTGTTTTCCTCATCCATAGCGGTGCAAGCCAAATCGAAATTCGACACTTTGGGCATAAAATCACATTCCAATAATATGTTGCTAGCCTTGAAGTCTCTATATATAACACAATGGGCTTGAGTCCTAAAGCAAATTGGCTTAAACACAAGTAGCACTGATCTAGGGCCAGCTTCCTTAGGATAATTACCAAAATAGTTATAAACCTCTTGCACTTATGCTAATTCAATTATAAACCTTTAAATTATGCCAATTTAATCCTAAATATTTTCACGTTTTTGCTGATTGAGTCCATTCAATCAATTTTGATAGAAAATCAATGATATGAACATTAGTCATCCTATGCGACATGACCTTATGGCCCTCACCTAGTGGCCAGCCCTTGCCTAGTGGTTGGGGAGAGTTGCTCGACCCTCGTTGGGCTTGGGAAAAAACAAAGAAAAAGAAAGGAAAAAAAAAGAAGAAAATTTTGAAAGTATTATTAAAATTGTTCATGTCAGTGTCAACCGTGTTATATAGGATGGTCAATGTCCATGTCAATGGTTTTCGGTTAAAGTGGGCCAGATGTATTCAATTAACAAAATACGAAAATGTTTCAAACTCAATTTGTACAAATTAAAAGGTTAATAGGTTTAACACTTTTTGAACAATTTTTCTTTTTATCTCGACTCAACTCAATCTCAACCCTTACCTAAACAATTTTGTGAAGCTACCGTTTAAGATTATTTGGACAATCTCTCTCTCTCTCTGTCTCCCTGTCTCTTTGTCTCTCTGTCTCTCTGTCTCTGTCTGTCTCTGTCTCTCTCTCTCTCTGTCTCTGTCTCTCTGTCTCTCTCTCTCTCTCGCTTGTTATTTTACATTTTCCCGCTTGTTTGCCCCTTACATATGATGCTTTCTACATAGCTATTGCGACTTACCATTTCCGTTTGAAGGGGAAAGGACATATGTTTAGGGATATTGTCTAAGAGGCGCGCCTCTCTCTCTCTCTCTCTCTCTCTCTCTCTCTCACACATTTTCCCGCTTGTTTGCCCCTTACATATGATGCTTTCTACATAGCTATTGCGACTTAACATTTCCATTTGAAGGGGAAAGGACATGTGTTTAGGGATATTGCCTAAGAGGCACGCCTGCAATTCTCATTTAAGCGTGGGCTTTCTCAAGCCTATACCTCACCCAATATTGGGATATTCAATTTTAGCTTCAAATGACGATATGAGGAGAGGAGTTGCCATTGACTTATTAGAGTCGGTTAAAAACCAAGTGAGGCATTAGAATATACTTCACTTTTTATACAACTAGAGAATCTAGGGTTGGTATCTTGATTATATTGATTAATCAATTAGTACTATTTTGGTGTCTAATCTTTGTTCAATTTAAGAAAACTTTTGTCACACATTATGGATTGATTTTAAACATATCCACTAACATATAAGGTGATCATATGGATGCATAATTATTAAAATAACAATCAACAATCATTTCTAACTAGGCTAAGGGGAAAAAACAATCAACATATTGAAAGTGCCCAATCAAAAGCATTTATCTCAAGAAGAAACATTCAAACCTTATTGTATAACCCTAGGTTTGTTCAATTTTAAGCGTAATTTTTACCCATGATTTTTTCACACTTTCAGGAGAAAACTCCCAAAAAATAAAAAATTTAAACCCTTTTTCAGGAATTCTCTTTTTTTGAAATTTTTGGGACATTTTTTGGAATTTTATGAATTTTCCAAGTTTTCTAAAATTTAAATATTTAAATATTTTTATACATTTTCTGAATTTTTAATATTTTTTTTATAATTTTTCAATTTTTATGATTTCTTTTCTTAACGTTTTTCATGAATTTTAATATTATTTTTTTTTTAAAAAAAAAGAAAGAAATTTGGGCCAGGTGACCCGGCCCGACAAAGCTAACGCGGGCCCTATCCGTCCGGGTCGGGTCTAAATCCGGACCAGCCCTAGAGCCATTCCGAATCAACCAAGTCCGCCCATAAAATTCTTAGCCCACTTGGAGCCTCTAGCCCATTTCTATTTTTAATTGTCAGCCCAGGCATCTCCGGCCCACAAAAATTATCAGCCCAGTCCTCCAACAAACCTAGCCTACTTTAACACCCAAATCTTCCAGCGCTCTTATAACTGGAGCTGAGCCCAAACTCGACAAGCTAATTTTAAGCCCAAGTCCACCAGGGCCCAAACATGTTCTAGCCCAAGCCTAATTAATCAATACAACTCACGCTAATTCATTCTTCCCCATTTTGTCTTTTTTCTCTTCTTTTTATTACCTTTTTCTATTTCTTTTTCTTTCACCCCCACGGCTTGGCTTTCAGTTTCATTCTTGTAACGCAAACATGAAGCATCTAAGAACTAGCTGGGAAAATAAACAAACTTCAATGAGCAGTAAGAGTGCATATAATAACATTTCTATTCTCAAAAACAATTTCTGTTTAAATAAATCACGAATCAAATCTCGGACGTGAGATCGGATTGGCGATTTTTCAAGCGATTGCGAGTTGGATTTCAGACGCAAAAATCAAACTGTCAATCACAGATTTCAGAGGCTATTTCATGTCGAACATCTCATCCTTACAACCACCCGCCGTGGTGGCTCCGCTAGTAGGCTCCTAGACTTCCACGCTGGAGGTCGGGAGTTCGAAAGCCCGCAACGCAAGTTGCGGGGAGGCAGTGGATCATTTGGCGACATACCCGAGTGCGTGGGTGGTGGTTTCTTACGTGCCTCCCTAGGGTTTATTTACGCAGCTGTCGGCTGTGCGGAGTTCCCTGGATCACAAAAAAAAAAAAAAACATCTCATCCTTACACTAAGGAATAATCATACTAAAAAAAAATAACAAAAATAAAAAAAATATAATAAGATAAATAAATAAAAGAAAAAACTACCTTTTCCTTTTTGTTTTTGTTTTTGTTTTTGTTTTTTTCCAAGCAAAGCAGCAACGTGGTGGATGATTCACGGTTGATGTGCCAACAATGGCGGTGCTCGACCAAGGACACCAGTGGTGACTCCTTAATTAGCTAGGACCACCGTTGAGGATTTCTTCAAACCTACAAGGCGGAAACAACTGTAACAGGTGAAGTGGAACCGCGGCTTTGTAGTTGGACGCGAGGTGGGCACGGATTGGCAGCGGGTGAGTCACGATGCAAGTCTGCAGGTGGCTCGGAACAGCAGTAAGCAGCTTGCAAATCAGCAACGGGCCCGGGCTTGGAGCAGCACGGTTAATCGACGAGGGCTAGGAAAGCAGCAGATTGCCACGAGGGGAACGGGTGGCATGGCACAGATCACGCTCGGCACGGCAACAGGCGGTGCAACACGACAGGGCAGCACAGCGAGGGTAACAGCTGGGTCTTCGTTCTCCGCGAGTGGCTTGGCAACAAGGGCTGACTGGTATTGTTGCAGGTCATGGGCGGCGCTGTAGCAGACTGAACCAGGGGGCAACACGGGTCAGCAGCTCACTGGCGACGCAACAGCAAGTCGTCGGGCTAGGAGATAGCGCAGCACAGCAGATCATTGTCGATGGCGAGAGGCAGGGAGGCATCAACGGTACAGGCAACAAGAACCGACGATCGTCGGCGGGGCTCCGTTGGCACAGCGGCTGAGGAGTCGGCAGCAGGTGAGACGCAGCAGTAGCGGCGTCTGGAGTCAAGCAGGTTGGTGCGAGCAGCAGGCGGCGGGCTCGCTTGTCGCTGTGGTGTGGCGGAGCAAGGGCGTCGAGCTGGCGAGTAAAGATCGTGCTGTAGGCCACTCAGGCGCGGCGGAGGAAGCTCGGTGGATGCGGGATCTGCGGGTTGCAGGCGAGGCGGAGCAGATGCGGGTCGGCGCTGGTCGGTCACGGACCGCTGGCGGAGCGGCGATGGTTGGCGGTTCAGCTGCTGGCGCTGGGTGGAGGCGCGGTGGCCGGCACGGGGCGGTGCAAGCGCAGTGGCTGGTGTGGCAACGCTGTGCAGGCGGTCGGCGTAGGCGTGCTCGCGGACGGAGGCCGGCGATGGGGAGGACTTCCCGCACGAAGAAGACAACTGTTTTGCTTTTTTTTTTTTTTTTTATCTCTCTCTCCTCCTTTCTCTCTCTGTCCACTGTTCTGCTGCAGACTTCTCCTTGCTGCAGTTCTTCTTTTCTTCTGCAGCCGGTCAGAAGAAAAGAAAAAAGGGACTGATTTTGGCCTTTTTTTATTTGAACGAGAGAGGAATTGCTCTCTTTCTTTTTGCGAAATTTTCCCACCAAGTGAAAACAATCCTACGAGGTCATAAAAAAGAGCTGCCGTATATTCAATGTGTGTAGCCCCCTTTTTTTCTTGACCAAGCCGCATTTTATAGGTGAATAATATGACCTCATCAGGGAAAGAGAATTTCCGCACCAAATCTCTAATAACCATGCAATCTTTCTCGTTTTGAGGCAAAAAATATATATTATTTAGTATATCCTCAAAGTGCAATATATATATATATATATATATTTTTTTTTTTTATTTCCTCCGAAATCTTCCAATCTGCTTTCTGAAATATATCACTCAATGTATATATCACATAAATATATGAAATATTTTACGAATCTTTTCCAGAAATATCAAATCGCCATTCATCATAAGTCAATTGTCAGTCATAAGAGAACAACGGGCTTGGGCCAATTCCTTCTCGCCGTGGGCTTAATCCAACTCGTTATATTTAAGCTCAAAACCATCAAGTCAAACCCATTCATTACCGATCCAATAAATAAATGCAAATGCAAATTAAAAAATAAATGCACCTAAAACTGTATGCTATGCAATTACTATTTTTTTCAAGGACAAAATTAATCCCTCAAATCTTTTGGAAGGCAAGCAAACTTGGAATGTTCTATTTATGGAAACCGAGATCCGATTGTATGGGCGAATGGGATTGACAGACTTTCATCACAAATCATCTAATGACTCAAGATCTCCTTGATTGATTCTGTCCAACGGGTAGATTGGAAGAATTTCTTTAGAAAGTGCCAACGGTTGTAAAGATACGAAGGAGTATTTAAGGCGAACTCTCTAGTTGTTTGCTAGAGTGCGTGAAAGAAAAATTTCAAAGTTTGAAGATTCCTAGCTCTTTGTTATTTTATTCATCGAGCTCAAAGTTGTATACACAAGAGAGAAAAACTCATAGTGAGACTTTGTGAGAGACTAGTAGAGACTCTTCATTAAGGAGTCGAGATCACAAGTTGTAAAATCTCTTTTGATTCTTAGTGGAATCCAGACAGTAGGCTGTCAGCGCGGAAGAGTGAACGTAAACTTGATTTAAGCCGAACCACTATAAACCTTGTGTTCTTATTCTCTTCTCTGAACTTTTTTATTTTGATTCGTACCTCTAATTAACTGTTTAAGTTTTAACTCCTTAATTTTATTTGAAACTACTAATGGTTCATTTCGTTTTTAGTCTGTTATCTTCTATAAGCAAATTACTTCTATCGAATCTTGCGAAAATTTTCATTCATGCCTATTCACCCCCTTCTAGGTGTGGTTACTAGCCTTTTCAATTGGTATTAGAGCCTGTGTGCTTATTTATTGAAGTGTTTTTTTACTTCTTAAGCTAAAGATCTATGGTTAATATTTTGGCTCTAGGTTTGGTTGAAGGATAAAGTAACACCAGACCTCCTTACTTTGATGGGAAGGAGTACAATGTGTGGAAAAACAATATGAAGGCATTCCTAAGATTGAAAGATCACCTAGAATGGGATGTGACAGAAAAAAGGGATTATTCTCAAAGCTACAACAATCTTAGAAAGAGCAAAGAAAAGTTTGAAAATCTAGATAGAAGTTTTGTTGATTTGAAAGAAAATTCAGATTCTCTTTCGAAGAAAAATGCCTTTTTGAAAGAAGATATTTCAAATAATACAAAAAGATTTTCAATAGGATCTGAGAAGTTTGAGAAATTATTTATGTACAAAGACTTTATTTTAACAAATCTAGTTTAGGCATGACTCCTGAAACTATTTATTTAATTGATTTTTCCAAAGTTAAAGAAAGAATCAAATAGAGACCTACTAAAATATTTTACAAAAATCATTTTCAATTTTTTTTTTTGTAAAACCTGTTGGCCGAAGTGCTCTAAAATGTTCGAAGTGTAATAGCTTATGAAGCACGAACACATTAGCCGTGCTTCCGTGTCGTGTCCGACACATGTCGGAGCGTGTTGAACACGTCAACACGCTTGGACACGGTCAGATACGCGGTCAACACGTGTTGGATTTTCTGACACGTAGTCAACTTTCTCAACACGCATGTTGACGCGTGTCCGGAAGACGATGGAGGGTGGAGGCGAAGGAGGACGAGGGAGCAGAGGCCGTGAGCGCCAGCGAGACGAAGCCACAAACGGACCACCATGACGGTGAGAGACGGCTAGAGAAAGAGTCGAATAGAGAGAAAGAAGAGAGAGAAAGCAAACTCCTGCTGGTGAGACGAAGCCATGGACGGACCACCGTGATGGCGAGAGACGGCCAGAGAGAGTGGTGAGGGCTGCCACTGTTGCGATGGATTGGTGACGAGGAGGAGGAGGAGAAGGATTAAGAGGAAGAGGAGAGGAAGAGGGTCGTGCGAAGAGGAGGAGGAGAAGGGTCGAGAGGAAGAGGAGAGGAGGGAAGGGGGTCGTGCGGCGAGTGGCAAGGAGGAATAGGAAAAGGAGGGCTCGCTAGGGTTTTTGATAAAGAAACCAAAAAAAGAAAAAAAAAAAGAAAGGAGATCTTATGGCGCGAGGGGGAGGGAAGTGATAGCTTACCTATCACCGTCAAGTGGTGGGGGAAGGGAAAAAAGTAAAGGGAAAAGGACGAAGGAAAGAAAGGGTGGATTTTGGGGATTTTTTTAACCGGAAAATTAAATAAATGAAATTAAAAAATAATTTCGAAAAATAAAAGTATTGAAATTTGAATAATGATAAATTTTGATCATTGTAAAAAATCATGGATTTATTTAAATTAATTAATTATAATCTCTTATTAATTATTAGTTTCATCAATAACTTTTGTTAAAATTAAAAACATGTTTCGCATTAACTATGAATATATCTTTCAAATTTCAATTGAATTGACTTATTAATATTATTAGTGTAAATTTATTATAAGCTCTTTTTTAAATTAATTAATTATTTATGAATTTGAATCAAATTAATTAAAAATAAAGATATTAATTTAATATACAACGTGTTGCAACGTGTCGGAATTCTCTATTTTTTAGAAATGACGTGTCGTGTCGTGTCATGTGTCGTATCCGTGCTACTTAGGTAACAGCTCAGAACATTTTGAGAATGAATGTCCCAAGGTTTGGAGACTTGTTAAGAGGGATTGGGCAAAAATTGTTTTCAATACTAACTCTCTTGGACTCAAGAAAATATGGGTACCAAAGAAAATTTGAGTTATTTTTATGATTACAGGTCACTATCAAGAAGAAGATCAAATAGTATTTGGATAGTGGCTGTTCGAGACACATGACAAGAGTTCAAGTTCTTTTATAAAATTTGTTCAAATAAATGGTGGAAAAGTTTCCTTTGGTGGGAACTGTAAAGAAAGAATTGTTGGATGTTGAACAGTGAAGATTGGAAGCCTGACAATCAACAATGTCTCATTGGTGGAAGGTTTGAATTACAATCTACTCAGCATAAGTCAACTTTGCGATACTAGATTTAAAAAAAAAAAAATTCCAAGAAGACATTTGTTCTAAAACAAGTAAAGACTTCTCTCAATCTTTCACTAGACGAAGACATTGGAATATTTACCTTCTAGATAGAAAACTAGAAAGTTCTCAATGTTTAATATCCATTCAAGATGAAGCAAATTTTTAGCATCGAAAGCTTGGCCATGTTAACATGAAACAGATTGCTAAGATTTCTTCTAAGAAGCTTGTTCGTGGTCTTCCCAACCTGGCTTATGAAAAGTCTGAATTATGCATGCCATGTGTTTTGGGAAAACATGTTAGAAGTTCTTTTAAACCTATAAATCAAGTTTCTACTAATTGAATTTTGCAGCTTCTGCATATGAACCTCTTTGGACCAATCGTAACTCAAAGTATTAGTAGAAAAAGATGCTACCTAGTAATCATGGATGATTACTCTCACTTGACTTGGGTTTACTTTCTAGCAAATAAGTTTGAAACTTTCTCTCACTCTTCAAAGTTTGCCAAGAATGTTCAGAATAAAAAATGATATGCTATTTCGAGCATACGAACAGATTATGGAGATGAGTTTGAAAATCAAAACTTTGCGAAGTTCTGTGATGAATTTGGTTTTTAGCATGTTTTCTCTTCTCCATACACTCCGGAACAAAATGAGATTGTGGAAAGGAAGAATAGATCCTTGTAGGAGATGGCAAGAACCCTCTTAATTGAGAGTAAAATTTCCTCTCAATTTTGGGCTGAAGTAGTTTCTACAGCTTGCTACATCATTAACGAGTGTTCTTGAGGCCTATTCTAGAGAAAACTACTTAAGAAGTGTATAAATGAAAGAAGCCAAATGTTTCTTACTTTCATGTGTTTGGTTGTAAGTGATATGTTTTGAAAAATACAAATGATCGAACTGAGAAATTTGAAGAAAAATCAGATGAAGGACTTTTCCTTGGCTACTCAATCTCAAGCAAAGCATACATGGTTTTTAACAAGAAGACTTAATCTATGGAAGAATCTATGAATATCAAGTTTCAAGACTCTATGTAGAATTAACTGGACCAGACTCAACTCAAAGAATCTGAACTTGCTCTAAACTTTATGAAGTCTACTTCCCCGAAGTGGTTCAGACTTTTGAAGATCAACAATAAGCGAGAACTAGAAGATTCAACTGAAGCGAGAAGATCAACAGACTCTCAGACCAACAAGCAACTGGAAGCATAAGTCAAGTCATCCCAAAGAGCTCATCATTGGCAACATTGATGAAGGAGTTCGCACCAGATCCATAAGGCGAGAAGAGTCTAGTGCTTTGGCACTTGTTTATGATATAGAACCCAAAAGTATAGAAGAAGCCATGTCTAATGAAAGCTGGATCGAAGCTATGCAAGAAGAGCTCAGACAGTTCATCATCAACGATGTTTGGGAGCTAATTCTTAAACTTAAAGGTAAGTCTATTATTGGAATTAAATAGGTTTTCAGGAACAAGGTGGACAAGAAAAGAAAAGTGGTCAGGATCAAAGTAAGACTCATGGCCAAATGATATACGCAAGAATAAGGGATAGACTATGACGAAATCTATGCACCAGTAGCGAGGTTATTCCAGATGGATGTAAAAAAATGCATTCTTAAATGGATTTATCCAAGAAGAAGTTTATGTGGAACAACCACTTGGTTTTGAAAATCCAAGAAAGCCAGACTCAGTCTACAGACTAAAAAAGGCCCTATATGAACTGAAGCAAGCACCTCGAGCTTGGTATGGAAGGTTAAGTAAATTCCTAATCCAAAATGATTTTGTTAAAGGAAAGGTAGATACTACTTTGTTCATAAAAAGAGAGGGTAATGACTATCTACTGGTACTACCGCCTTGGTGGCCGTGATGGTTTGGGCTCTCTCCCCCTCACGAATGGGAGGAGTTCGAATCCCCTCACGGTCGCTTGGGGTCTTAAGTGAGACGTCAGAGGTGGTGGGTCCTCCCGCTTACGTGTCTCCCTAAGTTTACTTGCCGGCTACCGGCTGTACGGAGTTCCTGAGTCACCAAAAAAACAAAATCACTTTCTATTGGTTCAAATCTATGTTGATGATATTATTTTTGGATCTTCTAATGAAAATCTATGCAAGAAATTCTCTAGATGTATATAGGATGAATTCGAGATGAGTATGATGGGTGAGTTAACTTTCTTTCTAGGGTTGCAAGTTAAACAATCAAAGAAATGTAATTTTATTCACCAAGAGAAGTATACAAAAGATCTTATCAAGAAGTTTGGATTAAAGAATTGCAAAAAGACAGAGACACCAATGTCAAGTTCTTCGAAGATGGACAAAGATGAAGGAGGAAAGAATGCAGACCATAAGCTTTACAGGAGCATTATTGGTTCGTTTCTTTACCTTGCTATATCTAAATCTGACATTTTGTTTAGTGTTTATATCTGTGCTAGATTTCAATCAGATCCCAAAGAATCTCACTTAAGTGCTGCAAAACGCATCATCAAATACGTTGCAACTACTCCAAAGCTAGGTCTGTGATATCTTAAAGAATGAGACTTTACTCTCCTTGAATATTCAGACGCAGGTTTAGTAAGTTGTAAAGTTGATAGAAAAAATACTTCTAGTACTTGTCAACTATTGGGCAATAAGCTGGTGTCTTAGTTCTCGAGGAAGTAGAGTATTGTAGTCCTTTCAACAGCTGAAGCAGAGTATGTGGCTCTTGAGAGTTGTTGTTCTTGAATTTTATGGATAAGGCAACAACTAATACACTTTGGAATTGAAGAATTGTGCATCGAGATCAAATGCGATAATACCAATGCCATTAATCTCACGAAAAATCCAATTCTTCATTCAAGAGCAAAGCATATAGAGATTCGACACAATTTCATAAGAGATCATGTTTAGAATGGAGAAGTTATGATTAAGTTCATTGACTCGAAAAATCAGTTGGCGAGACATATTTACAAAGCCATTGGAGAAAAGTTTATTTAAGTCTACTCGTACAAGATTGAATATCATATTTTATACCATTTAAAGTCTGAAGCTGATCGGACTCGTAATATCCAAAAACTACATATGTAAGTTAATTTCTCTTCAATGCAGATAATTTAATTGTAGCCTGAAATTTTTGAAAAGGTACGTTGATTTTTGAATCGTTACTTGGCTATTTTATTTTTAGAAATTATATTTTTCGAATTTTTAATTTTTGGCAGTTTTTATTTTCGAAAGGGGTAGTTTATTTTTTCCTTTGTGACGATTCGTATACCATGTTTCACTTGCTTTAAATACCATCGAAGTCCTTTTTCTTCTTTTACGTTTTCACAAACCGTAGAATACAGAATTCCTACTCTCTCACTTTTTCTCTCAAGTTTACTTTACAAGTTTGCACCTTTTTTCAATCGAACAAGTTCCGAGAGATCTTCCTCAACCGTGAAGATGTCTTTCTAGAAGAAATTGTCTCGGATCGCAAACAACAAACCATAGAATATGCCAGAGGGTCCTACTCACTTTGACTTAATCGAGGAAGAAGATTCTCCTCAATAACAACAACAACATTCTCAACAGCGTCGCTCTCCACAACGTGCAACTCAAGATCCTCTGCGCCAACAAGCAGAAGAAGAGATTGCGGAAGATGTTGAACCCGTAAGAACATTAAAACACCAGTTTCTCTTTAAACTTTACAATTAGTTGAAGCAAGGTGGTACTACAATGACGTTTATTGATGAGTTTCTGTGAGAACGTGGATACAAGAACGAGACTATGTTTTTACGATTAATGGAAAGGTTAGGCATCGTGCACTGAAGGTTTGCGACAGGGACGTTTGCTAACTTTCCTAGTGATCTGCGGTTTAGTTCTTTTAGTCAGCCAAAGGTGAAGGATGATGATGAGAGAATGTATGCGAATTTTCAGCCTAGGATGGGCGTTGCTGCTATTGTGCGTGGTGAGGGAACGAGTTTGTTTCATTCTAAGGACCACAGGAAGACTTATTCGAAATTGCTGAAGAGACGGATGATGAACCCTCGAATTGTGGATTTTGATTTCTTGGATCCTTTGAAGGTGAACTTAAGGGAGAAGTTTGCTCTCCTTCAACTTGAAAGATTCTGCTCGAGACTTCGTCGATTACCCTGAATTAACTGCATATTTCTATTCGAATTTGTTTTTTCTAGACATAAATAGATTTCGTTTTTCTGTAAGGGAAAAAGATTTTGTAGTGGATGTGGATACATTGACGGATGTTATTGATGTGTGTCGCGACTTAAATTTCGGGTACACCACCTATGGTTTAGGCTAATGAACTACGAAGTCTTAAACTTAGCTCGGACTCTCCCAAGCCCATACTAATTCGCGACTTTCAAATTCTTAACATGCAAATGGATTTTATCTAAAAGTCGCCACTAATCAGTTTATGGTAGGTCGATTAGATACTTAAGTAGAGTAATGAGAGAATTATTTTACTCATACGAACCACATAGTTTGGATACGGGACTTGGTTACACTAGATTTCTCTAATACCCTTTCGGTACCATTTCTTTTTAATTTCAAAATATTTTTTTGCAAGTAGTTTGGATTTATTGTAATTCATTTCCCTAACATGTGAGGTTATCATGTAAGTGCGCAAACCATCAATTTAACATCCAAGAAAAGCAATAAATAAATTGTAAAACTTACCTCATAGCAATGAAAACATTTGCAATGTTGGATCGAATTCACATCGACAGTCTTAGATATGATATCTAATTAACACGCAGTTTTTTTTTTTCACTTATTTAATGAAGATCATGCAATATGCAATGCATGCCACTAATCTAACATGAAATAATATGACATAGTAATATGGCTTAAACTACATGACATAAATAGAATGCAGTCTATCCTAAAAAATGAAATTAATTTATTCTAAGATAATTTTTGGTATTTTCCATGAAATTTCGAAATTAGAAAAATGCCAAAATTACCTAGCTAGATTAAGATTCTATCCAACTTATATTAAGAATTAGGCCAGGTTAAACCTTAATTTAAACTAAGATATTATCATAACTTAGCAATCTCTAACCAAAGATGCAATCTATCTAAAAATCAATTTAAATTTAAAATGAAACATGCGATTTTACCATAATATGCAATGACGTACAAATAATGCCATAATTCTACATGACATATGCATGATGACCTTTTTGTGTTTTCTTTTTTTATTAATTTCGAAATTAAAAATTATCAAATAATTAAACATGCAACCTAAGTTAACAAACTAGCAACCTAAATTGATTGATTTGATTTATTTTTATTTTTATTTTTGAAATTCTAAATAAAATTCCCATTCTAAATATGCAAACCCCCGAAACAAGAAACAAACCTAATCTAGCTCACATTTTTTGGATTTTTTTTTATGAAAATAAGATCAACTTAAATGACATGGCAGCATATCAAAGCAAGACAATATTGATATTCAAATTGACGAATCATATCTCACGTATGAGATCGAGTTAGCCAATTTTAAATAAATCACGAATCGAATCTCGGACGTGAGATCGATTGGCAATTTTCAAGCGATTGCAAGTCGGATTTCGGGCGCGAAAATCGGACTATCAATCACAAATTTCAGAGGCTATTTCATGTCGAAACTCTCATCCTTACACTAAGGAATAATTATACTAAAAAAGAACAAATAAAGTAAAATAACAAAAATAATAAAATAAGATAAATAAAAAGAAAGAAAACTACCTAAATTGATTTTATTTTCCTTTTTGTTTTTCTTTTCTTGCTTTCTTCACCCACGGCTGGGCAGCTTTGGTGGATCACCGGGGTTGGGTTACCTCCAGCGTTGAGCTACGGCAAAGACCGGCGGTGTGTACTCCGATGGCGTCGGGAAGCAGCAGAAGGCGAAGAATGCAGGGACGTCGGGTCGCAGCTGCTGGGGCGAAGATCGACGGCTGAGCAGCGGTGTCGGTGCAGTGGCGCAGGCGATGACGATGGTGGTGAACGACAGCAGCAGCGAAAAGCGGAGGAGTCATGGGATCTCGCGAAAATGAACAGGGGTAGAAGCGGCGTCGAGGCGTCGAGCGGGGGTACCGCGGCGACGAGCTGCAACTAGTCGCGGATGAGGATCGCACGCGGCTGCAGCGGCCGTGAGGATCAACGCGGCTTTGGTGGGCGTCGCCGAGGGGGCTAGGCCAAATCACGAGCGGAGCGAGGGCATCGCTCGAAGCGGTAGATCGGCGCAAAGGAGCTCGGCGGCACGGCAAAGGCAAGCGGCGCTCGGTGATGGGTGGAGAGGGCTCGTGGGTCGCCGGTGAAGTAGCGGTGGATGGCGACTTGGCTGCCGGCGCGGGTGGTGCCGGGCATAGCGCTCATGGAGGGAAGCCGGCAGCTGTTGGCGTCGAGCAGAGGATGCTCGTCGCGAGGAAGACAACGCTGCACCCCTTTTCCTCTCTTCTTTTTTTTTTTCTCTCTCTCTCTCTCTCTCTCTCTCTCTCTCTCTCTCTCTCTCACGTCCCCTCACCGGTCCTCTCCTCTCTCTCACTTTTCTCTTTTCTTTTTCCTTTTGACTTTTCCTTGACCTAGAGACCAAGAGAGGCCCTCATGCTTTTTCCTCAATTTTTTTTCGAAATCCCCTCTCTCCTCGTCCGTACACAAACATCACCTTTTGTTTGTGCATGATTTCCTGAATATATCTTTCCCCCGCGTGATATTCCCTTTGTATTTTTCGAATATTTCATCTGAAAATTTCATTTCTGCTCAAAAATATGTCATGTAGTGTATATTACAAATATGTGAAAAATCTCAGCGGAATATGTGAAAAATCTCGCACCTACCGTCGATCCAATAAAGTAAAACAAAATAAGATAAATGTCTCTAAACTATATGTCGTGCAACCTTTTTTTTGGGTAAAAATTAACCAATTTTTTAATGCAAAAATTTAGGTGTCAACGGTGTGGAAAGAGGTGTTTCCAACCAATAAATGTGTCATTGCTCATGTAACAATGTTTCTTGTACGGGACAGAATTGTTGAAGGTAGGATTTCATATTCCGGAATGACTACCTCTAATATTTTGCTACACAAGGTTGTGATCAACGCATTCGACCCAAGTCAACCTCCAAGACAGAGATGTCTCTCGTTCTAAAGCAAAACGATGTTCGCCATCAGTAATGGGATGAAGTTCTCGCTGCCACACACAATCCTGATGCACATGTACAGGATTGTTGTGAAGGATAAGGGACAACTCCCTTACTCGGCGTTGGTCATCAAATTGTTTCGACACTTCCATATTCAGTTTCCAGCATCTCTTTGTGTTCGAACCATTGTTCCTATGGTGATAGGGCTGAAAACGGCGTCAAAGATGAGACTCAAGGAGCTGAATAAAGCCTTGGAGCGCCTGAAGGAGAAGTCCCCAACCAAAATAAAACAAGACTTTGCCGCGAAGAAAAGGAAAGGCAATGAGCCAATGAGTGCACCTATCAAGAAGAGAAGAGCCCTTATCTTGTAGGACGAAAAAGATGAGGATGATCTCACTCTCTCTGCATTTGCCTTGAAAAATCTGCGAAGTTTTGTTAGTTTTAAGCAACTAGAGGACAGAGAGGAAAGAGGATGAGAAAGAAGTGAAGGAAGAGAAGAGAGAAGAGAAGGAAGTAAAGAAAGAAGACTAGAGGAAAGAGAAAGAAGTAAAGAAAGAAGACTAGAGGAAAGAGAAAGAGAAAGAAGAGAAGAAGGACAAGAAGGCAAGAGGAAGATGGTCAAGATGATTCTTTTGAGCCAACATTTGCGTATCCTTGTCAAATGATTACGAGAAGACTCGAAGTGGAACCGTAGGAGATACAAGAGAGAAAGAACATCACTTGGGAGCTGAGAAAGAACAAGAAGAAGATTTTTGTTCTCCACCTGTAGCCATAAAGACAGGGGGAGCTGTTGAGAAAATAGGTACTTCTTCTTCACCTGTTTTTACCAGTGATGATGTTAGCAGATCTCCAACGGATCCGGAGGATCTCTATGCCTCTCAATATCCCGAAGCCGATGTTGAGGCATCCTCTCCAAATCTTGGTGATCAACCTGCTAATGTTCCCTTAAATCTCACAACTCCGGAATTAACTTGGACCTAGTGCACCCACTAAACCAACCAAGAGACTTTCAAAGGCTGCTATAAATCCTTATGGATTTGAAGGCTCAACAATATGGGATGGATTTTGAGCTCAAGAACCTCAAATCAGCTTTCCAATCTACTTCAAATTCTCTACATGAACAGAGATACAAGCCCTTAAGCTTTATTCAAGAGGCTACCAAGGGTGAGGATATTGAGAAACTGAAGGAGACTATGCGGAAGCTTGAGGAGACTGTGAAGTCTATGGGGATTTCTAGCTTGTTCGCATCCCCAAACAGCCTTGATTTCATCAAATTCTTTTTTATCCTTCTCCACTTTTTGCTGTTGACAAAAAGGGGGAGAATGTGTGCAGATTTATCTTTTTGATGTTTGGTACTTTTGGTTTTTATTGGTTTGGACTTGGAGTTTTATTTGATTGCTATTTGACTGTGAATTTTTGTTGAACTTTTTAACGCTTGCAGCAACTTACTTTGGTAATACTAATTATGACTGGATAGTTATTTGTCTTATCTTTTCAGGATTAACATATTTTTTGTGGTTGCAGAATCGATACCGTCCTGGTCCTAATCAACTTATTTTTATAAGATATCATGTATTGCTTAAATGTTGTTTTGCAGGTCAAAAGTTTTCAAATCTGCAGGAAAGTTTTGTCACCATAAAAGGAGGCAAGATTGTTGGAGAAAACTCCCTTATTATTCTGAAGTTGACAAAACGTTTTCAAAAGTCTAGTCTGAAGACTTCCAGGACTAAAGCGTCAAAGTCTCGAAGACCGCTAGACTTTAGATTCAAAGTTTGCCTATCTTGACGGTTTCCAGGCCAAGAATGAAGGCTTATTCGAGATGCAAGATTATCTTTATTTTTCAAGAATTCAATTCGTATGGTTTATGGATAACTTTATGGCTAGATATAACACCTACTTGATTGACTATCTTAATTGGAATTAATTTCGATAATCAAATCTTTTAGAAGGCAAGCAAAGTTGGAAGGTTCTACTTATGGAAACCAAGATCCTGATTGTATGGGCGAACGGGATTGACGGACTTTCATCATAAATCATCCAGCGACTCGAGATCTCCTTGATTGATTTTGTCCAATGGATAAATTTGAAGAATTTCTTTGGAAAGTACCAACGGTCGTAAAGGCACGAAGGAGTATTTAAGGTGAACTCTCTAGTTGTTTGATAGAGTGCGTGAAAGAAAAATTTCAAAGTTTGAAGCTTCCTAGTTCTTTGTTATTTCATTCATCGAGCTCGAAGTTGTATACACAAAAGAGAGAAAAACTCATAGTGAGACTTTGTGAGAGACCCGGTAGAAAACTCTTCATTGAGAAGTCGAGATCACAAGTTGTAAAATCTCTTTTGATTCTCGGTGGAATCCGGCTAGTAGGTCATTTTGTAGGAGAGTGAACATAGACTTGATCTAAGCTGAACCACTATAAACCTTGTATTCTTATTCTCTTTCCTGAACTCTTTTATTTTGATTCGTAGCTCTAATTAATTGTTTAAGTTTTAACTCAATTTTATTTGAAACTATTTGAAGGTTCATTTCGTTTTTAGTTTGTTATCTTCTATAAGCAAATTACTTCTACCGAATCTTGCGAAAATTTTCATTCACACCTATTAACCCCCTCTAGGTGTTGTTACTAGCCTTTTCATATACGGCCGACACATTTAGAATTAATCAAAGAACATGGGATCGGAAACCAAAGGAACCATTTGAGCAAGAGAGGAGTTTCCTAACCCTAAGGTTTCCATCACACATTTATAGATGAGAAATGATTAGGCAACAATCTTTAATCTACTGTGAGAATAATAGTCTATTTTGAATCACAAAATATCAAATAACAAATAATTATAAATTATTATGAGATCAATTTCTTCAATAATTTTTTGCTCATAATAAGCGATTATTCTCACATTAGCCCATAGTGGTGTGAGGCAAACTGAAATTGGACACTTTTGGTGATGTGTTGCGGGCCTTGAAGTTCCTATGCAAACAAGCTTAAACTACGGGCAACACCAAGGGCTATCTCGCAGCCTAGCTAAGGGCCCTAATCTAGCCAGCTTCCTTGTCAACTCTTGAAAGCATGGGAAAATAGGCATTGATTTCGAAATTATGCAAAAAAAGTCATAAATTTATTGTATTTATTCTAATTTGGTCATAAAGTCTTTGATCTAGCCACTTTTGATCATAAGACACTAACATGGTGGTCTAGGTGAGGGCAGCTTTCTCTAGGCATCGCCCGTGGTTGGCCATCGCTAGAGACTGCCAGCCACTAGCGAAAGGAAAGAAAAAAAAAACAGAAAAATAAAGGAAAAAAGGAAAAAAATAAATAAATAATTGAAAAAAATTCAGTAAAGTTGAAAATATCATATTGGATTTCGAAATAAATAAAAAAAATTCCTTTTGAAAGTGTGGTTCCATTTGTTTAGAGATCCGATGTGATGTTAAATAACTTAGCAAAATAATTATTGTAAAAGGTTGTAATAAACATAAATTATAGCTCGTGCGTTGTTGTTCATTCTCTTTTTGCCTGGACTTTCACGTACTCTTTCTTTTCTCTTAACATCTTGAAATCACTCTAATAGGTTTAATTAATCCCGGTTCGGGCGAAAAAAAGAGAGAAAATCTAGTCTGGTTGTGCATGCAATCTTGTGTCCAATTGAGTCATGTACATTGACACGGTTCTTGATGTTACTACACTTGCTGAAAACAAGTCGACTTTATATGTAAACATCAAAATCACGCATTTATATAATGACTTAAATTTTTCGAACAATAGGTTATAATCTCACAAAATCCTTCTTGGCATCGAACGGAGGCATTGAAGTCATCCCAAATCCTGACATCGACATGCGTCGGCCTCTTTTGTGCTTCTACTGCATGCGCTCATTTGAGAAATTTCATGATACGGACATATGCACAAACACAAAAGAGAGAGTCGCAACACATTATTATTATTATTCATGTAACTTTAAAATTCGATCGAGTGCATTACAGATCCCCAGCTGAACTTCAAATCACAGGCCAAACGAAGATGTGCTTGGAATGAAGCAAAAAGCCCATTTCAATGGCCTCGACCATGGGGAAAAAAATTCAAGCTATTACCTAATCTCACGATAGCCCCACGCCCACGAGAAAAAGTAGAACTTTGTCCGTCCTTGGTGCTGACAAAACCCATTCACTAACCATTAAAGTCATGAGGACGAGCTGCGAAAATTGAGCAATTGCATTATTAACTCTCCTAGATCCAATGGAGATTACCAAAACCCAACCTCAATCACATCTTTCGTCATGATTTGTGGCACATTGATGTGTCCCCATAAAAACATTAACTTAGACATGATTAATAGCCGTCACCAGCAACCAAATAAGATCAAATTTGCCGGATACGTATATGAAATTGAAAGATCGATTAACAACATATATCGATATCTAGTCCTTTGTATTGAGTTAGCATGGATGTTTTTTCTTTTCCAAGCAACATGATTCATGTTCCAAAAGAATTATATCCAAGTAAATTGAATAACTAGTGATAAACTCAAGACATGACAATAAATAAATTAAAAAAACAACTTTAGAAGTTTAGCTGATGAGTTTCGCCGTGTAATCCACACGATAACAAATATTCAAGCAAGATGTCCTTCGGTTTGATAAATTTTAGGGTCATTTTCAATTGAATGACTATTCTAGATTGCTCTACGGTACTCCTTTTTCTTCAACTCTTCTTTTCGAATCCAATCCATCCTTCTTTGGCATATCAGGTGACTAAATCTCGGACGGTTCTCCAAATCCTTGAGGATCAAACTCTTAGGGATTAGTGACCGTTAGGATCACAAAAAAAACAAATTTTGATCGTTCATCAAAAACCTTTGAACAATTTAAGCTACCTTATTTTGTGTTGGAGGTACGACGCTTTCAAAACGGTGGATTGTCTCTCAAGAGACGATAGAAGCCCCCCTTACATGCTAAATTAGTTTTGAGGCATCAATATAAATCTACCTCCTTTATCCAATCAGAGAAAGGCCATTAACATCACAATTTTGTATTGTCTTAACCTACGATCATGTCAATCCCTCTCAGTTCATGTTTATAACAACAAATCACATAGTTTCTCTAGGTATTCCGGCTCTCTCTGTGTATACACCAGGTTTCACCTTTTGCTGCCTGAAACAACAGCTCGTTGACTTTGCATTTTGAAAGAAGATAGACATCGGAGCTTAAATATAAAACAAGGCGGCAATAAATTAAATTAGAAAAATGATATTGAAGATTTAGACAATCTGAAAAATATGCATGACGATGGATGGTAAGAAAGGAGACAGACCCCGAGGGAAACCAACAGGGAGAGAATTTGACCGTTCCTGACGACGAAAGATCAAGACCGTTGAATGCGTTGACCAGAAACGCAAACGATTTTCTATGCCCCACGAAGAGCAAGTGATTCTTGTTCCCCCTAGGCCATCGTCAGAAGATTCTAAAACAAGGATCTTCCAAGTTGGAGTCAACCCGTCTCGTGGCTCTTCTCCAAGCTTCATTGTGTGCACGAAAATATATGTTTCTATATGAAAATGATTTGGCTTGAGTGGGCCGGGCTCAAGAAGGAAATTGCTTCTCTAAACTTGCCCATTTTGCCAAATATGGCAAGGCCAGCCTCACCTAGGTGAAGGTAACACCCATCGTGGTCACCTTAGCTGGGCAAGTGCTCCCTTTGCCAAAACAAGCGAGGCTAGCCCTCACCCGGGCCAATGCGAACTTGTTGAACATCGTACAAGTGAAGGTGGCACACGGCAAGGCCACCTTGGCCTTGGCGAGGGCTAGCCTAGATAGATGTGGGAAGGAAGCCCTTGCCCGGCGAGGCTAGCTTGCTGGCCCCGGCCAATGGCTAGTAAAAGAAAGAAAGCAAAAAACAAAAAACAAAAAAAATTAGAATAATTGAAAATTTTGTTCATGTCAACAATATCGAGGTCAAAATTAGTCGGGTGGCCGAAATGTCTTTAAGTCAAAAGTTTTAAAATTAAATTGACATCAAGACAATAATTTTATGATTTTTTTGACACGTTTCCTTTTCGCCATTTGAAATGACCAAGACGAAGCATGGCTCATTGGACCAATTCCCCCAAAATCGAGTGTAAGCATGAACACAATATGAGGGGATTGATGAGCCAATCCTTGAAGCTTGTCGAATAAGGGCATGGACGCAAATTGTGAATATGACGATACGGCGGGCTCTCACGATGCATGTCGGTCTCTCGTTTCTTGAAAGTAGGGTTTGACCAATCCCCTTGAACATGCAATCCCGTCCTCATGCTATGCTATCCAGACCTTGTTGGCCATCAAACGGCATCCCAAGATCAACATAGTTAGAAACTCGAACATATTGAGGAGAAGATGAAGATTTGCATACCTGATTTAGAATCCATTATTCTTTATGCGGAATGACAACGATTCGACGCTTAGGTTCTTTTTCTCTATAGCCCTCGGATCCTAGCTCGATGAGACTGCTACTCATGCTTTCCTTATGTGAGGTGAAGTGTGTTCATAAAAATAGGAGGGTTGGAGGAGGGATCTTAGCGCTATTTATAAAGTTTTCAGTTAGGCCCTCTCATCACGGGTCGAGCCCAACTAGGCCTACATAAGCCAGACTCATATTCAACTATTAAGAAACCTTATGCCTTACCTTATTGGACCAACCTTGTCAAACAATAAATTATAATCTCAATTAATGTAGCCCATTTAAGAAAAATTCTTACATACTCTCACTCGGGCTATATTAATTGAGGCTATCTCTATAATAATGCACCTTTATGTTGGTTTAAAGATAATTCTTAATAGTCAATCCTATTTCATAAGGTCTCAAATATTGAATCATGACAGTAATTACATGTACACATATAAAGCTTTCCATGGTCACGAGTGCTTTCAACTTGATGATATGGATTTAATATGGTTGTGTGACAAATGGATAATACCTTATTTGTCATTTTCTTTGTCGATCACTATTCTCTTATTTTAAGTGTCACAAGAACCAAATGTGCCAATAGAGAATATTCTAATGAACCCACATATGTTTTATCTTTATAGTTAACCTCTCTTTATGTATAATCAAGACATATGCTCAAAGTTAATAGCCGGATGCCCCCGGCCTTCACTCAAGGTTTACACAATATCTTGATATTTCAATTACATGTAATCAACTCAATATGGTGACAACACAATCATGAACACTTTATTGAATGTGTAACATATATATAAGCTTTATTAGAGCAAAACCAAAACAACTCCCACTAAACAGTAGCATCCAATAATGCCTCCTTAACTCATGTTTATGACATGTCGTTTAAGGACATAAGGGTGAAAGTTTTTAATTAGTGGGTCTATAACCATATCATTTATGGAAATGTGCTCTACTGTAATCTCACCATTATGTACTATTTCTTTATGGTAAAAAATTTGACCTTCATATGTCTAGACCCCTCTAGACATGTTATTATTGATATATGACACCGAAGAGTTATTATCTCAATACAACCGTATGGGTCCATACACAAAATCATATATTGTCAACTCTTTAATGATGTTCCAGAGCCAAATATCCTGAGTAACAGCCGAAAAACATCTACAAACTTCGTTTATACGTTAGAGGATGACATAGATTTTATTTTCACTTTACCATAATACTGCACTTCCTACTAACACAAATATATATCCAGTTGTCGACTTCTTGTCATTTTGATAGCTAGCAAAGTCTGCATTCGAATACCCTACTAGTTTCAAATCCTAGACATACTTGTCAACATATAGTTTTCTTGTCCTTTTAAGTGCCTCAGAATTTCTTGACAGCAATTTAGTGATCATGTTATAGATTTGACTAATATTTTTCTAGAAGTCTGTTGCAAAAGCAATATCTGGCCTAGTACGGACTTGAACATACATGATACTTCCAAGTGTTCTAACATAAGGCACATCCTTCATTTGGGTTTTCTCAAAATCTGATTGAGGCCATTGTGAAAGATTTAATTTGTCACCCTTAACATCAAGAGCAACTCCTAACTTGCAATGTTGCATCTTGAATCTTTCCAAAATACAATCAACATATGCAATCTGAGATAAATCTAATATACAGCGAGAATGATCCCAATGAATCTCAATGTTAAGGACAAAAGACACCTTACAAGGTCTTTCATATCGAAATTCTTCGATAGCATTTACTTTGTCCATGCAATAATCCAATATCGCTACTTGCAAGCAAGATGTCGTCTACATAAAATATGAGAAAAATAGATTTCCTCCCATTGACCTTATAGTATATACATTGATCTGCTTTATTCTCAATGAAACTAAACAAATTGACAATATTATGAAACTTCAAGCATCATTGTCTACAAACTTGTTTAAGGCCATAAATAAGGCTTTTCAGTTTACACACAAGTTTACCCAAATCATCTACTACAAAACTTTCGGGCTGCATCATATAAACTTCTTTATCAAAGTATCCATTGAGAAATGCAGTTTTAACATTCATCTAGCGTGATTTCTTATAAAAAAATGAGCTACTAATGCTATGTTTACTCCGAAAGAATCTTTAAAAAAGATTTAAGGAAAAAGTAGATTCATAGTCTACTCCTCTTGAGTGAAACCCTTGACTACTAGTTTTGACTTCAAACTTCTCAATATTTCCTTTGCAGCCTTTTTAAGTCTTGTACACCCATTCTATTTACAACAGATGGGCTTGTGACCTTCGGGTAATTCAACAAGCTTTCAAATACTATCATATTTCGTATATTGCATCTCATTTTTCATAGCATCTAACCACATATCCGATTGAGAGCAAGAAACAACAATTATATAATATCATAGTCATGATCTCATGGACAGACTATATAGTCTAATGGTATAACTGCTTATTTTTCCCTAACAGATCTCTTAAGTGGAGCTCTAATTACTTCATTCTGCACTTGAGAGGCTTGACAAAATTTATTAGGAATTAGAAGCAAGTGAAGGGAATGTTCTTTCTTTTGATGTTTGAAGACTTACCCTTTAGTAGGGTAAATATTTACAAGTGAATTGATGGAGTTGCTTAATTAACCAATGGTAAAATCATGAGGTCTATGGTTAAAGAGGATTCTTGTTCCAATTAAATGGGTTCATGTGGCCCTTAAGTAAGTAATAGGGTGCAAATGGTCCAATGATAAGGTTTTATGTTGCCTAAGGTGAATAGCTAGGGAGTATGTGGCTAAATATAGTTAGCCACAAGAGGAGATAATTTGGAAATGCCTCCTCTCCATTAGCCAAGTAAGTGCATGAGTCACCCATTTTATTTATGAACTGAAGTTGAATTTGATGAGGTGTGGTATCACATAAAGCACGAGATCAAAGCTTGACCAAGCTTAATGCCTAATTTAGAGCATAAATACAATTTTGGTACATTAAGAAATAAACATATCGATCAAGGGAATTCAAAGGCTAATTTTCCATAATAGATTATTTAACAAAATATTAAGTGAATCAATATGTAAACAAGGAAAGACTGGTGTTTACTTTAAACATTGGGAATACGAAAAATATTTAAATCCACTAAAACGTTTAGCGAAAATTACCAAATGAAATGGAAGTGCTTAACTCGATAGAAGTCTAACTCATCCTTTAAATGATACATAAACTTAGTAAATTTTCTAATATATTGTTCGTTCGATTAAAATTCCTACACATAACGTTAATCGTATCCGACTTCTTTTATATTAATCAACGTAGGAAATTTTCCAGATGTCACAAGATGAATGCAACGACTGGCAAAAATTGTGAATAAGTTTTGGAAACCATTAGTTTTTAAGCGATTAGATGGTATTCATGCCAATTTTTGTGTGCCTCAAGTGATCCACCTCTCCGAATAATCTTAAGAGCGCACTCTTTCATTTCAGTTCCGTGATTTGGAATCTTATTTTTAAAGTGCTCCCAATAAGTTTTTAATACATAATCATAAGAAGAGGAGCAAAGTCTTTTGCCATTTAGCCAATACCTTGTTGGTATAGGATATACATATCCTGGGTAAATTTTTTAATGCACAGTTTTGTTGGGGCTCGAAAATTTGCTCCCATTGACGTCTTCTTTTATTCCAATTCCTCCAAGCTAATTGTTTTGATTTTCTACTTGCTTTCTCCCCCCTATTCCTATTATTCACGGCTTTGACAAGGTTGCAAAGTAAAAGTGTAAATTTATTATGTTAAATGCATTTAAATGATAAGCATAAGCTGTGGATTTCACCTATCGTGACCCTATTTTATGGATGATGCGACGAGAATAGTCAATGACACTAGAGGCTTGCCCTTGGTCTCATGCCCAATTCCCGCAACCTCTCTGCATAGTGTGTTGTGTTGTATTGAAATGAAGTAGCAATAAAAGAAAATAATATTTGGACTTAACTGCTTCACCATAAGGAAGGTCACAAGTATATATGGATTTATTATTCTCATATTTTTCTCAATAAAGATGATGTAGCGAGCATAATTTCACCAATCAAGATTGAAGGAGAAAGTCCTAAGTTAACATGACTCTTATTCAATTAGCCATAAGTAAGATGAATTCCAAAGTCAATGTCAAATCTTGCCTCAATTTGCAATTTAAGGATTCTCTTTTCACCTTTTTTTTTTTTATTTTAAAATTTCGTAACTCTTGCATTTAGAATTTTGTGAATACTTGAAACCTTTCTAACTATACAAGTATTGACATAGAGATTCATATATAATTTTATAGCGCTCCAATGTCTTACCAAGTTTTTGACCAAAAAGAAAATGTTTTACAAGGTCAGTTTGGAATGCCGCCAAATCAATGCTAGTTTAGCCAAATCAACATTCCTGCCTTTTGAGCCAAGTCATGTATCATCACCATCTAAAAAAAAATCACCATCAAATCTTTCTAGGTATTTAGAATGCATTTACTTCATGAAAATATCACCTTCCATTTTCTTGAAAATATGATCGATGAGTGAAAGATATGAGTTTTCAACGGGAATCAAAATTACAAAAATATGTTTGGTGTAATTTTCTATAAGCAATCATTGCATAGAACAAAGTATATTTTTGTTGTTGTCAGTTCTAAGGTTCAAATTTTCAAATATGGCAACCAAATTTTCTAACAAAGAAATTTGAAAATGAAAACAAAAATTAAAATTTTATATTTATATTTCACGTGAAAAGCTTTCTATTTAAAATAAATTCTGTCTTGAATCAAATTGAAATTCCTTACTTTTGCTTTTGAACTACACAAAAGTGAGGTGTCCGTTTTGCCAATAGCTTTATTCGACTAAAGGTTAGTCAATGAACTTGCCTTAATAGCTTTGTTGACACCTTATTTTTGTTAAATAAAAAATAGTAAGACAAGTAAGTATCAAAATCAAAATCGGGTGGCCTGGTTTTACCTAGCCCATTTTTTTTTAGCCAAACTCTCGGCCCGCTACGCGTCAGCCCACTCTCCCTCTCTTTACGCAGCTCATTACTTCTTTTGGGCCCGAATTTCTTTCTTTTTCTTTAGCTCATTTCCTTCATTTCATTCTAGCCCATCTGAATTAGCAAAAGCCCGGCCCCCGGTGGTTGTCTTCCTCCCGCGCCCGTTCCGTCGTGAGGCAGAATACGTGAGAGATGTAGACGGACGGTGACCGAGAAGGAGAAGATTATCACAACAAGAGGAATTAGAACTGTGGAGCAACCTGCATACACATTTACTAAGCCATTATGCCAAAAATGACAAAACTCATGTATGGAATTAGTTGGAAATTTAATGGTTATCTCGTTCAAACATGAGAAATTAAGACCGAGACTTTAATGATACAAGTATGGGGCCAACACCTTTTCTTGGGGTATTGAAGACAAAGGATTCAAAAAAGGGAAGTGTGTAATTAGAAGCAAGTGAAGGGGAATGTTCTCTCTTTTAAAGTTTGAAGACTTACCCTTCAGTAGGGTAAATATTTACAAGTGAATTGATGGAGTTGCTTAATTAACCAATGGTAAAATCATGAGGTCTATGGTTAGAGAGGTTGTTGTTCCAATTAAATGAGTTCATGTGGCCCTTAAGTAAGTAATAGGGTGCAAATGGTCCAATGAGAAGGTTTTATGTTGCCTAAGGTGAATAGCTAGGGCCTATGTGGCTAAGTATAGTTAGCCACAAGAGGAGATAATTTGGAAATGCCTCTTCTCCATTAGCCAAGTAAGTGCATGAGTCACCCATTTTATTTATGAACTAAAGTTGAATTTGATGAGGTATGGTTTGACATAAAGCATGACATCAGCGATTGACTAAGCTTAATGCCTAATTTAGAGCATTAATACAATTTTAATACATTAAGAAATAAACATATCGATCAAGGGAATTCAAAGGCTAATTTTCATAATAGATTATTTAATAAAATATTAAGTGAATCAATATGTAAACGAGAAAAAACTAGTGTTCACTTTGGCAATCCACGAAAGATATTTTAAATCCACTAAAACATTTAGCAAAAATTACCAAATGAAATGGAAGTACTTAACACGATAAAACTCTAACTGATCCTTGAAACGATACATAAACTCAGTAAGTTTTCTAATCTATCGTTCGTTCAATAAAAATTCCTACACGTAACGTTAATCATATCTAACTTCTTTTATATTAATCAACGTAAGAAATTTTCTAAATGTCACAATATGAGTGCAACTACTAGCAAAATTTGTGAATAAGTTTTGGAAACCATTAGTTTTTTTTTTTTTTTTTTTTTTTTTTTTTAAGCGGTTAGATGGTGTCCATGCCAATTTTTGTGTGCCTCAAGTGATCCACCTCTCCAAATAATCTTAAGAGCACACTCTTTCATTTCACTTCGGTGATTTAGAATCTTATTTTTAAAGTGCTCCCAATAAGTTTTGAATACATAATCATAAGAAGAGGAGCAAACTCTTTTGCCCTTTAGCCAATACCTTGTAGGATATACATATCCTAGGGTAAATTTTTTAATGCACAATTTTGTTGGGGCTTGAGAAATTTGCTCCCATTGACATCTTCTTTTATTCCAAGCCCTCCCAAACTAATTGTTTTGCTTTTCCACCTGCTTTCTCCCCCCTATTCCTATTCTTCACGGCTTTGCAAGGTTGCCAAGTAAAAGTGTAAATTTATTATGTTAAATGCATTTAAATGATAAGCATAAGCCTGTGGATTTCATCTATTGTGACCTTATTTTATGGATGATGCAGCGAGAATAGTCAATGACACTAGAGGCTTGCCCCTGGTCTCATGCCCAATTCCTGCAACCTCTCTGCATAGTGTGTTGTGTTATATTGAAATGAAGTAGCAATCTAGGTTGCACCGACACGGACACGTGACACGCGACACGACACGACACGACACAACACGCCGACACGTCATTTTTCAAAAGTAGAAAATTTCGACACGTTCCGACACATTATATATTAAATGAATATTTTTATTTTTAATTAATTTGATTCAAATTTATAATTAAAAAAAACCTACAATGAATTTACACTAATAATTCAACATACAGTATTTTTATTTTTCAAAATTATTTTTTAATTTTATTTAACAATTTTTTCAATTAAATAAAAGCCCCGAGCCCTTTGATTAAATAAAAAACGCCCCCCTCCCCCTCCCCCTCCCTCGCGCTCAAACCCCTTTGATTAACACCCTCCCGCCTTCCTAAATTCCCTTTTCCCTCGTTTCCTTCCCACCCCCAATTTTTTTCACTTTTTTTACCTCCACATGACACCTGACACCGTCCTTCCCCCTCCCTCCTGTCACTTCCCCTCCCCCCAACACGCCAAATCCCTTGTTTTTATTCTTTTGTTCCCAAAACCCTAGCAATGCTTCTTCTTCTCCTCTCCTCGCCGCACGAAGCATTTCCTCTCTTCTTCCTCTCGATTCTGCTTGCCGAGGGATGGAATGCGCAGTCCTTGTGCACCCCGAGAGGCTGCACACCGCCCGCGAACTCCTCCTCCTCCCCCTTGACACCGCTGCCACCGCCACCACCCCGATTGACGATGCCGCCCTCCCCACGCGCGCCTCCATCGTGAAGTTCCTCCTCACAGCCCTCGCCTCAGTCTCTACTCTCTCTCTCTAGCCGTCTCTCACCGTCGCGGGCTTGCCTTCGCTCGGCTCACGGCTTCGTCTCTCCTCCCTCACCCTCGGACACGTGTGTCGAAACATGTCGATAAAAGTTGACCCCGTGTCGACAAATCCGACATGCGGTCAACGCGTGTCCGAGCGTGTCGACGTGTCCGACACGCTCCGACACGTGTCGGACACGACACGGAGGCACATATAACGTGTCCGTGCAACCTAGGTAGCAATAAAAGAAAAATATATATGGGCTTAACCACTTCACCATAAGGAAAGTCACAAGTATATATGGATTTATTATTCTCATATTTTTCTAGATAAAGATGATGTAGCGAGCATGATTTCACTAATCAAGATTGAAGGAGAAAGTCCTAAGTTAACATAACTCTTATTCAATTAGCCATAAGCAAGATGAATTCCTAAGTCAACGTCAAATCTCTCCTCAATTTGCAATTTAAGGATTCTCTTTTTACCTTTTATTTTATTTTATTTTAAAATTTTGCAACTCTTGCATTTAGAACTTTGTGAATACTTGAAACCTTTCTAACTATACAATTATTGACATAGAGATTCATATATAATTTTATAGCGCTCAATGTCTTACCAGGTTTTTGACCAAAACAAAAATGTCTTACAAGGTCACTTTGGAATGCCGCCAAATCAATGCCAGCTTAGCCGAATCAACATTTCTGCCTCTTGAGCCGAGTCATGTATCATTACCATCTAAAAAAAATCACCATAAAATCTTTCCAGGTATTTAGAATGCATTTGCTTCATGAAAATATCACCTTCCATTTTCTTGAAAATATGATTGAAAGATATGAATTTTCCACAGGAATCAAAGTTACAAAAACATGTTTGGTGTAGTTTTCTAAAAGCAATCTTTGCATAGAACAAAGTAAATTTTTGTTGTTGTTAGTTCTAAGGTTCAAATTTTCAAATATGGCAACCAAATTTTCTACCAAAGAAATTTGAAAATGAAAACAACAAATTAAAATTTTATATTTATAGTTCACGTGAAAGCTTTCTATTTAAAATAAATTATGTCTTGAATCAAATTGAAGTTCCTTACTTTTGCTTTTGAACTACACAAAAGTGAGGTGTCCGTTTTGCCAATAGCTTTATTCCACTAAAGGTTAGCCAATGAACTTGCCTCAATAGCTTTGTTGACACCTTATTTTTGTTAAGTAAAAAATAATAAAAATAAAAAATAGTAAGACAAGTAAGTATCAAAATCAAAATCGGGTGGCCTGGTTTTACCTAGCCCATTTTTCTTTTAGCCAAACTCTCGGCCCGCTACGCGTCCAGCCCACTCTCCCTCTCTTTACGCAGCTCATTACTTCTTTTGGGCCCGAATTTCTTTCTTTTTCTTTAGCTCATTTCCTTCATTTCATTCTAGCCCATCTGAATTAGCAAAAGCCCGGCCCCCGGTGGTTGTCTTCCCTCCCGCGCCCGTTCCCGTCTGTGAGCAGAATACGTGAGAGACAGAGACGGACGGTGACCGAGAGAGGAGGAGTCCGTGAGCCAGTGCGTGAGAACAGGTGGGTGACCGAAGCAAGCCTCGGAGTTTCTAGAAGGTGTGCAGCTGGCCGGGAATTCTGATACACAACAGAAAAAGGATTATTTGGGAGAAGGAAGGGGTGTGCTCGCTCGGCCAAGATGAAGAAACAGAGAAGGGACGCCCGGCCGAGAAACGGAAAGGAGAGAAAAGACGCGAGAGATAGAGGAGGACGAGGGAGATTATCTCGTTTTCGAGTGAGAGATTTCATGGAAAAGATCATCGCCGGAGCTCATTGTCGAGCCTTGGAGTTCCGATTGAAGCTCGATTCGCGAGCCATTTCGAACGGTTCCGGAGTCAGAAGTTGGGTAGCAATTGTGTTTCGTCTACTGCGAAGGAGTGAACCAAGCCTAAGCTCCTCTTCCGTCGCCGATCGCTTTTTGCCGTTTGTCCGCCAGGTGAGCTCCTTCATATGCTCTGTACGTGCTCTGTTTCAGTCGAGAACGGGACATTAGGTTCGAATGATGAGTTTGCGAGAAAATATTGATCGAATACGGGTTTATTTGCTGTAGAATAATATGATTTAGGCGTCTTTACGTCATGTTTTGATCGAAAGGCGTATCGGAGTCGAATCGGAAGCTCGTTTCTTGAATTGCATGCTAACTGTTCGATAAAATTCCTAAACGAAGAACCGAAATTGCTTTTATGGAAATGGATAATTAGAGCCTCGCTTATGCTTGATTTGTTCTTATAATTGTTGAATCGTCACTGAATAGTTGTTTTTCATGTGATTTGTGGCATATTATTCACTGTCCGAGTTGGCCATGTGTGCGCCTCCCCTTCCCTGGAAAGCTTTTCATCGCCGGTGATGTCCGCCATTTGAGGCTGTTCCAGCTAGTCTGTTTCATGTGCATTTTGAGTGTTCTCTAGCCTAGAATTGATAAGAGCTTTAGGAAGTGCAATTTCGCAGCCTGAGGATTCTTCATTAGAGGAGGTCCAACGACATAAAAACTGTCCAGCTAACGGCTGGCAGTGGTTTAGCGTCTGTCACAATAGGTCATCTCGACAGTGGCCTGGGCACCGGCAAGAGCTCATCTGAATATTGGTGCTGGTTCTTTTGAAGAGAAGGTGAAGAAGAAGACCAAAAATAGAAAACAGAAAAAAAAAAAGTCAAAAATTAAAAAATAATCAAAAGAAAAGTAATAAAAAAATTTGGATATAATATGAATTAGTTCGGATCCGATTAGTCTGATTGGGTCACATGTAAGGTTGAATTGAAGGCGGGTTGAAGGTTTGTAGGCCGATTTCAATAAAATTGAACGGGCATTAAGGCTGACGCGATTTGAACCTAACCCGGACCATTAGGGTCTAAGTCAGCGAGTCGGTTGGTTTCCTTCCTTTAGTCCGAAGCCCATCTCCTTAAAAAAAATGAAAAATTGGAAAAACCTTGGGGAAAATCATCTTAATTGATTCCAGTCGACTTTTAGTGGCTTGAATCAACCTTAGAATTTTCTTTTCAAATAGACTTCTCTTAGTCTTGAGAAAACTTGAAAATTCCTAAAAAAAATTTTGAAACCCAATTGAATAAGCTTTTAGAATTTTACGATGGGGATTTGTTTTATTTTGTTTTCTCTTTAAAGACGATGCTAGGGGCGCTGCTTGTACATTTCAATTTGATTATACTTGATTGCGCAATCTCTATACATTGGTTGTTTTCCTTTTATCATGGTTAGGATTTCAATAAAAACATTGCATGAATGCTTAGCGGAGTAGTCTTAAAATTGGTGAAAAAATTGCATGAAAAACACTTTAGTTGACAATGTAAATAAGTTTAGGTACTAAAAGGAGACTATTTGTGTAACTAGTGTAATCAAGCCCCCAATCCTAGATCTCTAATTCCGTAGAAATTTAGATGACACTCCTACTTTTCAATTGGTTTCTAGCCAATCTTAATTGGTTAATGGCGATTCCTTATATAAAATTTTGATAGGGTTAATTTGAACTTAAAATAAAAAATATAACATTCATGAGTATGAACTTGAGAGAGTCCGTGCTCTTGATCAATTTCTTGGATAGTTGAAAAGATAATGTGGTTGAGCTGTCTTTTCAATGAACCACTAGGATCTTTAAGCAAACACCTCTAAATCTATTCCCAAGGGTGGTCTCTCGAGCGTAGGTCATGACAAGCTTTCCCTAGCTCGAGAAGAGAAGCAACTTAACTCGGTGTAGACTCCAATTTGATCGTGGTATCGAAGGACAAAATGAACTCTTTGGTAAGAAAGAGGGACAGGTCAACAAAGTAATGGTTCGATTGCCAAGATGGAACCTAATGATCTATGGCCCTAGACCCTGACCCTGCTTGCCCATCGGTACGGGTCTAGTCTATATTACCATAAATAAATATTTTTACACTCAACTAATCTAACTACCATAAAGTGAGGAGAAAAATGATGTGTGATGGGGTTCTAAGTTGGTCGATGGAGCTACGTTGGATGCTCCATAATAAAAGATATGCTTGCTCGCTGTTTTTTGAGATTTTTTTTTTTTTTTTTTTTTTTTTTTTTTTTACATTTAACACATTTGACTTTTACTGCTATTTTTATTATTGAGTAGATGATAACTTGTGAATTGTGCTGAAATAAGGTTCGGTTAAAACACTATACCGGAGACAAAAAAATAACAAAAGTACAAATTATGTCCTCATGCTAAGTGCATCGGTGGCATGATTCAGACATGAAATTAGAATATTGATGTTGCTAAGTTTCTCTTTGACGAGAGGTCTGAACCAGGAGTCCTGGAAGTCGGGTCATGTAGGTTGCGTTTTGTTCAACTTTTCAAATGAGCTTTAGGTGTATTGCAAATGTTGAAACTCAAAGCTATTTAGGAAAATGCAAATTGTGGTTGGTAAAAACCTCTTTATAAATAGACTTTGAGTTGAATGTGTGTTTGTAAAAAAAAACACTATTAAAATGAGCTTTGGTTATATATATAATTTGAAAAATGAACCAAACCTTTGCCGGCCGTAAAAAAAAGGCAGATTTAGCGCTAGTGGTCGTTGGTTGAGGTCGCCCAACCTTTAGTGAGGGTCGCGGTTGGGTCGGCGCGACCCGGCCGAGGAGTCACCAAGGTTGACCTAGGCAACCGCCACCTAGGTCTCATGGCCCTCGCTTAGGGCGCTCGACCTCGGGCAACCTCAACCGACGGCCATCGGTACCCGTTTGGCTACGCGGCCACCATTTGGACAGCGAAAGTTGTCTCCTTTTTTTAATAACAAAAATTAACCGGGGACAAAATTGAAAATTTGAAAAATTAGCGAGGATAGTTTTAAAGGAAAAAAATTAGTTTTAGTATTTGGCTAAATGCGAAGGCTCAATAACCCGAGACCCTACAAGCATTTCCGGAGAAAACTTTAGGGATCGAAAGTCCTTTAGGAATCTTTGAACCAAGTATACCCGTAATTAACTTGAAATCAAGGTCCACAATTTAGCAGCCCAGCGCCAATCGTAAAGAACATGAACAAGGAAGTTCCAAGGGAAAATTGTCTAAAAGTCCTAAACCAATTGCACTTTTGCCAATTCGATTATAAACGCTTTTAATTTTATTAATTCAATCTTAAACCTTTTCAAATCTTGTTAATTGAGTCAATTTGATCAATTTTGACCAAAAAATGCCGATGTGGACACCGGTGGTCTATGTAGGACCACGAGCACTAACGAGGACAATTTTAAATAATTTTTTAATATTTTTTGAATTTTCATTAGTTATTTTATTATTTATTTTTTTCTTTCTTTTCCTTTTAGCTTTTTCCTTTCCTTTTGCCGGTAGCTAGCCATCGCACGAGGCCCGGGTCGAGCAAGAGTGACCCTTGAGAGGGCAACCCTTGCCCAAGCGAGTTAGCGAGGATCAACCTTGCTTAGGCCAAGGCAACTTCATTGGGCATTAGTCGGCGATGGTGACACTAGGCATCGTGTTGTCGCCTAGCCTAGGCAGGCCGACCCACCAGATATGGGTTGGGTGAGGGGAGCCCTTGCCGGGCTCTCCTTGGCCAAGCTAGTGTCGGCCTCACCCAACCCAAATCTAGTGGGGTTGGCCCTTGCCCAGGCTAGGCGGCCTCGCGTGGTGTCATGCCTAGAAAAGGCCGACCCTTCCGAGGCTGCCTCTCACGCGGCCCATCGGCAAAAGGAAAATAAAAAAGCCAAAAAAGAAAAATAGAAAAAATAGAAAAGAATAAAAAATAGAAAAATATTGAAATATTATTAAAATTATCTACATCAACGCGGCGGTCTTATGTGGCACCATGAGCATCCATGTTAACATTTTTCTGACTAAAATTGGCTGGATAGAATTTTACCCACTTTTATATATAAATACAAAGATAGATAACGAACCCATCCTGAAATGTTCTTTGCGAGTATAATTTCCTTGAATTAGCTCATCTCACCCTGAAACTTCTTGATCACTGAGGTTTACCGTAAGCTATCCAAAAAGGCATCTCTCGCCCAACACCCCTCTTCGTCTCCAACGAACATAGCCACCTTTTGTAGGAAAACATTGGTAAAATCAAAACCCAAATATCTAAACTGAACCAACTACGAGACGAGAGCTTTTCAACGGTATTATGACACTTGCAAAATGTCTCAACATGAAAAAAATTTGGCAATCTTTAGATCATAAATCTAAGTCCAACCGAATTGTTAAAATTTACACAGGTAAAACATTTGGACCTAAACGTAAGGAAACTACTTGTCAAAACCAGGTCATGACAAAACACTTAATCCACAAAGCCTTATCAATGGAATGTCTGCTAAGATGATACATAAAGGCCATGGCAATACAGTTGAACCACAAGGGCCATTGACGGAATGAATGATTAGCTCATTGATCATGAGTTTCCAGTGGACAGCATGAGATGGGCGATGATAGCTTGACTCAATTTATGCACCGAAGTTGAAGATTGAATCAAGGATAATCCATCAATAAGGGATCAGAAGTAGTTACAAATCACCCTAGAGTAGAGCGCAAGTCAAAACAGTTATAGATTCATGCTGAGAATAACCAAAACTCATAACAGAATGGCCATTTAATGACACAAAAAGGGTCCAGGAAAAGAGGGAATCATCAACTATCAAGACATTGGAAAAATCACAACGACACATTGGATTTGACTTTGAAGAATATGAAGATGAGAAGATCATTCATAATGGATCAATTTATAGATTTTGCCTAAGTTTGAATTTTAATTTCGAATTAGATTAGGTTTACCATTTTCAGTGCTAATCTTTGTCTGTAAAAGTTTTCCAGTCGTGCTTTGTAAGCTTTTACTTTTTCTCTGCACTCTACTCATCTCCTTTAGCAATTTATATTCAACTCTAGTCGTTGAGCAAGCATGACCTCCACGAATGTAGGTAATTTGTTTTAGTTCAATAAAATTTCACTGAAAGTCCATGTCGTCTCAAATCCACTCCTAGCATATTCTTTATTTCTTTGAATTTTGCAAAGTCGTTGAGCCTTCAAGGCATATTAGAATATATTTAATTTTGATTCGAAGTCATATTTAAGAATTTATGGATAATATCCTGTCAGAAACTTATATATTCGTTCAATTTACGGGGCCAAAAACATAAATAGTCACTCCAGATAGGGTTATTTGCTTCTAAAGAAAAGCTAAAGCACTCATGTTGAACAACACTACTTGTCTTTACCAAGCTCATGGGCTGGGATCTTCCTTTCACATCATCTATAAAATAAGTGAGCGCAAATGTTTAGCCCCTCTAAGCATTTCATTTTAAATACTTAAAAAAATAAAAATAATAATAAAATAAAAGAGAGACGAAAATTTTCAAATCTAGCAGGTAAATGTATATGATGAATGCAATCAAAGTTAGAGCATGCGAAGAAAATATAAGTATTCACGTCTTGACAAAATGATGTAAACATGCACCTGCTCCCTCATACCATTCTTAACCAAAAGATGACTACTTAAATATCAAAACCAGGAAAAAATATCTGCATCAGCTACACGTTTAAAAAACTATTTCATGACTCATTTTATGATAAAACGCCATCTGTAGAAGATAAAATATTGAAATGAAACACGTGAGAGTTAGGTTGAGAATGAGATGGATACATTTAATTAGCAAAATTATTGAGAAGAAATACATCAGAGTTAGGTTGAGAAGCAGAGATGGATACATTTAATAAGCAAAATTATTGAAAAGAAATACATAAGAGTTAGGTTGAGAACAAGACGGATACCTTTAATTAGCAAAATTATTGAAATGAAATACATCATAGTTAGGTTGAGAACAAGACGGATACATTTAATTAGCAAAATTATTGAAAAGAAACACATCAGAGGTAGGTTGAGAATAAGACTGTACATTTCAATAGCAAAATTATTGAAATGAAATACATCAGAGTTAGGTTGAGAACGAGATGGACACATTTAATTAGCAATTTTCGCAATTTCGTATGGGGAATCCCACATGGGAGCTTCCCAAAGACATCGGAGAGTATTAGCATATGAGGGGAAGGACTCTTCCATATTGGTGGGCTTGTGATGAACAATAATTAGCCGGCAGCCATTCTCTATGCAATAATTTGTGTTATTGTTTAATCCAAGGTTCACCAATCACCATGCCCATCGTGAAGAGGATCCACCGGCTATGGCGGCTCAAAGGTAAATAATATTGAAGTCAACATAACAACCGCATGACTTTAGGTGTAAGAAAAAATAAACGTACCAACCACGCACTATGCCATATTCCATCAAATTATTTTCTTCAGGAAAAGAATGTTAACTCAGGAGAAATAGCAATCCGAACTTCCTAACATGACCATCAGCAAACAGAGTCTCAACCTTGTGCTATCAAAAAGTTGAGTTCATGTTTGGATGTAAGTGTGAGTGAGTTGTGTTAAATAATTCTTATATTAGAAGATTAGTGTGGTGTAAAATAGTTAATAGATCTCTTAGTTGGTTCATAATTTATTAACTTGAGTTTAATTAGATATGTTAACGGACTCGAACTTGAGCTCTCTCTTGATTATCTCATTTGGTGAAGGTATTGGGTTTCTACTACGCGCTCTCAATAAATGATATCAAAGCGGATGATAGATTAATGGGCCTCCAATCTAATCAAGGTGAGGCATCTTGATGTAAAATAATACTTGGATTAAGAGGAAGTAGACCTAAAAACACTAAGTTCCCGTATGCATGATGAGGAGATGTTAGGAAGCATGTGTAAGTGAGTTGAATTGATATAGTGTGGAGCTGTTAATATATCCAAGTTAACACAAAACTCATTTACTTAAATTTTTGAGTGAAGATAGATCTAATTAGATTTTTTTTTAATTGACGGTTTAGACTTAAGCTCTTTTTTGGAGATTTCCCCATATAAAAGTATTGATCTTTTATCGCGTTCTTCCAACAATTTGGCCATTAAATTCGTTACTATGGTCCATGTATTAATGTTAACAATACAATTGGACTGTGAGTGTCCTAATTATTGATGGGACGAGACGAAGGTAGGGATCTTTTATTGCGGGCATTCAATTTGGCCATTAAATTCGATACTGATGGTCCAAGTATAAATGTTAACAATTCAGTTGGACAGTTGGTGTCATAATTATTTATGGATGCCTAACTTACTACTGGGGAAGAAAAGAGGCTAAAGATGAAAAAGAATTTGTGATTATTCTTTTCTTTTCTTTTTTGAAGGGAGAGGAGGATAGAGATTTGTGCAGAGTGATTTCAATTTTAGGAAGTGACAAGCTCCAAGTTGTGGGCTATGAAGCACGGAGATGTTCAGGAACCTTCCGTGTTGTGTCAGACACGTGTTGGCGTGTCCGACACTCTCGGACTTCTGTCGGTCAACATGTGTCGGATTTTTGGACATGTGGTCAACTCTTCTTGACACGCTCCGACTCGCATGTCCAGAATTGCAAAAGGCTGGGTTTTGGAAGCAGGTTTGCAAGCGTGAAGGGAGAGTATATTGTTGTAGAAAGTGATGGAGGGTGGAGACAAGGGCGAGGAGAGGAAGCGAGGCCGTAGCAGTGAGGCAACAACAGTGAGAAAGGGCTGGAGGAAGAGAGAACCATGCGACCGAGATGGCCGCGACAAAGGACTGAAGACAAGGCTACGGCCACAAAGAGGGAGCACCGAGGCAAAGCAACGAGTGATTGCAATGAATCGACCAAGAGAGAGTATAGATTGAGAGGAATGAAGGAGGAGGACGCGGCCAGCATTTTCGAGTTTTCCAAGGTTGCTCTTTTTGTTTTAGGAAGAAGGGTAGAAAAAGATAAAGAATGGGGATGCCGTGCAAGGAGGAGCATAGAAGGAGGAGGAGGAGGCTAGGGTTTAGATTTCCAAGGAAGGGCAGGAAAAAAAACATGAGGGGTGCCGTGGAAGAGGAGTCTAGGAGGAGGAGGGAGGCAGCTAGGTTTGGGTTTCCAAAGAGGGCAGAAAAAAATTAAAAAAAAATGAGGTGCCGTGCAAGGAGGAGGTGCCTAGCAAGAATAGTAGGCAGCTAGTGTTTGGGTTTTCAAGGAAGAGCAGGAAAAAAAAGTTAAAAGTGATGGTGCCATGAAGAGCAAAAAAAATTTAAAATGGGATGCCCATCCAATTGGGCGGGATTTGTCTTTTTTTTTTTTTTTTTTGGAGGGAGAGGGTGGAGAGTGATTTCAAGAAAAAAAAAAGATTAATAATGTTGAATAATAACAAATTATGAATAAAATATTATAAATTTATTTAAATAAGTTGACTCTACTCTTTATTTTTGAAATAATCATATGTATATATAAAAATATTTATTTATTATATAACATGTCTCGACGTATCGGAATTTTCTATTTTTTTTAAGAAATGACATGTCGGCGTGTCGCGTCGTGTTGTGTTACGTGTCGTGTGTCCATATCGGTGCTAGGTACACTTGTGACAAATTTACCCTTAGTTAATTTTTGTTAAATTTTACTGTTAAAATATTAAGTTAAATGACATATGACAGTTGATTGATATACCAATTTGAGATTTTACGCTCCATTTGTCATAGTTTACAATTTTGTGATTTTTTTGTGATATTAATCGATTTAGCGGATGATATATTTGTCACAAATTTATTAGTTTAAGGGTTTTTGCGGTTGAATAAATTAGTTTGGGGGTAAATTTATCGCCAAATGTACGGTTTAGGTTTTTTTTTGGTCGATCGGGGTAAATTTGTTACGGTGTGCAGGTTTGGAGTTTTTTATGGTAAAAAAAATAGTTTGGGGTATATTTGTTACATGTACCAATTTGGGGTTTTTTAGGGTATTAACCCTATTAATGAATAGGTAAGGCTAAAAAATAAATAAATAGGTGGGTTAAAATATATTTTGACTTTAATCTCTCGTTAGTCATTTGTTTAATTGATAACTTTTGTTAAAGTCAGAAAACGTCTTTCAATTTTTTATGAATAAATTTATTAATGTTATTAGTGTAGATTCATTATAGGCTCTTTTTATTTATTTGTTTGTTTATTTATGAATTTGAATAATATATACAAAAATATTCATTTAATATATAACATGTCCCAATGTATCGAAATTCTCTTCTTTTTTTTTTTAAATGACATGTCAATGTGTCGTGTCGTATCGCGTATTACGATGTCTGTGTCGATCCTACTTAGCCCGGTACATGGAAAAAATGTTCCATCTTTATATAAATATGAGCTGATTTCATTGATTAACTTTCCATCCAAAATTTTTGTCCTCCCCATTTTTCTTACTTTTTAAAAATAAGCATAAGTTCCATATTCAGTTAACTAGGTCAAAATAATTCGGGTTATTCAGCCATTTCAATCATTCTATTCTTAAAAAGTTATGATATTAAGATTTTTTTAGGATACTTACATTAATTAAAGTATATGATGATTTTATTAATTGAGGATGACAATAATCTCACCTTATGAGGTAAAAATTAAATATGTCAATGTCTTTCTTATGGAAGAATAACACTTTAGCACAATCCAAGCTCAAATTATGTTAGAATGATTTTTTGACAATAAAAATGAAAGTTAAGAAAAAAATTGGTGAAGACAATGATTTCCCCATGTTGTTTATAATGTATGGATCAAATGGCTGCAAATACAAATATTATGGGTATCTATATTACATATATCGTCATTGTAAAATTACATTTTTTTTTTTTGGCCTATACAATCTTAGGATGGAAATACAAATCTATTTATCTATATAAAGTTACGTTAAAAATAATAATTGATTGTTTTGATTACCTAAAAAATCTACTTGTGTCAAGAAAATTTCATACTACCATTGTACAATATAAAAGCCCATTGAAATAGGATTTATATTACGCACACTATCGATGTAATAGTCTTTTTTAATACAAGCAATGTCAGAATGGAAACACAAACCTGTTTATGGAATAAATATACATGCTAAATATAAAAATCGTAATATTTGTCATTCTATAAAACCCGCTTATATAAAGTAAGAAATTTTACACTGCGGGTGCACTTAACAAAAATATATGGAAATATGTTGTTTGCAAAAGAAGGGAATGGTGGAAGAAAAGAAAAAAAAAATAAATAGGAATTTCTATAAAATTTCTGACGTCATAAAATTTGGAGATGTGGACGTCATTCGGGAAAAAGAAGGGTACGCCGTCTTTACAGCTGGAAACTTTGGCTCCATCCCCAGGTCGATTATAAAAAGAGAAGAACCATGGGAGCAGAAATCAACTTCGACTTCAACCCCTTGAAATTACTTCTCCACTTTAGAGTTTTACCTGCTCCCGGCACGGCCGGAAACCTCCATGGATATCAACCCAGCCCGATTCGAAACCATCGCCAGGTATGTTCTGTTCTTTCCTTTCTTTGTTCTGATTTCATCCCAAAAGGTGATGTAAAAATTGGAAAAGTGTCGCTTCTTGGGGGGATTATTTTCTAAATAATATAAAATGGCAACTTTTTTTTATTTATTTATTACTTACAAGTATCCTGACGCTTTATAAAGAAAACCCTCGTAAAAAAGGAAAAAGAGTGAAAGGAGAATAATTTGGGCCAAACTTGAGGGGCGTGTTTGGTCTAAGAAAATTTTCTAATTTCTTGTCTTTCTTTCCACAAGCTTTCAATGAAAATACCTTTGGTAGAAATTTGGTTGTCGTGTTTTCGACATCGAACTTTAATACTCAGAACGACCAAAATTGACATTATTTTTATGAGATTTGCTTTAAACAACTAAGGAAAATGTTACAAATGGTCTCTAAAGTTTTTTATCTAATGTTCAATTTTATCGATGAACTTTCGATCTCGATTTGGTCCATGAACTATTAACAAATGTTCAATTTAGTCCTTCCATTCAAACTGTTAACTAATGACAGTTTTTTTTTTTTCCTTTTTTCTCTTCCCTCTATCAACCATGGTGGAGGGAAGTCGACGTTTGGTGAGGTCATCCTTGCCTAGGTTGGCTAGGGCCGCCCTTGTTGGCGTTGGGCGAGGCGACGTTGGTGAGGAGGCCCTCACCTAATGCCGATGAGGGCCACCCTCACTGGGTCGGGCGAGGATGGCCCTCGCCCAACGTTGGGAGGCGGCCCTTGCCAAACCCTCGCCGAACTTAGGTGAGGGTGCCCTGCGACACGACAGGGCCGCCCTCGCCTGACGGGCGAGGGCGGCCCTAGCCCGGCCCAAGTGAGGGCGACCCTCGCGGACGCCGGCTTCCCTTCTTGGCTCCACCAAGAGAGAAACATAAGAAAAAAAAAGAAAGAAAAAGTAAAAAAGTAAAAAGACCAAAATGCCAAATTCTGTTAACTTAAACTAATGGAAGGACGGAATTAGTCAATTTTCAAATAATCAAGGACTAGATCGAGATATTTGTCGATAATTCAAGAACCAAATTGAACAAATTAAAATTTTAGGGATGAGATTGCACATTAAATAGAAGTTTAGGGACTGTTTGTGACATTTTCCCAAACAATAGCACTAAACATGTTTCTATAACTTTCATTCTTTGACAGCTCTTACTTTTCACCCTCCAACCATCTTTTCAAGAAAATGGAAGTTGAAATAAGGATCAATTTTCAATAAAACATTTTTCGTAAACCAAATGTACCCTAAACACATGAGCTGACTCGAGGCAAAAATGCCAATTACGACTAAGCTGGAACTCATACAATTATAGTTGTGCTCTTAATCCAAGTCCGGGATACCTAAAATCATGCATTGGACTCAAGTACGTATCCTAAAAAGACATTCGTGACTTCTAAATAATTTGGAAAGTCCAACCAAATCATCAGAAAAATTTAGAGCTTACTTTCAACTTAGGGAAAAAACCACCAAAAACCCCAAATTTTGCCATAAGTGATAAATTTATCCCATTTTTTTTTTTTTTTGGCATGAAAAACACTAAATTTTGCAAACCATGACATATTTACTCAGCGAGGGCCTTTTGGTATTATTTTTTCTGTTTTTGTTATTCTTTTTCTTTTTTTCTTTTTTTTTCTTCTTCTCTCTTACCCTCCGTTGGTGTAAGAGAGAAGAAGAAAAAAAAAGGAAGTTTGGGTAAAATTGACACTTTGAACAAAGTTTGGAATTTTTGGTGGTTTTTTCCCTCCAAATTATTAGAGGACGCAAAATTCTTTTTGTCCTGGCAAATTTAACAAAGTGATTTAAATTGTCGCCATAGAATAGTATGAGAATTTGGACTCATAACCAAACAAAGTATAGGGGCTACAAGTGAGATTTCCCAACCTACTAAGGCCGAATGAATATAATTTTCTCAGACTAAAATGCAAAAGCTAATATAGCTAGTGGAGGGGGAAAATGTCGGGAAAAGTCATAAATCTATTATATTAATATTAATTTAGTCCTAAACTTTTTATTGGTACCAATTTAATCCTAAATCTTTTGACCTAGTGCTAATTCAATCATTATGGGTAATTTTGGCCAAATATTGCTAATGTGGACGCCGATTAGTGACTTGGGACAACTTTTAATAATTTTTTATATATTTTTCGCATTTGTAATTTATTTATATATTTATTTTTCCCTTCTCCCTCTTCCTTCCTTTAGTTGGTTGCCCCGGTACCACAATTGACCAAAGGCGAGGGTCGGTGAGGTTGATGTTGTTGGCCTTTGGCAAGCCTCATTGACCAACTTTGAGCGGAGCTTGCCCTCGTTGGCCATGGGTGAGGCTCGCCTTGCTAGATACGGCAATGCTTGGAGCCCTAAACGCTAAGGCCGTGAGGTCGTGCCTACAAGGGCCCAAGCCCTTACTAGTGGCTAGACGAGGCTTGACCTTGATCTAGCGAGGTCAAGCCTCATCCATGGCCAATGAGGGCATCCTTAGAGGGCTTAACCCTCGCTAGTGGTCGGCAAAGGTCGGCCTCGATCATGTCGGTCCTCACCTTTGGCTAGTTGCCAAGGTTCAAAACCAATCGGAGAGAGGAGGAGGAGGAGAAGAAAATTAAAAAATAAAAGCAAAAATAAAATTAAAAATTTAAAAATATCTTTAAAAGTTGTCCATGTTAGTGTCCGATTATGCTATGTTAGCGATTGGTGCCCACGTCGGCAATATTCAATCAAAAGTAGTTGAAATGACTGAATTGGCTCTAAGCCAAAATGATTATGACTAAATTGAAACACACACAACAAATTTAGGACTTTTATGACACTTTTCCCACTAACTGATTCATTTTTCTTGAGCCAATTGGCATGACTATTCCTTTCAAGTGAACTGTAAGCACACACAATGTCGTACAAAGCAATTTCATCGGGCAAAACAAACGGGTTCTACATAGTTAATTACTTATCTTTAAGAGGCGCACGAGACTAATTCCTTTAACACATGATCCCCAAACCCGGTCAATTTACAATAGTCATCTCCCAAAAATAAATATTACCATCGTTTTGAGTGAAAAATAACTTCTCAATAAAAGTGGTTGTCACTGTCATGACAAAGTTTAAGATAACATTTGAAAAGAAAATTCACTAACACATAGTGCAATATACATGCATGGCTGTACATTCTTGCTACAAAAACAAGAAAGATAACATGGGTTTTCTAAAAAAAATTAGATCAATTCTTTTTCCCAACCATTATGTCTATCCAATAAAGTTAAACAATACACTTATTTAAGAAAAAAAATCCATGCAATGCATTTCTATGAATGTTGTAAACTTATATATTGTATAGATGGTGACTTATTTATTAATTTTATTAATTGATAAAATTGACATGATTAAATAAATTCATAATTTTTTTTTATTTATGTATAGTTTAGTTATAGTTATCATGTAGAATTATGAAGATACCTAAATTTTGTATAAACTTAATTTCTGAAAAATATCGCAAATATGATTAATGGCACCGAGATCTTGAAAATAACTCATCATCTCTATTAAATTTAACATTAATTTTTTAAATTTTTTTTACCATATAAGTTTAATACAGAAAATTCCATGCACCGAATGAGCCTGATACTACTCATGTATGCACGATCCAAAACATACAAAGTGCAATTAATTTTTCTAAAGTTATTTATGTCCATTTCTCTTTTAGGTAACGAAGAGGTTTGCATAGACTTGAGTTCAATGGACATGGCAAGATCAAGCTTGCCAAGAGCGGTTGCAAAACAACCAAAGGTTTGTCACTTTGAACTTTTAATTTTTTCACAAAAACTTAGTAAAATCGCATTGTCCACTATATGAAAGCTAGAACGTCCCACTAATTCATGATACAATTTCTATCTCAAAAAGAAAGTCGTGATCTTTGTTAAGTTTAAGGTTAATTGATTTTGTTTAAAAGTTTACCATCTAAGTTTAATGAAAAAAAATTCCATGCAATGATTGAGCTAGTATGCATGATATAAAGCATACAAAGTGTAATTAACTTTTCTAAGGTTGATTATATTCGTTTCTCTTTATGGTAACAAAGAAGTTCATGGAGAAGGAAGTTCACAAGGCATGGCAACTGGTAAAGCTTCCCAAGGCGGCTGCAAAACAACCAGGGTTTGTCACTTTGAACTTTTATTTTTCATAAATCTTTTGTTTGTGGATTTTGACTGTTCAATCCAGAACATTTTGAGCTTCAAAGCATACAAATACTGACATATAATTTTAAATAAAATATTTTCATAAATTTTTAAAATCTGAATAATATCTTGAATTATAATTTAAAAAGTCAAAAGGCGTGCTTTTATACAATCAAAGAGTAAAAGAACACGCTCATAATTTATTAATGATATCTTGGATAAGAATAATGACAATGAGAAATAAAAACTCACTAAAAACAGATCATCCAACTTATGGAACCTAGAAGGTTCCACAAAACTAATTCCTAATTTGATACCTAAAAAAAAAAAAAAAATCATGATCTTTGCTAAGTTTAACGTTGATTTTTTTTTTTTTTTTTTTTTTTAAAAGTTTACCATCTAAGTTTCATGCAAAAGATTCCATGTGATGAATGAGCCTGATAATGTATACATGATCTTAGAGCATATAGAGTAAAATTAATTAGGTTATTTATATTCATTGATTTTATATTTATTGTTTGGTTTGAATATTCGTTGAATTTTTTGGTAACAAAGAGTTCCACGAAAAAAGGGACTACGAAGGCATGGCAACTTATAAAGCTTCCAAGTTGATCGCAAAACAACTAAAGGTTTGTCTCTTTGAGCCTTTAATTTTAGTTTTTCATAAACCTTATGTTTAATGCATTTTGACTTTTTTTAGTCCAAATCACTTTGAATTTCACAGCATACTCTTTTACTTACAGACAATATTTTCATGTTTTTAAAATTTGAACAATGTCTTCAATTGAGAAAGCCCAAAAGAAATACTATTTTACTTCCAAAGAGTAACAAAACGTGCTTATTATGTATAAATGATATCGGTTAGATCAATGCCAAGTACGAATTAAAACTCATTGAAAATGCATTGTCTGATATATGAAACTTAGAAAGTCCCACAAAACTAATTCATGATTCAATAGCTATTTATAAAAAAACTCATGATCTCTGTTATTATTATTATTTTTTATAGAAATCTACCGTATAAGTTTAATGCGGAAAATTCCACTGCAATGAATGGGCCTGATACTAGTCATATATACAAGATCTAAAGCATACAAAGTGTAATTAAATTTTCCAAGGTTAACTGTGTTCATTTTCAAAAACAATAATCAAAACTTTGCAAATCTATTTTTATTGACAAATCTGGAAATGAAAAAATTGGAAAATTTTTCTTTACCCCAAAAATAAATATTGGAAAAATTCCACTTTTTAGCTATATATTACATGAAAACTTTTGGGTGGCACTATTTCCATCTCTTATGTGACTAAATGTACCCCAATGGCCACCCTTCCCACATGGGAATGGGGAGGTGGGAGGTTTAGATTCCAAAATTCTCAAGGGGATTTGGGCAGGGATGATTTAGTTTTAGGAATGGGTTTTGACTCCCATACGTTGTAAGGAGATAGGGTAAAAATCTAAGAGTGAGAGTTAGAGTAGGAGTAGAATAAGACCTAAAAAAAATATGCATCCCATTTTTCATTAAAAGACAAAGGTGCCCTAATTATTCAATTGCAATTTTAAGTAGTAGGCCCAATTTATTAACTTTCCTTCTTTTGTTAGTTTTTTTATTTATTTATTTCTGTGTAAGATTTAGTTGTCATAATTAAGAATATCACACATTTGGTTCTTGTTTATTGTGGATATCCCATATATCAAATGCATTATGTTTTCTATTTATTTTTAGACTTTACTTCCATAAATATTAATTTTTTCGAAAGAGAAATTTCAAAGAGATCTAGTTATTTTGTACATTAAGCAAATTGATGGAATTGAAGTTTCTTACTTGTGCTTCTAGGCCAGACAAAATTGAGTCGCTCGTTTTTGCATAGGGCATTATTTGGCTAAAGTATTGCAAATTAACTTTGCCTAAATAAGCTTGCCTAAGCCCCGAGAAAGAAGTGGCTTAACTAAAGACTCTATTGGTGTCAAGGGATAGAATGAACTTTATCATAAGAAGAAGGACAAAGTCACCTAAAGGCAATGGTTTGATCTCTGGGAATGAACCTAATGATCTTCATGTGGCTAGGTGCGAGCCTACTTGCCAACTTGGGGAAAAGTGTTAAAAAGGTCGTAAACTTTTTTGCATATGTGCCAATTTAATCTTAAACTTTTTTTTTGTACCAATTTAGTCTTAAACTTTTTACCTTGTGCCAATTCAATCCTTTCTAGCTAATTTTGGCCAGATTTTACTAATTGGGCGCCCGGTTGTTGACGTGGCACGATAGGCGCTAAACGTAAACAACTTTTTAATAATATTTTAAATATTTTTTTTTTATTTTTTATTTTCTCTTTATTTTTTCTTTTTCATTCTCCTCCTTCCTCCGGCCCGGTCCGAACCTCGGTGACCGGCTAGAGGCGATAGCTAGGAAAGGTTAAGGTCGACCTTGCCAGCTACTAGCGAGGCTTGAGCCTTCGCCACCTCGCTAGATTTGGCGGAGTCGAGCCTCTCCCAGGCACGCACGGCGTGACCGTTCTTATGGCTTGGGTGGTCCGTGTTGTGTCGGTGAGGTTGAGCCTTGCTACCCAGCGCTAGGCCACTCTTGTGGCCATTGGCTGAAGCTCAAGCCCTCGTTGGCCGTCACCTAAGAAGGAGGAGGATAAGGAAAAAGGAAAAATATAAAATTCAAAAAATATTAAAAGTTGTCAATGTCAGTGTCAATTATGCTATGTTAGCCGGCCAACCCCTAATCAGCAAAATTTGGCCAAAATTAACGAAAGGACTAAATTGGCACCAAATAAAAAGGTTTATAATAAATTGATAAAACAAAAAGGTTTAGAACTAAATTGACATAAATGTAAAAGGTTTATGACTTTTTAAACACTTTTCCTTGCCAACTTGTATAGGTCTAGTTTATATTCCCAATGACAATCATTTTACTCAATCCAACCACTATAATGTAAAAGAAAAAAAAAAAAGAACAAAAACAAGTTATGTTTTGCACTAGGTGTAGGGGTTACCTTTACATTGGCGGTACTTCCATAAAAGAAGGAATGAGCTCCGCTTAGGGGACCAAAACTCTTCAATAATTGGATATCTTATCCATTTTTGCATCCTCGATTTACTTTTGTTGAAAGATTGCAGTGAGGAAAGCAACCCAATGTGGCACCACAACCGAGTGAAATACAAGGAGATTCAAATCCTGCAAAACCACCAAAAGGTACATATTTATGTTCCAACCCAGAAAAATTTATGGTATAAGTGATGTGGTCTTATAATTTCTTTGTTTCCTTTATCTAGTTTGGCGACAGATGTAATTGGAACTAAATACAGGGACCAAGAATAAATAAATTTCCAACAACGCACTAAAAATGCAAAAGCAATGTGTGGCCATCAAATACAGTTGACTGATTCAAGAAAACTGAAAACAAAAGCAAGACGTATTACTCAAAGTCAAATCTCCTAAATTTGGTTTGACTTGGCTGCACAAGAGTTCCCTCGTAGTTTTGGATGATTATGCGACTGTTTTTTTGTCAATCCTAGTTTCGTCACTCAAAGAACTCAACGACCAGATCATTAAAATTAAGTACCAGAAAATTTCCTCTTATCAGAAAGTTTTGTCAGCAGTCACCTTGCGAGGACTAATTATTTTCTGTCTACTTGAAATGCAAATCGGATTGGCCAATTGGTTGTCCAGCAAAGCAATTTCGTCAAGAGCGGACAGCAAAAAAGGGGTTTTGAAAATTTTATTACATATCATTAAGAGACTACATAAGACTCATCCTCTAAAGACATGATTCTTGGGCTAATCAATTCACTATAGTCATATCCAAAGGAAAATCATGTTGTTTCTAAGCCAAAAATAACTTGTCAATAAAAATGGTTGTTACTATTACAATGACGAAACTTTTGACATATCTATTGTTCTTATACTTGTTTTTGGACCAGACAAACCAAGACGCCTGTTTTTGTTGGATAGCTTTATTCGACTAATAGCTTGCAAAATAACTTGTTTGAATAACTTTCCCAAGCTCGAAAAGTAGCTTAAGTTGGTAAAGACTCCTTTGGTGTCCAGGAATAGAATATGAATGTATCATAAGAAAGAGACAGAGTCACCGTCAAGTAATATTTTGATCACTAGGTACTGAACCTAATTATGCGTGCCCTAGAGCTTGAGCCCTTGCCAACTTGTAAAGGTCTGATCTTTATTTCCAATGATAATCCTTTTTACCCTGATGAAATCCAACTGCTTTGACCCAAAAAAAAAAAAATTCACTGTAAAGTGAATAAAAAATTATATGCTTTACTTGCTCTGGGTGTAGGTTTACATTAGCGGAGGTACTTGTATAAAGGGAAGGAAGGAACTCGGCCTAGGAAGACTAAAATTCTTTGATAATTAAATATCTTACTTTTTGCATCCTCCGTTTACTTTGTAGTTGAAAGATTGCAAGGTGAAGAGAAACCCAATGGCGCCGGAAGAAGGTGAAATACAAGGGAAATTTGGATCCTGCAGAACCACCACCAGGTAAAAGAGTGTTCATGTCACAACCCAGAAAAATTTATGGTATGAGCGATGTGGTCTTATAATTTCTTTGTTTCCTTTATCCTAGTTTGGCGTCATATTCAATTGGAACTAATTACAGAGGCCGAAAATTTGTAATTCCCACGAACTGAAAATGCAAAAGCAATGTGTGGCCACCTAATATTGCTAGTTGATTCATTTTCTCAAGCCCATTTCATGACTATTCGTTTCGAGCAACAGTAAATACCCATCCCCATTTAAAAATTCTAGATTCTAGGGGACTATTCAGCTTTTTCGCCCCCCTAAATTGAGGAACATATGAGTTTCAGAAAGGCGTTTTGCGTCAACTCTGGTTTTCTTCTTCTATTATCCAAGATGTTTGTGTGGACGGGGACTCCAACAAAGAAACCAATCCTTCAGAAAGACAAACTTCTCTTGATGAAGCAGTGCAGCGTACGCCGTTGCCAAGGGAGCCGTTCCTTTTTCTGTTTATTAAATAGGATTTGCCTAAGTCATTCATAATAAGTTGATATGTGTTGCACAATTCTCTTTCTACCAAAATAAATAAATAAATGAATTGTTGGAATAGGCACTCAAGTAAATGATTTTTCACTGATATGGCTCTCAATTGATAAGAAAAAAGTCACAGCCCTCAATTGAGCGCTGTATAAAAATCATAACATTGGCGATGTTCTTATTCTTTCTTTTTGATATGAAGGGTTCACTTAGACGTTGATCCAGAAGGCACAGCATCTGATAAAGCTTCTCAAGGCGGTCCTGGATACCGACGAAAAATAAAAAAAATAAGAAAAAAAGGAGCGTTCTTGGACCACTTAAAGGTTTGCCACTTCGAAGTTTTAGTTCTCATTTTTCATAAATCTTGTGTTGACTGCATTTTATTTTTGCTCCGAAACGCTAAAAATTTATAGCATATAAATGTTAAAATATGAATTCAAATATAATCTCATCATAATTTTTTAAAAAAATTATAATATCTTGAATTATAACTAAGAAAGCCAATTTTTTATTTTTTATTATTTTACTTTGAAAGAGTAAAAGATCATGCTCATCAATTATGACTGATATTGTGGATAAGACCAATGGCAATGAGAAAACTCATTCACTTTAAAATACCTATCTCGAAAAAAAAAATTAAAAAAATCAGGAAATCTCTTCAGTGTAATGTTTAATTTTTTGTTTAAAATTTACTATCTAAGTTTAATACAAAAAAAAATTCCATGTAATGAATGACCTTGATATGAATCTTGAATAGATGACCTATATTCATTTTATCTTTTTGGTCACAAAGAGATTCTCGTGGACTCGAGTTCAAAATACACATCAACTAACGAAGCTCCTTAAGACGATTGCTAAACAACTACAGTTTTTGTCACTTTTAACTTTTAATTTTTTCCTTTTCCGTAAATCTTAGGTTTCTTGCATTTTTTTTAATTCGAAATATTTCAAATTCACGGCGTGCAAATGCTGACATAAAAGTTAAAACATGATCTTTCCATAATTTTAAAAGCATAATAATATCTTCAATTTTAATTGAGAAACCCACCCCCCAAAGAAAAAGAAAAGAAAAAAACAACCCAAGAGGAAGAAAAAAAAAGAAAGAACTGACTTCCAAAGATTAAACGAAGGCGCCCATGGAAACAGGCCTGTTGAGTAACGACCGCCCCTTGATTTGGATTGGCATTTCATCGAAACTTTTGCACTTGCACTTGACCTTAAAAACAAGAAGTGCGAAAGACTGAGGGACTTTTAAATTTCAATATTTGCAGTTAAGCGAAAACCACCGGTGGTCAATGAGAGGTATCGATCATTGTTTGAAGCTACTACAGTAAAAGGTGATTGGAAAGGTGCCGAAAAAATCCTCGATCATGATCCCGAAGCAATCACGGCCCCACTTTGACCACAGGACGTCGTCCAGCTACTGTGCTCGATATTGCGGCTACGGTCGGACAAGATCAATTGGTGGAAAACCTGGTTAAACGAGTCCCTGCAGAAAATAAAGCTCCCATTTTAAAGGCTGCCCTCTACCATGCTGCTCAGAGCGGTAGAATAAGAAGGGTAAAGGAATTAGCGGACAATCTTGACAAACATGGTAGCTCAGGTGTAAAAATTGCCTTGTCAGTTGTTGCTACAAATGCTCCTAGGCAAGGAGGTTATCTACGGTACCTGGCCAAACATATGAAATACATCCCAAAGTATCATACCATGCTCAACTTTATTAAGGCTGGCCATTCGGGTAAGTTTCACACTCACTCATCTTATCTGATTTCCTTCACTGTTTACTTGAATTATTTTTTTGTTTTTGTGTCCCAAAAGACATACTCTTGCATTTAGCTAGCAAACTCCCCACATTAATTCCCCTTGTCGAGCAAAAACCATAGACTGTCAAAAGACCTTGCGCACCCTGAAGTCTTACTACTGTAGCGGAGCTCAACTCAATTTTTGGGAAAAGTATATTTACCAATGTAGGTACTTTGTGCTTCTTTTGTTAGATATGCACATTTAGAGCAACTCTATTCACATAGTGTTCATTCTATCTATTCCCTTTTTAGGTATCCCTCCTTGGTTGATCCATCATCTGACAGCGTCCAAGACACGAAGATGGCTGGAGGTATTTTGTTAATCTATTGATGGATGGACTAATATAGTAAAAAGCATATCATTTTTAAAGATCTTATTCACAAAGTTAAGGGATAGGGACTACATCAGTGTATAAAATTAATATCTAAAAAATAAGTGCGTAATAAGTTAATTTCTAATTTAACAAACGAGCAACGCTATTTACACCCCCATTTACCTAAAACACTCATCTTTTTTTTTTCCAATAAACTAATCGAAATACCCTCTCCCCCCCCCGAAAAAAAATTGTTTCTTTACATATTAGACTAACCTACAAAAACTGCCTATATTTTAATCATCTCTCTAATCTTATCAATTTCACAATATAAATGTCAAATTACACCTAAAAAGATATTTTAATATCTTGTATCCTATTATCATCTTGTCTAGAAAAAAAATTATTAATTTTAATATATTTTAATCAAAAAAGTTATATGGAAGGTTAGAAAATTCTAGTTATGATGGCTTATAAATACACAATTAATTGCATATTTTTATCAATTAGTTTGAGGAACTTTATTTCAAAGTTGAAAATTAAAATTTAATCTATTTGTCTAGCGATTTTGACATTGTGACTAGTTTTCGAATAAGTTTGTAGGTTTATAAAGTTAAACATCATTGATTTGTCTTCTTCTTTTGGGGAACCTTTTACACTTTAATATGAATTGCAAGATGGGGTTAAAAATTTATTTACGCCTTCTTCACTTTAAAACTCACACTAGAATTTTTTCAAAGGAAAGTTTTAAGCTTATTTCAAATTTTAGATACACTTGATATGGGATTGAATCTACGGTCAATAGTAATTACTTTTTCATAATTGGAGTAGAAAAACAAGAAGTTTCTATTTTTTTTTTTCTTTTATATTCTTATCCTTTGTTAATATTTAGATATGATCTAATATAAATATGTCTGACATGTGATCATGCTTCTAACAATTTAACCCTTTTGAATAGATAATACCATAAATTAAAATTTGACAACATTTTCTAGGTAAAGGTAGAATAAGATGCATGATAAAGTAATATTTTGTTTGGTAATAATGGAGCATTTCTATAGTGAAATTGATGAGAGCAATAAAAAAAAAACAATAATTTAAAGAGAGAGATGACGGTATGGAAAAAAGAGTCTCTTAGCCAAAATGGGGATGGAAATAGGGCCACACTTAACATTTGTATAATTAGTTTGAGAAGTCTTCCTTGCTCAATTTTTGAATTGCCAAGTAGAAATATTGAGAATTATAAATTTGAATATCAAGTCATGAAGGCTGATTAATCAAGTTGTTTTCTAACATTGAGCATTATTTAATTCAATTACATGTGTAATTTTCATTTCATAAATGTGATATGTATCTTTTTTTCATCATCAATTCCTAATTTGCTGACGTGATGCTTCTCTTCTCTTAATGGTGGTAGAACCAGCAATTCGTTGGTTCAAGATATTACTCCGGAATCTCATCACAAAACCATGTACACGAATTGGCATAGTATCTTCAGACAAAAAAGAAAAAGAAAAGCATATGCGGTGGTATCTAAAGAAAAATGACCTTATTTATCCAGGATTTAGAGATCTCTATTTTTATATTGTAAATTGATTTGCTCGATGTATCCTTTTAGTATCACAGTTTTTAATATGGATTGGTTCTCGATTCATATATTACATATGATTGGATTTCATTCAATTTAAAGTCCAATTGACATATATCCATTAGGAGAATCTGTAAAAATAGTTAGATCCAAAATAGATCTATCAATCGATCGCTAAATGTATCTATTTTACCACACTCTTTTTTTATTTTTCATGACATTTCGTGTGTTCATCCATAAATCCATTTGTTCTCTGATACATGCATT